>CP053462.1:124860317-125017126 GCA_022644695.1 Cenchrus purpureus
GGACATGTCGGATGTTTCTACTCGCGAGAATCGTGGAGGATTAAACCAACGGATGGATTACTATAAGTATGGCACCCAAAGAGTGATGGGATTCTTTGGGCGCGAGAAGTTCTAGATGATGAAGATCACGGAATATGAGGAACTTTGATTAACACAAGACCCTATGGACAGATTCAAGTATCGCAATAGGGCCCAACTATTTGGAATATGCTTAAATAAATAAGTTGAAACATTTCCTAAGTCACGGGATGATGTGACTACGAAAGGAAGATGTGCTCACCAAGTGCGTGATCCTCGAGTGCACGCTATAAGAGGAGCATGCACTAATGATTTGAGAAGATCTAGGTGTCTACCTTGAACAAGGGATAATATTTTATACCTTCAACATATCCGAGATGGATATGGCTTCAAGAAGGATATCTTGGATAAACTAGGAAACCTAGAGGAAATATGAGACCAGGATGAAAAGATATACGAGACTCCACTTACGCTGCGTACCTCTTTTGGATAAGCAATCAAATTTGGACCAAGATAATAATATACCTATAGGCGTTAAGAGTACAAGCTTGTATGGCGACTTTGGATAAGAGCTTGCTATAGACAAACCATCTACCGCAAGTTAGGCTCGGAGATCTGCGGGAATCTGAGACCTCGCTAGGCATAGTATCACGACTCCCTCATATGGAAGGAAGTGGAGACTCGGGCCTAATTGGATTAAAGGTACTTAATGACATGAGGATATGACCTTGTTCATATGGAATCATATTGGAATAAGCTTGGTTGATAAGAAGAATGTAACCTTGAGTGGGAAGGCTGAATAATATGAGGGCATGCCGACTACTTTCTAAGGTTACAGACTTGTGCTGCTAGAAGAGATAGATTGAGGTAAGGAAGCTCTAGCCGATACTTGGAACTTGTCACGAGCTGGGACAGAGCATAGCTCCGAGATACCCGGATCATACGCAAGTGCTTATGGGAGCTAGCACGAGAACATGCGGTAGCACTCGGAAAGCCCTCAAAGGAACAAGAGAAGCGGAACCTAAGGAATCTTGTCGACCTAAAAGTCACGACGTCAAGGACATCGACAACTTGAAGACCCTAGGAGAAGACCCTCACCGAGCTTAATCTCGAGGGGCAGATTCTTTTGAGGAGTCTCAGATCCACGAAATTTGGATGTTTTCCATGAGTGAATTTTGCATAAAATTTTAAAACTTTTGATTGAACATGTGTCCCCAAATTTTATCCCAATTTGCTAGCTCTCAACTCAAATTCCAAATAAAATAAAACCATATAAAATTATTTTCAAATTAAGGTGTAATTGTGATTTGGATTTTCTTGGATTTTATTTGGAGTTCAAATTGTGGTGTTTGAATTTGAAAGTGATTCAAATTCAAACTTATACTCAAACTATATTGCAAAACCTATTTTAGCTCTAACAACTATCTTGGGCGCCGACAAAGTCCTGCCCTCAACCCAGAAGCACCACCAAAGCGAGGTCTACTCACCCTCAACTCCGCCCGCTCACACCTCCACCACCCGTCAGTCTCGGACCACCTCCTTCTTTCCACGGCCACCGCTGGCCCGCCTTCCCTTCGGCCCGTCTTAAACCGCAGCCCCACCTACCACCAGCCGTGCCATGTGGGCCCCGCCATGGCGCCACCCCTCCCCGCCTTCCTCCTGGCACCGCGGCGTGGCGGCCGCGCCCGCCCGCTCACCCTCCGCGGATGCGCCGCCGGTGCAGCCAAGGATCCCCCGCCCACTCGACGACCTAGCGCCACCCTATAAATCCCCGCATCTCCTGTTCCATTCGCCGCCTTGGATTTTGCCCCCCCACCTCAAGAGGAAGGAGAAGAAGGAAGAGGGAGAGGGCGTCATGGCCGTCCGGAGCCGTCGCGTCGGCGTGGCCGGCGCCGCGCGTCGGCGCCCGCTCACGCGCGGGCTGCGCCAGCCGCTGCTGCGAGCCGTCACCGCGCCGGAGGCCGGAGACGCATCGCCCGACGCCGAGCGGGCCGTCAGGAGACCCGCGCGCGCAACCCGCTTCCCACGCCTCGATCCTCAGCGTCGCGTCACCCTCGCCGCCGTTGTCTCACGCCGGCCGCTTCCTCGCCCGGCGTCGTCCACCACCGCCGCACCTCCGCGAGCCGCGGTGGCGGAACCCCAAGCTTCTTCTTTTCCCCTGCTCGGTCTCGTGTTCATGCCTGCGTTCGCACCCGCGTTTGCTCCGTTCTCCGCCGTGTGTACCCACTGCGCCTTGCCTCGACGCCACATGGTCTGCAAGTTGTCAGGCCGGGCCGAGCCTTGGCGTCAGCATGCGGTGTCGCGCCGCCACCGCTTGGCTCGCGTCGCGGCCCTCAGTCTTGCCGCACCGCCGCCTGTTTCCGTCGCCACCCGCGCACGCGTTCCTCGTGCCCAGCGCCGCCGCCGTCGCGGCGCACGCCCGTTGAGCGCGCGCCTTCCCTTTCACGCGCGCTCTTCGCCTCACCGCATGCTCGCTCGCTCGCACGCGCCTCCTCGCGCCACCCGCGCGCGCGCCTCGCCTGGCGCGTGCGCCGCCGCCTCGCCGCGACCCGCCTCTGCGGCCAATCACCGCCCGCCGCCACGCACGCCACCTGCGCCGCATCGTGGCCCGCGCCCAGCCCGTGTCGCGCCGCGCACGCGCACGCGCGCTCGCGCCCACGAGCGCCCGCGCCGGCCGTGTGTGCTCTGCGTGAGGCGCCTTGAGCCGGCGTTTTCGCGAGCAGCGCACCCGTACAACCTCCTCGCCGGCCGGCCACGCCACACCGCCGCCTTTGCATTGCAACACCAGCGCGCACTCATTCGATAATTATCAGAATCTAGCAAGTAGGCGTGGTCAAACTCACACGGGCAGTTGCGGCTGATTATTCATGTTCACATAGGAGTTTCGCCCGACTCATTATTCGCCTACTACCGCCATAGTTTGATTCATCGCTTCAGACATCTTACCGCGGATCCGGCTCTTTGCTTAGTTGGATTTTAATTTCAAAGCGATCGTTTTCTGAACACAGGCTTATTGGCTTAAAATTTGTAGAAGTTATCTCTCCTTGATTTTAAATTAAACCATGCCGGAGCACTTCGATGTCAGCAACCCATAGCTGGGATACCGCGTAATAGTGTTGGGTTGATTCCTACTTCTAGTGTTATTTTAATGCCAATGTCTATTTTGTTTGGCTTACGGCATTGAATTCATTGGTGGCTTTCTAGGATACGATTAGGCAAAAATCCCTGCTGTTTAACAGCCGATTCCATGGCCGGTGGTTTTCTAGACTTTTGACTTGGGCCGGGCAATCCGGGCTACTAACACTTTGGGCCCAACTCGGCCCACTAACTCACGATCGGACGTCATGCTGGCGTCAGCATTAATAATAAAATTATTTTCTGATTTTATAAATGATTTACTAAATGTTTTATAAATCCTTTTCCTTTAAAATTCATAACTAATTATCCGACTCAAAATTATGAAACCACTTGCGTTGGTTTCATAATTTGAGCTTGCTACCTATCCTTATCGCTCTTGCCCTTGAACGAACCTCTTTTGCCCATGGAGGAAAAATTCGTGGCGATGCGCCGCTGCGCTATTGTGTGCGGGCCGGATCCCGCAACTAGCCAGCAGCTTGCCGCAGACGGGGGATGACTTCCCAGACGTTCACACTATTTTCCTTGCACCCCTCCGTGCACAACCCGCATACGCTCTCTCTTTGCCTTGCATCGGTGTGTAGCCGCACGTACCCAGCGTTAGTAACGAAGGCCGCATGTGATGGGCGGTCGTGCCTTGGCGAGCCTCTGTTTCAAGCACGGCAACCCCGCGTTGCAACCTAGTTACTACACCATGGATATCGTCATGCTAGCACTTGCTCTGCTCCGAGCATCTTGCATCACCATCCTTTTATCGACCACGAGTCGATCCTTTCCTTCTCGGTGCCGCCACGCTTTACGATAATGCCTTGCCTAACTCGTTTCGCCTTACTCCTCCCTCTTTCCTCGAGTTTCCGCATCATGCACCTATACATTTGCTAATGCACCTTGGCGCCCACCTTTGATCGGCCAACCTTGAACTAACTCTAATTTGTTTTCTAGTATACAAAGCTAGTAGCTTAAAACTATTTTAATATAAAACTAATTACTTTGATTTCCTTAATTAAACTAGTCTTGTAGCTAGTTTGGATTTATTTGGTTCTTTAATGCTTCTCTTTGAGTTTATTTGCAAATAGATCCTCGTTGTTTATTTATATTTATCTAGGATTTCCGGTCGAGGAGACAAGCAGATCAAGTACTAAAATTCGACAACTTACCTTGCAGTGTTCACGACCATTCTTTGAATGCCCATTAGGCATGGCTATTAGAAGCTAGTGCTTTACTTTGCATAGTGATGGATATGATGAATGCATAGCCTCTTTTACATACTTGTCCTTGATTGACCTACTACTACTACTACTATGTATGCGTGATACTGAGCTTGCTATGCATGTGGGATTATTGTGGTAGTTTCTTGGCGTGTGTTGGGAAAACCGGCGGAGAAGGTGTTTTGGGATATTTTGGCGGGGTGAGCTCGAGACAACGATCTGGGATCGGGGCGAGATCGTCTCTCTCGGTTGCGTTGGTGCCTATGGCGGGTACATTGTTTAGGAGCACGGTGTTGGGGATTTCGTGATGACTTGGAGGATATGAGCTCGGCAAAACCGAGTGGGTGCTTTGTTACGGGACTTTCGTACACACCACCTCGAGAGTGGGGATAGGCCGTTCGACCCTAGCAAGTGCGGGACATACATCCTTGATTGATTATATATCAGATTTTGATACTCTGAATTCTACTAACCCCACAACCCGACTTTTTCACTAACTAATGACTCACTAACAACCCCTCGGTTTGTGACCTATGAAGAACAGGCGTCCTTATCAAGACCAAGCCATGCTGAAGGATGTCGTACAAGGGCTACATGGGCTATGAAGATTGAGTGCAGGAAAGATGAAGATGACTCTGGGACTTAAGCGGCCCTGTTAAACCCTCGGTACAAGTTTACACCATCACGCCCTTCAATGAGTTCGGACTAGAAGATGGAATAGACTACCATGATGCCACATGAAGTCATTGCCCACAAGACCAATAAGCACCCTTCCTTCCCCATCTCCGCTCGGGGGAGCTTGGATAACACCACTTTGAAGCTAATGATGAGATAAGATTCCAAGTGCGTAACATAAGGCGGTGATCTACTACTTGGATTTGGCACGTAAGCATTGCGAGTGGAACCCACAATGCTCGTGGCTCGCATTTGGATAGACCCCATCGACTTGAAGCTACGAATAATAAGAGTCACAAGGACTAAGATATTCGTCACTGCTACAAGAGGCAAATATTGGATTGAACAATCGACCACAGGGCAAGCATCAAATACTTGGAATCATGATTTGATAAGTATGTGGAATTCCCCATTGACGAAGTGTGAAATTTGGATGCTTGAACGAATCTCCCTAACCGAGAGAGATGGCGATGGATCAAGATCAACAAATGAGAAACACGGGCATGGATAAAATGATAAACATGGAGCACCCTTTGAAGGAAAGCCATGAGACCATGGGAAGAGTAGTCCAACTAAGATGGAGTGAAGAGAATTGGACAAGGAAGGGTTAAGATCAAGAAGATTTTAGCTCCTCCAGGACTCATGTCCTCCTAGGTTGTGAATGGAACCTCCTCGATCGGAAAGATAATTTCAATGGTGGACTAACAGGATTGTGAAGGAAGCAATAGCTATGAGGATGTAACTCTACGATAGAGAAATCCCCAAATACCCATACTAGAATGTTTCCGGTGTATTCTCGGAATTATTAGGGTCATTTGAGATACACATTTGTTTGGTGCGTTGTGAGTGATTGGATCTTTATGATCTTATGGTTGTTATGCCTCTTCATGTTGTGTGAAATTGTATTGAGTGTTTATGCTTGCTCTTTAGATGACTCCTTTAGAGGCCTTAGCTTCCCATCCTACAAGATCAGAGCTTGAAGAATGAACATACAACAAGACCAATCTTGAGAAGAAGAAGAACTTCTAGTAACCACTCAAACCAAGGTTTCGGATGAGTTACATGATCATTGGAATCGAGTTCGCAAACGGAAAATGAGTGAGAATTTGAAACCTCGGGCTCGAAAGTACCTCCATGGAAGCATATATTGGTTAAGCGATAGTACCCTAAGTCGATGCATTTTGGATAAGATCGATCCACTTTTGGAATAAGCCATCATAAGGGGCTCTCTGGACAATAAAATGAACTAGTGGAAAGACCACATCGGCAACTCGGACTGAGTTATCGCTCAACCTCGATTGGAACCTACCTATTGGAAAATAAGTCGGAAGAGTTGGTTAAGCATACAAGAGTAAGGTAGATGTAATCCACGTGAAGATCCATCCCAAAGTTGGAACCAAATTGACTAGTCGAGATTTTGGGAGAATTACTCGCCTCGAGAGGAGTTCGATAACCCCTTAACATGGACTATCATGAATGGGAAGTAACCATTCATAGTGACAGAGCTAATTGGACATGTCGATGTTGCTAGCCCTCGAAGAATCGTCGAGTTAAACCAACAGATGGTTACTATAAGAATGGCACCCAAGAGTGGTAAATCGGGCCTCGGAGATGTTAATTGCACGGAATATGAGAACTTTGATTAACACAAGACCCTATGATGGAATTCAAAAATTGCAATAGGGCCAATTGTTTGGATATGCTTAAATGAATAAGTGAGATATTTCCTAAGTCAGGATGTGACTACGTAAAGGAAGATGTGCTCACCTAAGTGTGACAATTCGAGAGTGCGTAAGAGGTGATGCACTAGATTTGAGAAGATCGGTGTATCTACCTTGAACAAGATAATATTTTATACCTTCAACATATCCGAGATGGATATGGCTTCAAGAGATATCTTGGATAAACTAGGAAACCTAGAGAAATATGAGACCATGGATGAAGAAAGATACTTGAGACTCCATATGAGCGTACCTCTTATGGATAAGCGGTCAAATTTGGACCAAGATAATATACCTATGGAGTGCGTTAAGAGTACAAGCTTGGTATTTGACGACTTTGGATAAGAGCTTGCTATAGGCAAACCATCTACCTGCAAGTTAGGCTCGAGATCGGGAGATCAGACCTCGCTAGGCATAAAGTATCGACTCCCTCATATGGAAGAAGTGGGAGACTCGTGCCTAATTGGAATAAAAGTGCTTAATGGGCCATGAGAATATGACCTTGTTCATATGGAATCATATTGGAATAAGCTTGGTTGATAAAGAAAGTAACCTCGAGTGGGAGGAAATAAGTATAGATGCTCGACTTGTTCTAAGGTCACCAAACTTGTGTGCTGGAAGAGATAGATTGAGGTAAAGGCTCTAGCCCGATACTTGGACTTTGTAAGTTGGGACAAGAGTATAGCTCCCGAGATACCGGATTGTACATGAGTGCTTATGGATGCTAACGCGAGAACTGCGAGCACTTGGCGAAAGCCCTCATGGGAATGAGATGCGGAACCTAAATCTTGTCGACTAAGCGTTACGCGTCAAGGACATCAACAACTCGAGAGAAGACCCTCACCACCCGTGCGAGCTTAATCTCGAGGGAGATTCTTTTGAGAAGTGCACATCCACAATTTGGATGTTTTCCATGAGTGAATTTTACAAAATTTTAAAACTTTTGATTGAACATGTGTGTCCCCAAATTTTATCCCAATTGCTAGCTCTCAACTCAAATTCCAAATAAAATAAAACCATATAAAAATTATTTTCAAATTAAGGTGTAATTGTGATTTGGATTTTCTTGGATTTTATTTGGAGTTCAAATTGTGTGGTGTTTGAATTTGAAAGTGATTCAAATTCAAACTTATAACTCAAACTATATTTCAAAACTATTTTAAACTCTACTTGGGCTAACCGCAAGTCACTAGACCTCAACCTAAAGAAGCCACTTGCTCCCACCCGGCGCCCAAGATCCAAACCACCACCACCACCCTCTTTTCGGCCACCTAGGCCCACTCCGTCTTGACCACTCACTGCGTGCTCCCCTCTTCCTTTCTTCTCACGCGCTGCCGGCTCGCCTCCGTGGCAGCTTGATCGCGCTCGTGGCCCCCTGCGCGGCATCGCCCCACCGCCTCTCCTCACGCCCTCACTGCTGGACCCCAGGCCGGCGCCCTAGATCCGCGCAGGCGCAGCTGGCGTCATGTCGGCTGCATCCATCCGTCCGCCATCGCGCCCTGCGAACCCTCGTGGTGCTATAAAACCCACGCGCCTTCTTGTCCTCCAAGCCAGCCACCACCACGTCGCGCGAGAAGAGAAGGAGGAGAAGGAGGCGGAGGAAGCGTCGTGAGCCGGACATCCCGCTGCCGCACTCGAGCCCGCGTCGCCGCGCATGAGCAGCCATGACGCCGTGCCCGCGCACGCCGCGCGAGCGCCACGGCGAGCCTCTCCACCGCCGCAGCCTCCCCAGCCCACGGTGGGCGCCCAATCACTTCCTTCTTGGCTCACAGCCGGCGTGAGCAACCCCGTGTTCACGCCCGTTCATCTCCGCACCGGCGCTGCGCTCCCGCACGTCTGCGCGAGCGAGGTGCACGCCAGCCAGCCACCCTTTATGCTGCGGCCGTGCAGCGCCCCTCGCTTGGTCATCACCGCCGCTCACCACCGTGCGCTCTGCCCGCGCGCGCCGCGTGCGATGTTTTTGCTGAGGCGCGCGTGCCTTTCCCCTTTTCTTCCTGCGTGCCCGCCATGTCGGCTGCCATGTTGCGCGCCCGCGCCTCCACGCCCTGATGCGCCCGCCCTCATGTGCGCGCCTCGCCATGCCGCCACTCGCGCCCTGTCGCGCGCCAGCGCCCTTGCTCACCCCGCACCGCTCGCGCCTTCCCTTCCGCCCGGGCGTGCCGCGCGCGCCCGCCGCCAGGCGCTCGCCGCGCCGCGGTCGCCGCGCCGCCCTCATGCTCGCCGTGCGTCGCGTGCGCTCGCGCCCGGCCTTGCTGCAGGAGCGCACCGCCGCGTGGCAGCCCCGCGCCAAAACCTGGCGCCTTGCGCACCGCCCCGGCGTGAGAATACGGGCGCCTTTCGAGCCACGGTGGTGCCACACCGCACATGCGCCACACCCGAGGATCGGATCCGGTGAACCCGTGGGGCGCAGGCCATGAACTCGGTTGGGCCACGAAGCTCAGCCCGGTTAAGTGACCAAATAAGTGGGTGGTTTCTAGACTTTTTGACTTTGGGCCCAATGGGCTACTAACACTTTGGGCCCAACTCGGCCCACTAACTCCGTTGGACGTCATGCCGCGTCAGCATATTTAATAAAATTATTTTCTGATTTTATAAATGATTTACTAAATGTTTTATAAATCCTTTTTCCTTTAAAATTCATAACTAATTATCCGAGCTCAAAATTATGAAACCACTTGCGTTGGTTTCATAATTTGAGACGCTTCGCTACCTATCCTTATCCCTCTTGCCCTTGAACCGAACCTCTTTTGCCCCATGTGCTTGGAGAAGAATTCGTGGCGATGCACGCCGCTGCGCTGTGTGGGTGGGGACCGGGATCTCCGCAACTAGCCAGGCTTGCCACGGACGAGGATGACTTCCCAAGTGCGTTCGCACATCCTTGCTTGCACCGCTTCCACCTTGTGCTGCAACCCGCATACCGCTCTCTCTTTGCCTTGCATCGGTAGTGTAGCACGCGTCGTGCCAGCGTTAGTAACGGGAAGGCGCGTGTGATGGGCGGTCGTGCCTTGGCGAGCCTCTGTTTCAAAGCACGGCAACCCGCGTTGCAACCTAGTTACTACGCCATGTGTATGTATTGCTAGCACTTGCTCCGTGCTCCCGAGCACGTCTTGCTACGTCACCATCCTTTTATCGACCACGAGTCGATCCTTTACCTTCTCGGTGCTGCCACCGCACACTTGTTCTCGATAATACCTTGCCTAACTCGTTTCGCCTTACTCCTCTCTCTTCAACCTCTCGAGTTTCGCATCGTTGCACCTATCATTGCGCTAATACCTTGCGAGCGCAATCACCAAGACCCTTAGCCTTTGATCGGCCACCCAACCTTGAACTAACCCTTCTCTCTAATTTGTTTTCTAGTATACAAAGCTAGTAGCTTAAAACTATTTTAATATAAAACTAATTACTTTGATTTCCTTAATTTAAACTAGTCTTGTAGCTAGTTTGGATTTATTTGGTTCTTTAATGCTTCTCTTTGGAGTTTATTTGCAAATAGATCCTCGTTGTTTATTTATATTTCCGAATCTAGGATTTCCGGGAGGAGACAAGTCGGAAGATCAAGTACGGCTACGAAACTACGACAACTACTTTTCGTGTTCACACCATTCTTTGAATGCCCATTAGGCATGGCTATTAGAACTGCTAGTGCTTTACTTAATGCATAGTGATGGATATGATGAACCGCATAGCCTCTTTTACATACTTGTCCTTGATTGACCTACTACTACTACTTTACATGTATGCGTGATGATACGGCGAGCTTGCTATGCATGTGTGGGATTATTGTGGTAGTTTCTTGGCGTGTGTTAGGGAAAACCGGCGGAGAAGGCGTTTTGGGATATTTTGGCGGGGTGAGCTCGAGACAACCTGATGCAGGATCGGGGCGAGATCGTCTTCTCGGACGTTGCCCAATGTGGTGCCTATGGCGGGTACATTGTTTTAGGAGCACGGTGTTGGGGATTTTGTGATGACTTGGAGGATATGAGCTCGCCCGATGCGAAACCGAGTGGGTGCTTTGTTACGGGACTTTCGTACACACCACCTCGCCGAGTGGGGATAGGGCCGTTCGACCCTAGCAAGTGCGGTACCATACACCGGCGGATAGCGGGGTATCGGTGGGGAGAGGTGGGGTGAGTCCACCCTCTCGGTCGACTCCCGTGTGGCCACAGGGGCATTTTCACGATTAGGGGTGGTCTTGCGGGGACCGCGCCGAGACCCGGATGGAGGATGGGCAAGTAACTCCTAGGTGTTCGTTCGGTAGGATGGGCTCGATCGACTTGCTACCGTCGGGTGCCATTCCGAGTTGGGTCTTGGTGTACACTGCTCTGCGAGTTTAGATCTATCGTATAGCGCGTCCTCGGTATGGACATGCCGTTGTTTCTCCGACTCTTCGTTTTGGGATTTCTACCTCCCCTTATAGGATGAGTGTATGGTGAGCCGTGGTTGTATTCGGGGAGAGGAGGTTGCTCCCTCTACCTCGCGGATCCGAGTGCAACCATTGAGGTGCGAGGTGGGAGTTCTCGCACCGACCCTAGATGGAGATAGGTGATGGTGACGGAGATCTGGGTGACTGGTGTATCCGTTTGCGGATGAGAGATATGGGATTTGGTGGGGTGGAGATTCTATTCTTTATGAGATCTTTGCTGCGCTTAGGAAACCCGACTCTTACCTCATACCTTTTTATACCATTAGAGGTAGGCCACTTAAAGCTTGCATACGGTTGGTGGCGTGAACCTATCCCATTCCTTGGGGATAGTTTGTGAGTGTCTTGAGGATTGGACTTGGGCGAAGTCCATCAAAGAAGAGTCCATGGAGGAAGGGTTTCGCTCAAGGATGCCCGTGGTGAAGATCGAGGATGAAGCCACGAAGCCTTAGCTACCACGCGGAGTTTCTTCTTGTCGTTCAGCCCAAGGGCTTGTACTTAAAATCGTATACCGAGTTGTATTCGGTTGTAAATACTTTGTTTTATACCGATTTCGTATGACCGTGATATTTATCTCGTGATGAATGCCTGCGTGATAGCGTCGATCCGTGGACTATCACGAGATGTAATCTTGGGTTTTCGCTTTGAAAACCCATGCTATGTGGCTAGCTGCAGCCGGCCACAACCGCCCATGTGGCCGCCACCCAGCCACTATAAGCCGCCCGCCACATGACGGCACAAGTGGCCGGCGCGATAGGATCCGAGGGATCCGCAGTGCGGCTCGGCACCGTGCGGTTGGGCGTCTTGGCTCGCGAGGATTGGTCGGGCCCAAAAGATCCGGTGGATCCTAGCGGCTCGGCGCGGCGTGGTGGTGTAGGTGTGATTGGCCGGGCGCACGGGATTCGGTGGATATCTGCGGCCAAACGATATGTGCCCCCGTGTGCAACAAAAAACCCCAGCGGGTTTTGGCACACCAAGGGTGCTCGACGGTATGCCCTACGAGCGGCGGGCGAAAGAAGCCGCCGGCGGAGTGGTCCGTGGCTCACCGACAGCGACACGCGCTCCGTGACCCTAGGGTTCTCACAACGAAGGAGCGGCTTTGACACAGGGGAACCCGACACGCAGCGGCGCGCTTGGCGCGGCGGGGAACACGAGGGCTGGTGGCGTGGTCGGTGAGATATCGCACGAGCGCACGTGAGTACACATGTGCGTGCGTGTGTGCGAGGCACATGTGTGTGCGCGCGCGCATGCGTGGACACGGCCGGAAAGACAGTGGCCGACGGTGGCGGCGGCGTGAGTTGCCGGCGGTGGACCGTGGCTCGCGTCGAAACCAAGGGTCGACACGACGTATGAGCGGAGGAGCGCGCGCTTAGAGGGCAGCGCACCTACAAACAAACAAGGCACGGCTCGAAGGCGGCGTCTCAGCGACGGCGACGCGCGCGTGATGCGACGCGAACGACAACGGCGCGACAAGACTCGAGCTCAAGGCTCCTCGCGCCGCGGCCCGGGCGCCACAAGGATGAAGCGCCTCACCTAGGGGTCAGGACGCGGGCGCGCGGCGCGGTGAAGAAGGTACGGCGGGGAGCGAGCTCTGAGCGAGGGATGGTGGGAAACAGAGGATCAGTCCGGCTCCCCAGACGGTGTGCAGCAGCCTCATGGCGGCCTCCGTCTTCGCGGCGACCTCCTCGAATGGCCTACACCGCCTCCCACCCTCCTCTTCCCTCCTACTTTGGCGGAAATGGGGAGAATCTGAGCTAGGGTTAGGGTTGGAGGCCGCAGCCGGTGATTATATAGGCACCTGAGGTGGCACTGACGGCAGATGGCCTCGGACGTGGGCCATATGCGGTGGTGGACATGGTCAAGACGGGCCGTCCCTTTCCACAGCAGCGGCATGGTGAGAGCAGGGAAGAGAAAAGGGAGAAAAGGGAGAAGAAAAGGGATGAGGTGGTGGCTGACCGGCGGGTCCCACTTGGCGGTGTCTCGAGGGTGAAGGCGATGCAGCTGCATGGTCGACGGGCCGGAGCGGTTTGGGATGATTGGTGCTCCTAGCGAAGAGATCCGTGGTGGTCCAAATAACTTCGCCAAGGGGTTATGGCCCAAACGGGTTTTGGGGTTTTCCTATATCCTTAACTCTATTTACCTTATGATTCAAATTTGAAGTAGAATTCAAATTTGAATCCCTGACAATTAAAATCCAATAAATTCCAAATAAAATCCAAACTTCTCACACTAACATTTTATAAGTCCTAAAATTATTATTTGACTTAAAATAAATCTAGGAGTAAGGGAGATGAAATGAAGGCAACCTTAATATTCCAATAATCACTCAAACTCAAATCAAAATTTTAGAAATCACATTTTGGAAAACAAACAACTTCTAGGATGTTACAATATGTATCATGATGAATAGGCATCTTTGTATCTTAGGTTTGCATGCATTTGTATCATATGGATTGATGTAGGAAAAGCTTCTCTCATATACTTTGTTCACCATGATGTGCTATGGATGATCTTGTGAGTTAGTTTGATATGATATGGTTTAGTTTGGCTTAGCTCTTAATGATCTTGATTCATACCCATGGTTGATAGCTATGCTTTTGAAAATGTTAATTGTATGTCCTCTTGTGAGTAAATGCCTTTATATGATCATGACATGTTTGAGTGGCCTTGTTATTCTTAATTTGTACTTGGTTGTCTTATTTTGACCATATGGGGCCAAAGGTCCATTTGTCATCATGAATGTTTAGCCCGCTCGCTTTATCTTGTGGAGGGGCATAAGTTCCTTTATGCAAAGACATTTCATGTACCAAATATAAATCTGAAAATGAAATGTTTATTGCTTAGAAAATATGTCCCAATGTCATTTGTGCTTAATTAAATTGCTTTTGGGTGCCAAACTGTTGCATGATGCCTACCATTGAGAAGTCTCATATAGAAGTAGGAGATGGCTCGGTGGCTTTGACACGACATGAGGTGCTTGAGGGTGTTTATGATGATCTTATGCTTAGAATAGTTATCCTAGCATGAAGTTTGTGTGACTTTGTCACTTTGGCATGTTTTACTCATGTTTAGGACTTTGCTCATGAGAGGGTGATTTTTGCAAAATGCTCAATTCTATCTTAGCTTTATCCATTGGTTGTGAAACTTGCTCATCTTGTAGCTGATGTTCATACAAAGCTATACAATATCTAACTTGCTCATTTGGACATGTGTAGCATCTAGTGGTGAATTTTGTCTATTTAAGAAGCTCTAGGTTGAATTTTTCCAAATTTTGCCATGATTCATGCATTGTCAACAAGGAGAAGTCTGTATATGATTTGGGCACCGGATCTTTTGGAAGGTGTTCAAAGTGGTTCGCAGGTTTCGGAAAAGTTTGTGTGCAAGGCGGTTTCTTAGGGCGGTTGCTTGAGCCCGATCCCGTGAGGGGCGGTCTGACCGCCCAGCCGGTCGACCGCCCGGTAGTGAGCATAGGTTTTGCTCCTTGTTTTGCATTCCCAAGTTGCATTGCTGCATTGGTTCAGCGAGGTGCGCCTGCACCGCCGCTGCCGGGAGGCCACCGCTACCGCCGTCGAAGGCCACCTGCGCGCCCGCTTGCGAATCTCGCGGATCTCGTCATCTCGCAGATCTCGCGCAGGGACCGCCGCCTCCTCCTCCGAGAGGCAGCGCCGCAGCCGTGGGCAGCTAGAGCCCACCGGCCGCTGCACGGACGACGAGCCTCCCGCCGCCGCCGAGCACCTCCACCACCGCCGAAGGTCGGCGGTGGGCTCCCCGCAGCCGCAGCTCGCCGGGCGCCGCCCACGGGAGCTCACCGTCCGCGTCGTCCGACTTCCACGGCCTCCTACCTAGATGTGCCCCGACGAGGGAGGAGAGGCGGAGTTGACGGTGGGCGGGCAGAGGGGCGACGCCAGCCGACGGGCAAAGCTTGCAGATCCGCCCCATCCGGCGCGGGCTCCGCGAGCAAGCTCACCGGTCCGCGGCTGCACCGCAGCTCCTCGCTGGAGCTCGCCGGACCAACCACCGCCGGTCGGGAGGGCAGCTCCGGCGTGTTGCCTCCGTCGGCAGCTTGCCGGTGGTGGTGTGATTTGAATGGGGTGGGGGTGGTGTGGTGGGGAATGAAGGAGGGGAAGATAAGGTGGGGCTGCACATGTGGATGGCAGCATGCAGGCATGACCAGGTTGCCGGTTGTGGGCGGGTCGAGCGGTCAAGGTTGGACCAAATGTGGTTGAGTTGGTGAGGCTTCCAATAATTATTGTTCATGTATACGATCCATTTGCTCACGGACCAGGAGTGTGATTAATCACCATTATGGCCTGATTTGGAGTCATTAATTACGTTATAATCAATACAAGAAGAGTGGCTAACGATGAGATCCAAATTTGGGGCAGATTTACATGCATGCATGTGTATCGTGCAAACAAGTTACCAGAATGGCGAGGTATTTTTGATAAACAATTTGTTTACCAGAATGCTGTCGCCGAGTTACTAAAAATATTTTTACTATATGATACAACTGACATAGGAGTTTGTCATTTACTACATTTTTAAATTTACTAGAGTAATATGCATGGATTCTAGTAATTCATACATGCATATATCGTAGTAAACCATTTGCAAGATTACTACTAAAATAAAATGGCAGGCATGGACTATAGTAATTCATGCTATGCAAGACTTGTTTTAGTAACTAGTAAATCGTTTACAAAAACAACTATAACAGTAAAGATTATTTCTTGTATTCTCGTAACTTGTGAACTACTATACAAAACCAAACAAAAGTATTCGATAACCCCTATGTGCTCCACAGCTTCACGGCATGCATGGCGATAGTTACAGGGTAGAATTAGTGCTCCACAGCTTCACGACAGGTAGAATCGGACGCTCACATGCATGCATGCATGGCGATAACTACAGGGTAGAATTAATGTTCGCCAGCTAATTCATGCAACAACAGCAATTAACGCTCACATCAACACGCCACAAGAAAAGGGGAATCGGACGGGAGGGGTTGGCTACGAATAACTATTCTATGGCGGACTAATAGTTCTCTATATATATATATAGAGAGAGAGAGAGAGAGAGATGTTAATTCTAAATTAACATCCAGCTCGTGAGCCTAACAAGATAGCTCGAGCTACTAACGAGCTAAGCATCTTTTTGCTTGTTTTGTTAATAAGCCGCCAAGCTGAGGTGACTTGGCGTCCAGCCCTAGTCCAAATGGGATGCTATCCACCGTGGTTTCAAATCCGTGCTCGCACATTTTCCTGGAATTTTCCTAGGATTTACGGCGTTGTGTGTTAAGTGGTAAGCAACATTCCGTCGACAACGAGGCACCAATGGTGATTCAGGAACCTCCATATCTGCGGTGCTGAGTTCTTCGTAGGTGCTCATAGGGGTAGGGTTTGCGTACATGTGTTCATAGGGGTGAGGTGCGTGCATGTTGTGAGCATCTGCGTTGTATTGTGTAATTGTCAAAAATGCAGTCTTTAGTCTGGTGCATGTTGTGAGCGTCTGCTTAGCTTTTTGCTGATTTTACTTGCTGCATGTTGGATGAACTGAGTGGAGGATGTAACTATTTTGTTTATTTTACTTGCTGCATATTCTAGTAACTTCTAGGTTTATTTCACTAGAGATCGGTTTGGTCTAGTTGGGTTACCTCCTATTTTTGTATGTGGATGTTTACTTGAACTGTGAGTTGTGATAAGCCAAACATATGAACTGTTAGGTTGACTTAAAACAATGTGGTAGAAAGCAACATGCGACTCTTGAAGGAATTGATCGATTCTGAATTTTGCTATACATCATTTTCCATAGTAACCCATTTAAGTCACAAGAAAATTCTTGATGTCTTCAATGACAACAAAGTTATATATGTTAATTTCTGTCTTTGATATCTGTTGGCTTCAATTAAAGTTATGTGCTATGTCTAGTCAACTGCTTGACTGTAATGTTCCAAAGATGAATATTGGATTATCAATGATTAGCAAATATATGATTTTATAGTTTCATATGTTGATATGAATGACAGCATTGGATTCTTAGTGAGTATAGTAATATATGTGATAGAACTGTTGGTCGCTACAAACCAGTAACAAACAGTCAGTCGTTGCTTCTGTCTCCGTCGGTACATCTTTATTAGTGGGCATCAAATAGTTGGTCAGTATAGTGATGTTGGTCGGTATAACTCCATACCAACACGACTTACAACGATTGATACGATGGGTCGGTGTGTAACAATATACTAATGGATGGTCAGTTGGTGCTATATTTAAACTTTAGGAAGAAGTCCATTTTCAACCATCCAACTATCAGTTGAGTTTGGTTTTGACCATGAAACTTCAAAACCAGAAATCATTGACCACTCAACTATCAAAACCGTTCATATTTAACCATTTAGTGGTTTTGCTGGGTGGTTTTGGTGATGTGGCGACCATGTGGCGCGGGCCCACCAATCATCACCACTCTCTCATCTCTTTCTTCTCTCCTCCGACTTTCTCGCTCAAATCCTCACTGTCGCTCGCCGCCTGCTCTCTGTCGCATAGCTGCTCACCGGCGCATCCCCGCCGTCTCGCCTCGCTCTCGCTCCCTCTCTCTTTCTCCCCCTTCCTCCCTCTCTCTTTATGTCGAATCCTCCGTGGCGCGGAACGACTGCGAGTATGTGGAACGTGTCGCTGGGTCCCACCGGTGGCGAGCTCTGTCCGCGGCGGAGAGGGAGGGCGGTCTGAGCTCCGCCGTGGTCAGCGACCACGAGCTGGAGCTCCTCCTCCGCCGTCTCCGTTGACCCTGCATGCATCGTCCTTCTCGACCCCGACCACGCTGTCATCAGAGAGGACAGAGCAGGGGAAGGGAGGGGCCGAGGCCGCCATCAAGGCCAGCTGTGTAACGAGCTTGAGGGGCCGTCTTTGCTGCCACATGCTGGAGCGGAAGGCGGATGGTGGAGCACACAGGAGAGGCGGCGACTGCAAGAGATAGGGAGGGAAGGAGGAAGGGACAGAGGAGAGAGAAGAGGAAAAACTGACATGTGGGGTCCATCCATGTGTCAGCCACATTATCAAAACCACCACACACACCGCCAATGGAACTATGCATGGTTTTAATTGTTTGATGGCTAAAGATTTCTGATTTTGGAGTTGAATGGCCAAAATCAAACCTGACGATAGTTCAATGGTCAAAATAGACTTTTCCCTAAACTTTATAATGTCCGACAAATAATATGATTCATGGGCACTACCTACTATTATACATGATTCAAGAGAAGGAAATTTGTTGAATACACAATTCATGGCACTATCTACTATAATACATAAGACTAAGATTTGCAGCAATAGGTAATCAAAGAAAATAATGTAAAACTAGTTTCTATGATAGGGTGCCCTATACAAAGATACTCTGTCCCCAAACAAACTAGTGTGCAATGCAAATGCCTGGCCAAACTCCGGACAATGCAGCACAACTTTGCAAGGGGAACCATGAGGGCCGCCAAGAATTGTACGTGGGAGCTCCATGGGTGAGGTAGGTTGTGGAATTCTTTGAGTTGGTGGGCTATAAAAGCTGGATCATAATCTGAGTTGTATGTATCACAAGCTGGAATACAAACAGGCCCAACTTGAGGAAAACAGATTGCTCGTATTTAGAATACAACTAGGAAAAAGCTGGAAAATTGTTTTGCTTGGCACATTAAATATGGCATATTCCGTATATTCTAAAATAAAAGCTATATAGCTATGTATGTACCTAGACATGTATCCGTCTAGATACGTTGCCAAATTGCATATATCAGGCGAAAAGGAGTAGCTGGATGTTATCCCTACTAGCTGTCAATTATGTTTTATAGCTTCAGTTTCACCTAGCAAAAGTAGCATGCTTTCATATTAGGCTAGTATAACTTTACAGGTCACCAAGGAAAATAGACAAACAGATTTTGGAGTAGGATATCTTGACAGCTCACCTTGGAAATCAAGATACCCCTATAATATAAGAAATACAAACAGCTTAAGGCATCTGCTCATTTGGTTGCTAGGCACGGAGTCTAACACCACTGCTAGGTCATGGATTCATCATCCACAGAGTCAGAGTGGAGTGACTCTGAGATGAGTCCTTCCCGCCTCCTGAAGTGATCCGTGCGGAGGATGAGGAGATCATGTCTGCTCCGCCAAATCCACTGAATATGGAAGATCCAAAGTTGAAGGGTAAAGAGCCACTAGATGCGGCTCCTTTGAGTGTGAAGCTGAGCCCCTATCCCTATGGAGGAAAAAAACCTATCGCCTTTGGCAAGAATAAGTTTGGTCATTTAGGAGATCAATCTGTTCCTGTCAGAGTACAAGCCACCTGTTCTTTTCCTCAATCGATTAAATCACTTGAAGCTTACAAGGAAGAGGACTGGACAGCTTTCCTCGAAACAAGAGTTAATGGGCACAAGGACTGGGTGAGTACTTCTATTTAGCATGTTACGGCACCTTCTCCATATTTGATTAACCTTGCATCTGTGCATTTAGATCTGTGATTTTGTTCAAAGAGACCTTTTGCTACCCAATGAATATCTGCTCAGGTGATGTGATATACGATTCCAGTGTGTGTTTTAAAGAGATCTATGTTTTTCCAGAAATAAAATGATACACCTTATATCATCATTCTAGTATGTATCCTCTCTCTCTCTCTCTCTCTCTGTCTCTCTCTTTCTCTCTCTGAACATATGCATAGTTAAGCGATGTACACTGATTAGGCTAGTTTTCATACCCTACGATCAACATTTGTATGATTTCTCTTTTCCCATTGCATTGGTCCATGTTGTGTATAAATTCATTTAAATTATAGTATTCATGTAATTCTAGCTTCTCAGCTAGCGTACTTTAATTGACATGATACATATCACAGTATTTCACATATACAGAAATTTATATCTGGACAATTCATTTAGTGGCTTACAGGCAACTTTGGGGAGGTTTCCATCATATTTTAAAAAATATTGAAATACTAAATATTTGTTGGCATTATATATAATAATTATGCTTCTGCACATAGAAGAGAGACTGAAGATCATCAAATCCTTTTGATGTCATCAGTTTTCTGATAAGCCCACCTTATGTTTCGATTTGGTAGTGAAAACTGAGCTCATTATTGGTAAAGAACCCACATTGAGTTGGGTTCGTTGTAAGGATGATGGTGCATAATATTGTGTGTTGACAAAACTCTGAACTAGGATATATCTCAACTTTTTTTTGAAAGTAATATCTCATCATATAAGCTTCTAATTTTATTATTAGACAACAAGTTGGACCACCATGTTTCAAAATCCTTTGTATTTTATTTATCAACTTTTTTTTATAAAATAGAAATGAGTTTCATTTCATGAGTGGAAGTTCCAAAAGAAATTTTGGTTCTATTATTGTGCTGTGCATATATACAACATTAGAACATGATAAATGTAGAAGACTGCATTTCAAAGGATCAAGGACAGTATGAAGTATTGAGGAGTATATATTTTGGTCACATTATTATTACGCATGTATAAACATGATATTAAGTCCTTGTAAATTGCTTATATGTAGTTCTACTAACATAAGATTTTCCAAAAGAAATTCCGTTCCAAAGTTGAAGTGGAGGAGTTCATCAGAAAAAATGGTCCAATAATAGGCATGTTCAGAGGTAGAAGACTTCATAAGAAGGTACAGTCATCCCTTTACAGAAATTATTGCGCAGAAATAATGGTGTCCACTGTGTGAATACTCAGAGCAATATATGTTTACAAAGTTTCTACATTATAAACTTTGAATGTTACTGTGCCAACTTCACAGTGTTAGAGAGGAGCTTAGACCTACAAATGTACAATAATGGCTAACAATGTAGCTGTGCATCAGTAAAACCTTTTATAGTAGTGTTATGTATTGATTTTCATAAATATATATACTGATTCTTTCATATTTTGGGATTATGCAGAGGATAGCTGGTCTAGATGGTCATGGTCAAGCTGGTATGTGCCAGTAAACGATATATACAGATCAAATATGATTTACTGGAGACTACTTATCATCTACGTGAAGCTATTACATTTTACAATGTAGCTTGGAAACTTTAGTTTGTCTTGAATGATTTAATCGTGCAAATAGTGTTAGTTTTACTAGCAAAATTGGAACACCAGGAATTGTTTACTCTCCTCACCAATCTTTCAAAACAACATCATTTTTTTTTGTGAATTATGGTTAACATAACATATTTGGTCTCTAGGTTCAACAAGTAAATCAACTAGAGGAAGAAAGGATGCCAACTATGCCGCAAAGAATGTTCCAGTTGACCCAAAGCATTCAATCAAACCAACACTACCTCATGGTTTTGTGTAGGTTCTGAATGATTCTGAATGATGTCAACTTTCTGGTGGGAAATAAAAGCATATATTCATGTAATGTGCTGTAAACTGTGTACATTGGCATGACTTCAGGAAGAACAAGCCCATAAAGTGCTTCAAATCATATGATGTTTTTGTGGAGAACAATATATATGTTGCTAGATTAATTTGGTACCTTTAAACTGGATGTAATTGCTGGTTCACATGATTATTTCGTGCCAATTTCCTGATGTATTGGATTATTGTCTGTCATCAAAGGGCACAATGCAAATGTTTAATTTGTAGCTTGCTTATTTCCTCCTAGTGGTAGACTGTTCGGCAACATGGGTACATGGAGACTCAAATTAAGCTAGTACTAGTAAATTATCAGTGTTGGCATCTTTGTGCCAAAAATATAGAAACGGGAAGTTGAGCATCTGAGCATGGCAATCAACTCAAATGCATGGTCATTGCATCTATTTTGTATTTTAGTCTGTAACCTTGTAGTCACACCAGAGAGATCATTGAATGTCGTCCTAGATTCTTTCATGTCAATTATCACTTATGATGAGATCATTACTCCTCAAATAATTGAACTTGGTTTACTTGTATTTGATGTAACGGAAAGCAATATGAAGAAAAGTATAGCTAATTCTACAACTTTAGGAACCAAGCTTGTTTATAAAGGAAATAATTTGAATATGAAGCAAAGCAAGCTGCGTAGCTTTATGACTATTGGTTCCATGCCGTGTGGAGATTGGATTTTACTCGTGTTTTTGCTCGTGGCTTCATCCAGACAAAACCTAGAAGGGTGAGTCCTTCTTCGTTACCTTGCTGCCGATCCGTGTTGGATTGAGAATAAGAACATGATCAGATTCTAGCTACCTGGATACTTGTTTGATTTCTACAGAGATCCCTCTTCTAATCGTGGTTCATCGTGGCCGCGGTGGAAGGCTATTTATCTAGGGTTTGGATT
Organism: Cenchrus purpureus; assembly: GCA_022644695.1. NCBI lineage: Eukaryota > Viridiplantae > Streptophyta > Magnoliopsida > Poales > Poaceae > Cenchrus > Cenchrus purpureus. The sequence continues at coordinate 124,882,789 of CP053462.1, forward strand.
GAATCTCTTGTATGTCATCCATTCTATATCATTGTTACTGCTCATATCCGTTTCATCAAATGGTTCGTCCACGGTCCTGGACTAAATCGTTCGATCCGGCAAGTGAATGGGTGGATGAGTGGGCCAAGGAATAGACTGAGAGACCTTCATTGCCGGGTGTCTTCCTCCAAGCTAAGATGGGAGGTCTCTGACATAACATGCTTCTTGACTGACAATAAGAAGCTTCTTCCCGATCGCTACACCATGATGCCTTGGCCAACCAGCCACGAGTGTGCTTCCCCAGCTGCTGTCATATGATGCTGACACGAAGCTGGCACGATCGGCACCATCCCCATGGAGCCCATATGTGCGAAGGCACAAGGAGTGGCCATATATGTGTGCTTGGGAAGCAATAATATGTGCCTCGGGCAGCGGTATGTGCCCAGGAGCGGACATATGCACATGCACCCGGGTGTAGAGACCGTAAGTAGACATATGCACTTTTATGGGGCGACATATGCACTTTCATGGGGACAGTAATAGTCTGTGCCCTGGCAGAAGTAGTACGCCCCCAAGGCAGCAAAACACATGCTTGGGTTAACGCATGGCTTCAGTACACCATGGACCCAAAGCAATCTGAGCTTACTAAAGATGATAGGGTACAAGACATGCAGCGAGTCCACAGTATCTGTGCTGCAAGCACTTAAAACGTGCTTAAATTTTTGATTCACCAGCAAGTACAGCGGCAGTACTAACAATCATACTAGCACACATGCTCTTACATGCTATAAAGTATTAACTACTTCAGCATGAGTTAGGGATATATGGGAATGAGACATTAAGATAAGCATTCACAAGATGAGTTCATGAATCAAGAATGGAACGTTGAACCCTGCAAGAAAAGCATTATTTCTCCTCTGTTTATAAACAATGCACAACCCTGCTGACCTAACCGTAATGGCTACCTCGCTCATGTGAAAGAATCAAGAACACTACTCAACTGTAGAAAACTTGTATTAAGTACAAAATCTGGGGTCTCAGAAAGTACAAATCTATGAACAGCAGCCCCACACTGACATTGACTCTAAGCAAAGCACAAACCCTAACTTGAGTGGTAACTACTGAACATAAAGATTTAGGGGCATGCAAGACCCTCGACGCACCCATAATGGTCTCCAACATGATACATGGCTAAAGGCTCAAAAGAAGGTGATGTCCAGTTGTTTTGAGGATTCCCGTTTGGAGGAATTTGGACACGACACAAGTGACATTGGAAAGTGCGGCTTCTCATCTTTCCTTGCATACGTGCACAACATTTGAAACGGGCTCCATATGTAGCTTGGGTGTCAATTGAGGTGGATTGCTTTTAGAGGTGGACTCGAAGTTGATGTGTATTGGGCTCCAACATGGGTTGGATGCTCCTACACTACTACAAAACATGGATCTGTTACAGCCTTTTGTAACATATTCATGGTTGTGTTACAAAGAAAATTCATAGTAACACAATACTATGTGTTACAATAGTTGTTGTAGCACATACAACTTCTTCTAAATCGTGTTACAAAAGACAATTATGGTCACACACAAAATAGTGTTACATCAGAAATGTTACAAAGATGAATACACATAACTGGAAGGCCACTTCTAGGTATCTTATAGTAACACAAAATAATGTTACAACATCAGTGTTACAAAGAAACATATATATGTATGTCAGTATGTGTCATTGATATTGAACACATGCTAATTAAATATATCATCCATATCTCTTATTTTTACTAATACCGAACACAAGGTGTTGTGGACCCATAATAATAATAAACTAGTGGTACAATAATAAGACAAAAAACGGTCACTAGCTAGAATGATTAAAAATGAAAAAATGTAGTTCTTTACAAGTTCAGTTCAAACCAGCAATCTAATGCTGGGCACCGAGAACAAACTCCAGTAGGCTACAAGTGCATTTTTATTAGGTACACAATTTTTACTATTAGATCTCTAATACATATTAAACCAGTAGATAATGCTTGTTTGACAGTTATCTCTACTAATAATATGGTTATTATATAGTACTATGGTTTAAGGTGGGTCCCACATAAAAGATAAGAACGGCCTTCTGGCCTGAAGATTGGAGTTGGACCCTATTCATCAATCAAAAAAAGTTGTGAATTGGCTTATAGTCCAATGGTAGGACGGTCCAGTGGGACGCTACCCACCAGGGTTCAAATCCTGGTGCTCCCACCATTCTAGGATTTTCCAAGGATTTACCCGGTGTTGTGCGTTAAGTGGCGGCGGCGTTCCCATTGACAAGAGGTGCCAATGGTGACTTGGGATCTCGATCCTTGAGGTGCTCATAGGGATAGGGTTTAGGTACATGTGTTCATAGGGGTGACTGTACGTGTGTGTTGTCAGTGTCTGCGTTGTATTGTGTAATTCTAAAAAAATCATTCTAAACAAAGAAGAAACAACGACTATGCTTCTTCTCACACGCATCTTGATTATCCTTGATCCGCAACGCCTCAAAGCTCAAGCCACCCGCCGCCGCCTCGAATGGAGTTGCGGCCACCGCCATCCACCCATGCCCTTGCGACTAGCGGCGGCGTTCCCACCGGAGGCGGTCGACACCGCTGCCGTGCTTTGCATAGTGGGGTGAGGTGCACGATGGTGCGGCGGCGGAGGAGAGATGCCGGCGGCTTTATTGGGGTCGATTGGATGAGGCGGCGGGCTGGGGCTCGTGGCTGCGCCATGTCTGTTTGGTTGTGTCGGGCATGGGTGGTCTCCTTCCTCCCGAGTTTGCGCAGAGCCTGCTACCAGCTGGTTGTCGAGGATCTCCCATCCGCGCAAAGCTGCCGAGCCATCGGTGTAGTTCGCCTCGAGGTCTTGGACAACCATGGTCCATGCTTTATTGTTGGGGTGAAGTCGTGGGTGCAGTCATTGCTGTTGATCCACGGAGTGTCGAACTCAACACATGGTGTTCGACTATATGCCTCAACATTTGATTAAAATACTCAATTTGCCGAGAGAAATTGTTATAAACGAGAGCGCAAAACAACGAGAAGTAAAGTAATCGAACCGCAAGGAGACACGAGATTTAACGTGGAAAACCCCTCAATGCGAGAGGGAAAAACCACGGTGCCACCAGCAAAGCACTTCCACTATGATCGAGTCCGTTACAAACGCCAACAGCGGCGGCTTACAAGAAGTAGAATGAATCAATCTCAATGGAAAACCATAACGGGTTATATGACCAGTCAGACGTGAGGCGTTGCCCCCCCGCACCCCAATCGCGACCCTAGCCTTGGTCGCCTCGCTCACGCTCCGTCTGAAGTTGGCCTTTATCTTGTGCACATGAATTTGGATCATCCAATCAACAAAAATTTCTAGATTTAGAGATGGGCAGATTGCAACACACTACTCAAATAGATTGGTGTATGTAGTTCTTTGCAACTAATTTTGGTACATTCTTCAAGTCATTTTCAACTTCTTTCTTGGCTCATGATCATGTCTCCTATAATAGATTTGGTTCTGGGAAAATTCATTCCACGCCAACCTTGGTATTGCATAATTTGAATCATCACCACATCAACCTTGATATTAGTTCAAGAGATTAAAAATATGGAATGGATTGTAACTTTAACATAAAAATAAACAATAAAATACTAATGATATATAAGGTAACAAAAGTCTACTCATCATTTTGCGCAAACATACTCAATCTATTCACTTAAATAAAATACATAAAAAGTCTTCCATCATAAACTGCTTATAGAAAACTATAATAAACCCTTGAGGGACTTGTGAAATAAAGAAACGAATTCCTATATACTGTATTTATTATTTTTGCCAAATAATGTGATATATATGGAAGATAATGTCAAAGATTATAATGACAGTGCCAGAGGCACAGGATATGGAATTTTTAAATAAATCGTTCATTGGCTCTATCTAGTGTGCCACATAAGATTACCCTGCCACTCTTGTCCGTCAAGCATAATCATGTTAACAATTTTTCTGCTAAGGTGGTTCATAAAATTAAGGGCTTCTTAGTCTACAAATACAGCAGTGGGCCATGCAAATGCATCCAGATCATTGTTCTTCCTTAATCTGTGAACAAAGTGGCACAATGTTTGTAAAAGAAAGCCAAAGTGGTGATGAAGCTTTAGGAATTCTTAGAGTTGGTGGATTCTAAAAGCTGCTTTATAATTTTAGGACTTTGTATCAAAAGCTGGAATGCAAAAACTGGCTCTTAATTAGAATACAGCTGGCTCATAATTAGAAATGGTGTTTACTTCTCATACGGCATTAAAATGGCATATCCCCCTACAGTAAAATAGGTATTCTGGTGCACTGGACAAGCACTTGTCCAGGTAGATAGCCAGAATACCATGTTTATCTCAGGACAAACGTACTAGCAGGATGCTATCCATATTATTCCGTTACTCCAAGCTGTATAAAAGTAGCAAGCTTTTATTTTGGACTAGTATATCTTTACAGGTCACATAAGAAAATATGCATTTATTTTGGACTAGTATATCTTTACAGGTCACCTAGGAAAATTGGCAAGCTTTTATTTTGGACTCTTATATCTTTACAATACAGCTCATATCCATCCACCTTCTATTTTTGAACTATATGATATTCACAAGCCATCCCTTCTCCACTTTATATATTATATAAAGAAGAACAAAGACCGTAAGGCATTTGCCCATTTAGTTGCCAAGCAGAAAATTTCGCACCTCTGCTAGTAGGTTACAGATTCGTTGAGTGACTGTGAGAGATGACCATATCTGAATCCCCGTCTCCTGCTGTGAGCAAAGGGAAGAGGAACAGACCATGCCGGCTGTTGAAAACCCAGTGAATATTCCAGATCCAAAGATGAAGGGTACGGATCCACTAGATGTTGCTCCTTTGAGAATGATTCTGGTTCCCTATGGAGGAAAAAACCTATCCCTTTGACCAGAATATACTTGATCGCTTAAGAGACCAGTCTGTTCCTTCCAAAGAACACTCTGTCCGTGAGGAAAACAAGAAGTTGAGGTTCCCCAATCACTGAAGTCGCTTAATGGATACGAGGAAGGGACTGGAAAGCTTTCATTAAACCAAGACCTTATGGGTCTCAGAAGGACAGGGTTAGTTTTTCTATCTTCTCCGTTGTAGATTAGCTTTGCATCTGTGCATCTAGATCTGTGGTTTTGTTCAAAATGCCTTTTACTACCAGAAGAATACACTTTGTTAACTGATTATTAGTTCTTGAGGTGATGTGATTTATGGATCAAATCTATGCTTCTATTTGGCAGTACTGGTTTAATCTATTCCAAACTGATCTAGTTTGGATTAGAAGTAAATGGTATAGTTATATAACCCTTGTAGAAGTACCTATGTACATATGCATAGACAAGCAATATGCATTCTATCTGCTTAGGCTAACCTTACATGTCTGCAGATCGATATGATTGCCCAACAGCCCATGCCATTGTAGAATGTTATGGATAAATTCACAGAAAATATCATTTTAAATAATGCTGCCATCTCTGTTTCCATCATAATTCAAGAATATTTGAAACAAGAGTTCATACTTTGGCACTAAATTCTATTATGCTTGAGCACACATCATTTTTCGGTCCTCTGAATGTAATGGTTACCATGAATTTCAAGTTTAATTCATAATCGTCCTAATTGTTTGGTACTGCCACATCTATTTTCCTGCCCTACGTTCAAGCTCATAAATTTTATCCACGGTGTGCTAGAGAGAGAATATAAAATGAATTACATCCTTCTGGTTGAAAATGTTTTATTTTCTGTCAACGTGTTTTCAAATCGTATAAGTTAAGTGCAGGAAACAGTCACAATGTATTATATTTTGTATTCTTTGCATGTGATAATTTACACTAATGTTGAAAATAATGCATTCCAGGGATGGTGCATTTGTGAGGAAAAATCTCTAAAATAGGCTATATTATATCTTATAAACAGCTGATTTTATTCTTACTTGACCAAGATGGACCACTAGTTGTGTGAAAATACTTGATATTTTTCCATCACTGTTTCTTAAAATTGGCACGAGTCTATTTTCATGATTACACAAGTTTTATTATGCTATTACTGGGTAAAACATTACAAATTGTTGTTTGAAAGTTAAATTTTGAAGAGAGCATGTCTCAAGGCTCATGATGGACAGTCCTAGTAAATTGTTATCATATATTTTTATCTAATTATTATTTATGTAAAAGAATGGTATTAACTCCGGATAACATGCTTATATGTAGACCTATGAGCATAAACTGTACTACAGGACTTCCGTTCCATACCTGAAGTGGATGAATTCCTGAAAACAGATGGACCGAAAACAGGCATATTCAGGGGAGAAAACTTCAGAAGAAGGTATTTACCCTATATATAAACTTATATTATAGCACACAAAATAAATCAGTATGTATACTCACAACAAGATATACTTATGATATTTCAGCATTATCAATCTTTTACTGTGACAGAGCATCAGTAAAATGTTTATAGTAGTTTCATGTATTTATTTCATCAATACATACATCACCAAATTCATTCATATTTTGGATTACTGCATGGAAAATAGTTGGTCCGGATGGTGATGGTCCTGCCGGTATGTTCCCTTCAATTATGTACATATTAATGTTTTCTCGAGATAATAATAAACCTGTACTTTGTGTTGAATTCTTTAATAATGCAACAAGTAGCAATGAAAATTTGGTAACTGTTTATTCTCTCAATGAATCTTTCAAACCAAGATTTACATCCATTATGATTTACATAACATATTTTGTACACAGGTACAACTAATTCTACTAGAGGAAGAGGCTGCCAAATATGCCACAGAAAATGTTTGCTGACCCAACTCGTCATTCAATCAAGCGGATTTGCCTCATGGGTTTCTGTAGGTTCTGAATCATTGCAACTATCTATCTGGATAGAAATAATAGTATATGGTCATGTACTGAGGCTTTAAGCTGCGTATATTGCCCTGACTTCAGTAACAGCAAACCCAAAATGTTCATCAAACGGTATGGGGTTTCTTGTGGTAAAAACATGTTTGGTAGTTTGGTTTCCTTAATAAACTGGTTGTAATGATGCCTTTTACTTATTGTTATTTCGTGGAAGTTCTATATGTTGTTTAAGGTCGCTTTGTGGTAACAGCAAAATTCTCACTGATCAAATTATATTATTTAGATTCTTTTCATCAACAAGCTCAAATTAGGTATATATTTGAACTCATTAGTATTATCACTGCACATACATAAAAGTGACATCATTAGGATTTGATCTCAACTATAGTTACTCTGCATTATTATTTGTTGACTATTTTATACAGCATTATTGCAATTTATGCAATCATGGGCCACTGCACCACGCCAATTGTTCTGTAGCTTGACATCACATGTGTATGCTATATATTTTGATCCTAGTGGCTGGATCCTTTTTCTTCATATGGAGGTTGGTCTATGTAGTCAGATGAGCACCAACAATTTACAGGATCATCTCTAGAATATTGTCAATTAGGAGGAAGGTGATCAGATCAAGCATGTTCAGAAACTATAGGCAGCAGCTTGCAAGTTTGTGTTTGCCGTCAAAATAGTAGTTACTTGCGGTAAGTCCTCACGCTTTTTTGTCGCCAACGCCGGCAAACACCAAGTTTTTTTGCCATGCGGGAAAAACTGCATGCAAATTAAGTTTTTTGTACTCGCGGATGAGGGCTCATAGTCCAAAGCACTCCATCCGCAAAAACATCCGGCGCACGCAAATTTGGCGTTTCCAGAAGTGAATGCATATGTGTTTTCCTATTCTTTACCATGTTAGGCACGGCAATCGCCTATCTTAGGGCCTATTTTGGTTTCCTCGAATGAGCCATTCTAGGGCCAATTTCAAGTGGTTTGAAGTGTCGCGTTCAAGCCATGTTTACATTGGGAGAGCTGATCATTTTTGATGTGGCTTGAAACCAGCCTGGATTGAACTCTTCCCACACTCCATGGCCGGGTCGAACCCTCCCCACAGATGAATCCATTGGCAGCAGGGGGTGGGAGGTTAGGTGGTTTTTTCTTTTATTTAGCCCACCCCCTGATGTATTATTCGACTTTCGGATGTACATTTGGAGCTGGTTGCTGAAGAACATGGTACATGTACCGATTTGTGACGATTACCGATCTGGGGAACACGTTGGAACATTGGAAGAACGGTACCCTGTTTTTAGTGGATACAAAAGGTGGATACAAAAGGTCGAATCTTTTTTTTTGTTTTATCCACCGGTCTCCTCCTCTTTCACTGCCACTCCTCCGTTCTGATCCTCCGTGAATCCAATGGCGAGGGAGGGTCCGGCGAAGTACCAGCCGGCCTTCTCTCGCGGTGGTTGGCCGGCCGCCAAGATCTTCGGAGGAGTGGAGGGACAACGCCACCTTCTAGCGATGATGAAGGCGGAGGGGGCAACAGCATCACCAATCGTTGTTCACCCAAGAGTTTAGTGAGTTCAAGAAGCAACTTGTCCGGGACATAGGATTTGGGGGGATTCTTGATCTTCCATGTATCTCCAAGTTAAATCTCAAGCTTTCCACATTTTTGCTTTCTAAGGTTGACACAGACGAGAGTGCACTTGTCTTGTCTAGCTCTAGGCGCATTTGGTTTCATGAACGTGATATAGGCATTGTTTTTGGGATCCCTAATGGAGACATGGATGTTGGGTGCATTGAAATATCTCCTGAACAAATAGATCTAATTAGGCAATCTTGGATTAGACAACAAAGATCCAAGGAGTTGTAAGGGGTTGGAGCTTGTATTGCCAACATTTAGATGAGGCATCCACTACCCTAGAGATCAATAGGTTTAAGGTTGCTTTTGTCATTTTTGTGATGGGCCACCTCCTGGCTCCATCTGTAAAGCATGACCGATGCAATGTGGATTTCTTTGGGGCTCTCAAGAATCTTGACAAAATAGACAAATTCAATGGTGTCGTTATGTGTATTCCTATGTGCTTGAGGGAGCTAGAAAAGTCCAAGGTGAACTGTTCCGCAGGGGCCATGTCACATGTCTAACTGGATGCCATCTTTTCCTTCGTAATTGGCTAGTGTTATAGTTGCTATACTTGAAAGTTTCTTCCTTAATATTATGTACCTATCTCTAGTTGATTCCATTGCAGTGTCATTCTTTATAAAATTTTGATGCATGCAGATTTTGTTCCTGGACAATGTCGACATTCGTTCCCTCAACAAACCGCATAGCATTGTTCCTCGCATCAAGGTCTTTGATGCGAGTCGTGCGATACAATGACAATGATGTGCTCTAGCCACGACCAGAATGATTTCTCTAGGTTCACTGGTGTAAGTGTTGTAGTTAAATTGCTGATTAGCTTAATTCCTTATTTTGCTTGCCACCATGCCTTTTTGTATTGTGTTGCAGAAGCTGATTACCTGCTACCACGAATTTATATATCTGTTGTTCCAGATTCGTAGTCCCAGTTCGTGTGCATACATGAGGCGTTATTTCCGGTCACCCCACAACATTTCCAGTTCTGCTGGATCACTCAATCCTGTCGTCATGGCTCTCAAACCTATCAGTGCACCGCTCATTGGTACTGCTTCCACAGGCCAGCTCACTCCCGAAACCTTTCAATTCAACCAGCCATCTGACTTGGGTGTATACATCCGCACAAAGTACCCTGGTCTTGTATGTATACACCATATTTCTATTTGCAAACCTTTGATCCCGCCATTTTTCCTGTCTGATACATGCTTAACTACTCTACAGGGCAAGACTTATGCCATGGACTTCATCCAGATGCATAATGCTCAATTAATGCAAGAAATGGCCAAACTACGGGTCACTCTCATTCGTAGGAATGCTGAGCTGGTCGATTGGTTGGTACAGCATGTTGGATCCACTCAGCTGCAACTTATACATAGACGTCCAGCTTCTCAGATGAAACCAGCAGATCCTAATGTCCCTACACATTCAGGTTTATTCCCCTATGCTATTTGCATTTAGCACTATTACCCCTAGTACCTGTGTTTTGGCACATAATTTGTTTTCATATTTTGTGCAGATGCCCCAAGGATCAGGATATCTGGGTCTCATCAAATGCAGCCATCTCGTAATGAAGGTAGTTTTCCACAACTTTGCAGCATCATTTAATATCACTGTCAAATAATTTATGCTTAACCTTGTCTTGTATTTTTTAGATGTTGCTGAAAGTTCCACTGGCACTTCAGGCCCACCAGTAGGTCCAAATGTTCCTAAGCGCTCAATTAGCTTTAATGAGAAGCAAAACACAAAGAAATTGAGGACTGCATCAGGTACGTACCAAAGATCTGGAAACTGCAACTGACTATGGATCCGGTTGTTTCAGTCTAACCTCCAAACCTTCATACAGATGTAGATGTCCCTGCTGAAGGTGATCCTAATAATATAGCAGATCCTTCTTGCAATGTCACATTGCAGTCAGCTACAACTCCTCTTCAACAGCACCCAATCAACAAACCAAATTTATTTGGTAAGCAGCATGTGCCTCAATTTTTATTACATGGCATGCCATGCGTACTTTTTCCCCATAATTTTTATCTGATCGTTCCATGCAGAGTATAATGCATCTGATCCGTCGTTTGACCTTGGTATCGAGCAGTCCCAAAATCCTGCTCAGTTTGTCACACCCAAGGCTAATGTGTTCCCTATTAACGCTCCTACATCCCCTGTGCCATACCAACAATCATCTCCGAAAAAAAAGATGTCATTGTTATCCAAACAAGCGACACCTGAGAGCTCAACAAAAGAGAATGCATATAACATCATAATTGATCATGTTGATGTAGCAGAAGAAGAAATTGGTAGCAACGACAAGGTTTCGTACCTCCTCCCAATAGATGAGAATTTTGTCAAGGTCACTGTTCCTATACCCCCACCAAATGTCGCAACATGGAAAGATTGTGAACGTCATCCTACTCCAGATCCTGAAGCCGTAGAGATGTTGGGCATTTGGTGCAAGAAGTCAGCAACTGATGAGGACAACAGGTACAAAATATCCTCCCATAAATTGTTTGGCATACTACACAACAATGATGTGTCCATATATTCTAAAACTGGCTTTACTTCACGTTCCTCAGCCGTTGGGTGATCCACAGCATGCCACGATTCTTGTGGCTATATGGAAAGGAGCTAAAGGACAACTTGCTGGGTAGTATGGTAATCATTCCTGATGTAATTGACCTACTCATCAGGCGGTTCAATCAGCTCGATGCAGCTAACCAAAAAACTGACTCTTCACTGCGTTGGCGGCACTATTTCGAGAGCAGTTTTTCTGTAAGTTACCCTTTAATACGAGTCGAGCACTTCTTCACCATACTTTCCATCACAAGTTGTTTTTTTTGGGTTTGCAGCTGCTAAGTATCAGCGCGATGGGACCTGAAAAATGTCAATCAGTTCTGAACCAGTTTCTCAATCATCAACATTGCATTGCTCACTGTACCATGGTCAGTTACTTCAGTACTCCACAGTTTGAATGCAGTTCATATATATATATATATATATATATATATATATATATATATATATATATATATATACACACACATGTGTGTGTGTGTGTGCGCCTGCTTATGTATAATTAAGATAATCTGCTGAACTTCAGTCTTTCCGCTTGTTCTTTATCAGATTGTAATTCCTCTCCTCATCGAGGGTTCTTGGTGTGCTTACATGCTGAATTTGAACACTGTTGAGGTTCACGTACTTGATCCTATTCACTCAACTGAAAGGCAGCAGCTTCATCAGATCTTCTATAAGATCATATATACATCCCTAGTGTCTTGCATAGAGCAATTCTTTGATGGGTGGGAATTCGATCCACATGATGAATGGGAGTTGCATTACCCAAAACTGTCCTCAGACTCGTTTAGCAGGTATTTCTTAGCCATCATCTATTATTTTTCACATGTTACAACAAGCCAAAACTATATAGTTTTGCTGGGCATGCAGGGAGGACAGTGGAATTTGCATGCTGCACTTTGCACGGTACTTCAACGGCAAACGTCTAGAGTTCCCAATTACTCAGGTTACATTGCACTATGTCCAATTTTTGCTGTACACAATTCTTGTCCCTACTTACAGCCACACCTGATATCTTCACTTTTCCCTGAAATTTGCAGGACATGCTTCCGTACATACGGATGTCTTTGCTGTATGAAGCATTATCCATATCTGGCAATGAGGGTGAACTACCTGCTATGGTGAAAAGGCTGTTGTCGTAGATGGATTTTCGATCCTAGCTTTTGCCTAAGCCATTTAGACAGGCTTACTACTTTGTAAATATAAGTGCAGGCAGCATGAAAACTGTTAACACTTACTGCTTAGCTGTGATGATGTATAACAATCAGTATGTTATCCCATATACTGGTAACTGGTAACTGTGATGATTTTAACTTAATGACCAGAATGTTAATATCTGCACCTACATGATCTATTGAAAATCCTCATGGTCGTTTTTTTGTATATTATATGGGGTGCCACCTGCCTCATTTTGCCATTCAATTTTGTAGTGTACTCAGCTAGCCGTTGCACTCCCCAATATCACAAATCGTTGTATCTTCTACTAGCCGTTGTACTCGTATACTCACCCTGTCACTTCATCGGAGGCAAAACAATAAACTACTCCCTGGAGCCGTTGCCGCATAGCCTATAAATAGATAACCACCACTCAACCACAGCTCCAGGCCGTTTCCCCATTCCACTCACTGCCGACGCAAAGCCTTCTCCTTCTCCTTCGCTTTCTCTCCTCTTCCTCTAAACCTCATAAAGCAACCTTCGTGTACTGGAACTCCGTAGAGGCAAGGGACCAGGGTATTTCGACTTTGCTTCGGGCTCAGATTCTTTTCCACTTGGTTTTCCCATGTTTGTTCATTTGGTTTTCCCTATTATTTCCTCACAGTTGAAACTCACTATTTCATCACTTGTTATGCATGGTTCTATATACAGCTATGGCGTGATGCGAGTGTTCCGTGGCCAAGCCAGGATCTACACCGATTGGGCTACATGCAACGCGCAAGTGTCAGGCTACAGAGGATGCAACTTCCAGAAGTTTGCTACCGAGCAAGACGCTATTGCTGCGTTCAACTCCTTCTTTGGCCTGGACGAGAAGCCCAACATAGCATATGCCCCCCAGCAGCCACAGAAACCAGGAGGTGTCATCTCCTTGGCATGGAAGGATGTTGTCATCACCATTCTAGTTGTGTCAACTTTATTCCTCTTCTTAGTGGTTATGTCCCTTCTTCGCAAAGAGAGTTAGATACATCGTTTAGTGTGATGGATGTATCTAGTATTTAGTGTGATGGATGTACCCTCCTCAAGTTAGTCTGATGGATGTGCCCTCCTCAAGTTAGTCTGATGGATGTATCCACTATTAAGAATGTTGTCACGGTATGATTGTACCAAGAATTCCACTACCTTGGGTGTAGAACAAATCAGCACTTCTATCCCATGTTTAAGTCCAACATGATTTAGTGTCATAATTCCTCCTTTGCCTCTACGCAGACATCATGACAACCAAGCAACAATTAGTTTCAAACTCCAATTAAAGCTACGAAATGATACGCTGTCCAAGTAAAACTAGATAGACATTCCAAGAGCGATCTTGCAGTACGGTTAATTACACAGGATGGTGCATAAGTCAACATCCATACATACATAAGTTTTAACTATTCAACAAAAGCAATCTCTTAGTACTTGCTACGAACCAGTTACCAACACTATAGCAAACTAATCATCTAGCACAACAATTTCCTTGATGTAGGCTGGAACTTCGCCCATGTTCTCGTTCATACTTAATAGGTCAATTAAAAGCCATTTCCTGACCCGCCAAGCCTCCTTCTGCAATGATGTACCAACAAAACCACATGAACACACAAATTCACAGTTTCAAATATGTTTGGAAATGCATAATATAGGTTGCAAACCAGAAATTATACCTCATCTATCTTGTAAACCAACGCATACAGTGCACAATATAGATTCCACTGTCTCCCTCCCTATTCATGAAAATACATGGGTGAAAAGTGCTGCCACCATCAGCATGTTACCTTGCTTATACTTGCAGCTATTTACCTCTTTGTAGTTGGGTATGCTCCCTTCACATTAATGAACTGATAATCCTCGAAATTATCATCCCAACCAGTGAACATCTCCTTCTTGCATGTGCTGAGAGCCACGTGCAGATCATGGACATATCCCTCATGGCGTTTCTTCTGCTCAACGAGAGGAACACCACCACTGCATGGATCGATAATATGTACCTTGCGCTCCTCCATGTCCCATACATACAAGCACCAGTAACCTCTCGCATTGGATGGCACCATAACCTACATCAGATGATTTCATTCAGTTTACTATAAACATTTAACCATGTTATAGCTCATATTTATATTACCATTCGACAGTGCTCAAATTTACTTCGCACGTGGCAGCCAAGGAACATAGCCCTGATCTCATCTGTAACCCTAAACTCCTTGTTCCCAATGGCTTCTTCCTGCAAGATGAGCCATCAGTTGCACACCTTGCTCATTTATACATAAACATCTAGCTTGTGCAGTACTTACTGCAAAAACAGGATCCAGGAAGTGCTTCCACTGATTGCGATTAGGAGCATGTTTGCTGTACAACCATGTCTGCTGGCACTGCAGCAGTCTAACTATGGCACAAAATGTCTCTTTGCTGATATGTGCACTCTTCTCGAACTCCTTCTGTAGCACTTCCCCACAAAGTTTGATTCCCCTTGGCTGATGTAATATAACCCAATGCCTAAAATGGAGCGTTTTTTTGAATCAGGAGTAAGATGCGATTAAATTGCATATACAGTTGTGCTGTAAACAACAGTTCTACCTTTGTAATTCTGCACCACTATCCTTCATGAAACCTTTGTACTTGGGATCAATTTTCCTGCAGTCCATCTGATGATATCGCATAGCCATATGAAATGGTGGTGGTTCCACACGGCGTTGATCAACATGCCTGGTATAGGGCACCAGATTCATACTGCCATCCAGTGCCTCGTTGGTTGCTCCTACCTGTTCTTCTGGCATCCAGTGCATCACAGTATTGTCTTCAAAAAGCTTTTCTTTGCACACTCGCTTGCTGCTGCACACTTTACGTATGCTCTTGGTACCACTCTTTTTTATCCTCATTCTCTGCAAGGGTTCATCTAAATGCAGAATAAAACATTGAATTAATTTCATGCCATATTATATTGCACATGGATCCAAAGGAAATCCAATACGTATCCTGCTTTAGATTTACCTCGTATCATCAGCCTAATAGTCGGGGAATATGCAAAAGCGGGTGTTCCATGGTAAAGACCATCCAGACCTTCTTCAACGCATGTGCCAACATTTCCTTGTACCCCCGAGCTTCCAGCACCCATGGCTGCAATTTCCTCATCCATGACTGGTACAATTAAAAAAAATTATAACCCAACCAGAATGGACATTTTTGTGTATGTAGTTAGGACAAGTATTACGTCGTGGCCATACCATTATATCCAGTGTGCACTGGACTTGTACCTGGTGGTGTTGCATCAAACCTTGGTCCACTTTCAGGTATGTCCTCATTATCGGGCTGCTGCATGCTGTTCCCCGGAATCACACTCGTCAATGGAACTGCAGCTATGTCCACAGGAAAAGCAAATTTTCTTGTTTTAAACATCCAGGATCAAAGAGAATGAAATCTTATGCTAATTGTGTTGACATAAATTTTTTTGCATAACATCGTGTATTTATTTGTGAGTACACAACTTTTAGATCCACCACAGTACTATGTTTTCTCACCTCCGTCAGTGGATCCACGAGTTCCGTCTACTCGTCCTCCCATAATGCTGCTGGTTGCATCAGTTAAACCAAGTAGCAAGTCCTCGAAGTTCTCTACAGATGTGTCCATCACTAATTCTGCATGCACAAGCATAATGAAATTTGAATAACGAGAAAACTGAAACTCAAGAGTTGCTTATGAAGGATGGCGATACGATAAGATAACTGTTTGCCCGCCTCCTTACAAAGGAATAGCTCAAATGGTTCCTAATAGGCTAATATATTTGCAACGATATGGTAATACAACACCCTTTAACCACAAACATCCACATCTAGTTAATTTGGCAAAAAATTACTAGTAACCTACCAGCCAGACGACTCCCATGTGCACAATTTCTAGCACCACAGCTTACACCCACATCCACACCTTGTGCTGCACATCTCCCTACAATTGCAAGTCATCTATAAGCAGCCTAATTTTTCACTTACCTTTAATATTTACAACCATATACCTGGAATGGACCTCCCAGTACTTCCAGCAGCTACTCCTTGCCCACCAGTAATGCCACCCATGCTTAGTGCAGAATGCATGGACATTCCATGCTGCCCACTCACTCCCCTTCCATCATCAGTACTTTGATGAGCACCAGAACCCACTGCAAACATATAAGATTAATGGCATAAATAAAAAAATTGAAACAATCACAAACATCCATATGTGGTTAATTTGGGGAAAATATAATTACTAGTAACGTACCACCAAGGCCACTCCCATGTGTACCGTCTGTAACAGCACAACTTCCACCCACATCAACATATTGTCCTGGCCATCAAGTCTTATATAAGCAGCTTAATTGTCTACTTGCCTTAAATATTGACAACCACATACCTGGACTAGACCTCCGAGTACTCCCAGCAGGTACTCCTTGCGCACCGTTGATGTCATCCATGCTTGGTGCACATGGCACGGACATTCCATCCTGCCCAGTCACTCCCCTTCCATCATCAGTAGTTGGATGAGTACCAGAACCCACTACAAATACACAAAGTGATGTTGTAAATAAATAAATGTATAATAAAAAATCATGCCAACGAAAACAAGCAACTTCGCAGCGCACTTTTTCGTACCTTTGCCGTCGTTACTCATGCTCAAGTTAGATTGGCAATTAGTTGCATAAGCTAGCAGTTGACTTCTTTCCTCCAACAGTTTCCTCTCAAGGTTACCAAATACGGTCTTTAGACGACAATCATGCAGTTCAAATTGCTTCCTGTTCTCCTCATAGGCCACTCTCTTTGCCTCGTCTACTGACTCCATAATCTGACCAAACCTTTGCAAGATTATGTCTCCAAGGTCCTACATAAATAAACTACAACTCATGCCATCTTACAAAAGCACAGCAATCATGTCATGTGTATTATGCTGGACACATACGAATTCATACCTTCCCGGGAAGACCCTCGTTTAATTTATCACTCGATGCATCAAAATCATTTTTATAAGCGCACGGTTCAGTTTCAGGAACATCATCCTGTGCACATGGTTTACGGCGCTGAAAGAAGCATGAAAAGAGGCAGTCTAAACCTCAACATCTGTCGCACACATCCATTTCCCAATCGTATTGTCAGTAATTTTATGTCTTACCTGCATCTTACCAAAAACTCCAGATTTTTTTGGTTCCTCATCCATGCAAATGAACTCCTGAATGGTATGCTTATCATAGACCCGTACTCTTGGGAACCATGATAATGGTACATTAAGGGCACCAAAATCAATGTTGTCCAGATATAGCAACTGCTCCAACAAAAAAAAAGGAACAGACGCCACGGTCATAAAAGATATATCATTTCAAAACACAAGCACTCACATAATTAGTGTGGCCACTTTGAAGCCAAAGTACGTACCTCCAGATACAACCAGCAACCACCAAGAAGTAAAGAGTGTGGTTGGTTCTCCACACCAGATGCAACTGCTAGGTTCTTTTGTACTCTCCTTGCTGATGCTATTACCATGCTTAGTATGTAGCTACCCCAATTACAATTAAAAAGGTTTGCTGGGTTTGAAACAAATTCCAAAATATTCCTCGGCACCTCAGCTGTCCTTGCTGGAGGCCCAAACATATACCCACATACGAACACTGCAAGCGCAACCGCAAATTTAGCTTCCTCTTCATTGCTCATCTTCTCTCCATATTCTGCCAAAAGAATTTCCTTTGCATCTTCCATAGTAGGCAAATTCTCAGGACATGGTGTACTGAATATTTGCTGGATTTTCATCTTTGCTTCTTCACTCAGATGTCTACTACTTAATATATCACTTCCTTCACATCTAACCCCTAAAATGTGATGAACACTCATATTTGTCAACTCTATTTCATCCCCATGATCCAGTCTCAAACACATCCTCGTGGGTTCTACCCGTTTTAGCAACCAACAAACCAATGCACGACTATGATTCATGGCCGGCTTAAGATGTGTTAATGACCCAAGTCCTATCTTGCGTAGGATCGACAGTTTGTTCTCACCAAATGTTGAGATTACCTCCTGGACGTGATCAGTGGAGAAGCAACCATGGAAATGCTTCCTCTTCTTCTTGCGTACCATGCCCCCTTCACTATGGTCCTCTGCGCCTGCAACGCCATCACCACCACGCGCTCTCTTCGCGGCCCGACCCAGCCGCGACGCACGGAGGACCGCACTCCTCGTCAACATTCCCTCCGGGCGCGGAGATCCCCCCGCCGCCCCAGATCCCTCCGCCTCCGAACTGCGACGGCGTCGAGGCATCGTCTACCACCCATCGAAAAAAAATTCAGCAATGGATCTACACACACTCCTAGATGAATGAGGAAAGAGCAAGGCGTCCTACCAGATAATGCTGCTGTGCAGAGGAATTTCACTGCGCGATTCCGGCGGCCACCATCCCACCGCAGCACCGCTGTTAGAGAAGGACCGCCGGCAATCTCTTTACCTTTTTATATCACGCACAAGTACAAAGGAGGTACAGCAAATATTTTTATCGGGATCCTTGGCCTTTCCACTTCCATGTTTTTTAATTATTTGTTGCGGTCCCACTAACTACACCAAAAGCAAATCTGCTAACTGCTAAGCACTTCACCCACTTTTTTACATCTCCAACACTTCAGGAACGAGATTAACCATGAGGTTCAGGAGCCTCCTTACATCTATAAATAATACATATCTAATCCCTAGCGACACCTAACTCCATACCAATAGCTAGTAATTACAAGACCAGCTAGCATCGGTTCTCCAACTGCCACTACTAGGGCCAAAAGGAGACATTCCTCCAGCATCCAAAAAAACAACAAAAGCGATATCCCCTAAACTGCTACCATCAGCGCTTCAAAAAGTCCTTGCTTCCTTCCTCGGCTGGCTGGAAACTTCAACGCCTTCCTCTGTACCATCCAACGCACTACTACACTTGATGGTGCCTGACATCCTATCATCTTCATCTTGTCCAACCCAACCTCCGCCCACCTCTTCATCGCCATTCAGATTATTTTCACCGCTGCATTCCTCCAGGCCAACATGCTCCTCCGAACCACGTTCTTCACCATACACCTGAATTAATATATACAAGATTCGCAATACATAATATCCAATTCCATTCATATGAGAAATAAATGGGAATGGAAAATTAAAAAACCTGTGCTAAATCCTTCTCGGTGTCTTTGCCTCCCCACGCACCAGCGCTTCCAATCTGGCCATTCACAGACCCCTACGCATCACAAACAATTTGTCAATTAGCGATACTGACCATACTACACCCATCAAAGAGAACAACACAAGGCCACCAGCTCGTACCGAGTCATCACTCTCAACAACATCTGATGAATCGCCACCTCGCTTGCGCTTCACTCCGTGAGCCTCTGCAACCAACTTTGGAAAGCCACCAATTCGCTCCTTTCCCACACACACATCAGAACCCTGGATCATGAAAAAAAAACAAACTCTGTAGCATGTTGTCTGGTCTGATTGAGGAGCTCCCAAATTCGTAGGACCCACAGAATCACTTACCACTGAACTGAGACTTCCAGTGTCCTGTACTTCCATGCCTGAGGGGCGAAAGGTGCAAAGTTTGGTTTCTTCCTAAAAGGCAGAGGACAACAGACTTTATCCTCCCTGGACCACACTTGACCCCAGCGGCATGTGGGGGTTTCCCTATATATATCAGTGAAGAGGGTCGAGCGGGAGCCTTTGTGTTCAAAATTTTTTAAATGGAGATGAGTGGCGCCAGGACTGAAGGGTCATTCTTAGAACGTTCTGGAATTCTAATTAACTTGGAATAGTGGCTGAGGTACATGCTCCACTTCGGCAGTACTGCAAATCCATGATTATTAGACCATTGCATCACAAACTCATAAGTGTGGTTGCATCCAAAACAAAACACACATTAAAAAATTACAAGAATTAATTTCTCTCAAACGCATACATCTACCAACCAAACTGTGGGTCAGATTCCATACAGCTTCAAAAGCATAGCAATTACAGAGCATCCGTTTTGACTTAGTAAGCCAATCCTTTTTACAACCATATCACACCAAAATCAACTGATTCATCATTCGCCAGTACATATGGTACCACAAACACAATACTCAAAAGACGACAGCAGCCAGCAGCTGCACTCTAAGTGGGTCTACTAAACACATTCCTTCAGCTCCATCCTCTACATTAGACTAGCAGATTTGATACCAGTGCAAACTGCTGTGCTTGTTGCACATTACTGCCACATCTATCTACTGTGTGACCCTCCAAACCACACCCGCTACAAGTAGGCGGCTTGCGTCGGACATTCAATACTGGATCCCAATCTGGACACTTTAGCTTGTTGTGGCTTCCTTTCCTACAAACACTACAAAGCCTTGGCTTCTTGCTTCCCTCATAAGCTGGTTTGTCCCTCTTGTTTGTCTGCCTCCCACGTTCTTGCCTCTTCATTGGAACACGCTGTGGGAAATTGTCAAGGAAGCCATCATCATCTGCTTGGCAATCTGGTTCATGCAATTCTCGATCAGCTAGTCCTTTGCCATCCTTGTGTTTGCTTACTTCGGCAAGGGCATTCATATTTGCATCTAACATTTCCATTGCCATTTTATGACTCTCAACATTGCTGTCACCCATCTGCACGAATTGTAAAGCCTTGATCATGAGAGAATTATGACGATAGGTCAATGAGAGCAATTCAGGATTTTCTTTCTTGTATACAGCCATGTGAGGTGGCACATTTAGTCTTGCTTTCTTTGTCCACCTATTCAGAACAAGGCTCTCGTGGATTTTATCCACACTGCTGCTAACAAGTACCAAGGAAAAAATGATTTCAGAATTAAAAATTCAATACACCATCACAAAATATGGTCAACATTATCTCTCCAACTAGCATGTCATATGAACCCACAAACTCAAATGTCATCACTTTTCCTTACCCGTAGTATATGGCTGCAGGGCATCCCAAAGTGCTCAAAAAGCCCACATTCACATTTGTATTTCTTCCCACCATCTCTCAACTCCACTATGTAGGACCCCTTCATCCATCGCTGGACCCGATTAATGTCATAGTGTTGTACCATGTAGCGATCACCGCTTTCCAACAGGGTTGCTTTATAAAACTCTGATTCATCCTTCAATTCACAAAATGATTGAACAAAGCGCGTGTACACCTTATGTGCATCCATTACCAAGGGTCCTCCGGTGCGTTTGCACTTGCTATTCTGTAAAAGAAATATAACATACAGTCAGGAAAACAAGATACCATCCTACAAAATATAATTAAAAAATATCATGCAACCAAAACCAAACAGCCATATATTCTTCAAAAAAACATTTCAACTGACACAGTGACAATTCACGCACCAGCCTGGACTTTTTCTCCTGATAGTTTTCTTCTTCGTCCCGAATATACTGCAACTTGTTGTACTGCTGGACAAATTGGTGAAGAGGACTCCCTGCCTGGACTATATTCTTCAACATGTGGTTTGCACTCTCACTTCGCTGAGTAGTTGCCATCCGTGCACAGAATACACCTTCAAAATAACTCTTCACCCACTTCTGCCGCACATGATATATTTGCTGAAGGAACCCATTGGATGTCATTCCATATTCCTCGAGTAAATCTATCCAAGCCTTCTCAAACTCTTCAACAGTCAGCATCTCGTTCAACATCTTGTGGAATTTATCCCTGAATTCCTTATTAGCTGTGTACTTTGGGCCAGCACATTCCCCAACTCGACGCAGTACATGCCACTTACACCACCTGTGTTTTGTGCCCTCCCATTCCAATCCAATCGCCACTTCCATCGCACGACATTGGTCTGCAACATGGTTTGATACCAAAACAATTACGCAAACACATACATACAATTAGAATTTGTACATGAGGCAGCACATTCTGATCCAGTAGCATACCTGTCAATATAGTTCCTGGAGCACGACCACCCATTAACGAAGCAAACTCTTTGAAAACCCAGCGGAAACTCTCGATTGTCTCGTCCGTCATAAGGACACCTCCCAACAAGACACTCTGGAAATGATTATTGACACCAACAAAAATACCAAAAGGCATATTATACAGATTGGTCTTGTATGTTGTGTCAAAAGTTATTGCATCTCCAAAGTGCTGGTACTGCATCCGACTTCGGCTGTTCGTCCACATTAAAGTCTTGATCCGACCCTCCTCATCAGGATCCACGGAGTACACAAAACCAGGATCTGCTGCCCTCAACTCCCTAAACAGTTTCAAAGTCTTCCCTATGTCATCCTTAGCTTGCTCACTGTTTATCTTCTGGCATAGTGTTTTCAAACACCTCTTTGTCGTTGGCACATTCTCCATTGAACCAAAGAAATTTCCAAGTATGCTGTAAAGCTTAGTTATACCCACATTGTTCTCCCTGAGCATTCTAACCAAATCCTTGGTGTACTTGTCTAGATGATGATGGGAAGGCCACTGCTTCTTCTCCCCATAACTTCTGGACAACTCATGGTTGTGCTCTGCATTGTGTGCCACAACAACCCATCCATGATCTTCTGTTCTTGCAAGCCTTACAAGTGCTGGGCACTCAGTCAAGGAGGATGTGCTCTTCAAATTTTTCGCTGGACGACCCTGCACAATACAAAACAGATGTTGCTATAGCATGACTTGAAGCCACCAAGATAACATCTTATGAACCAAAGTACTCAGAGAACTCACACTGCAGCTACAATTGAACTCCCGACCAAGCATGTACCTCTCATCATCTGGCACATTTCTATTCTTCCTGCTTGTCGAATACCTTGGTTTGCCATTTTTTATTCCAAAACCACACTCCCATGAATAAAGGTTGTAGTACTCGTATGCCTCTTGCATATCATCAAATTCCATCCCAATCTCAGGACATATCACATAAGCACTTGTCCTGTCAGCAAAACCCATGAGAGCTTTTTGCAGCTCGCTTTGCCTACCAGGAACCTTCACCCTATGATCTGGACCACAAGTCGTTCTATTCCTGCACAGTTAGAAAAATTACAATCAAATCATGACTGGACTGTGCAATTCGCAAGAAATCCTGTACAGGAACAAACATTTCAATCAAAGTGCCTCTGAACTACGGAAATCGCAACAGATAAGAGGCTAACCTTTTCTTCCAAGCACTAGCTGTCTGCACAGGCATAGTTACTTCTATTTCTCCTTCATGGTGGATTTGCAAAGCTGCAACCTGCTCAACATTCACTGATGTTTCCGCCAAGGTTTTTTGTGGGCTGCTGTTCAAGTCCAACAATTGCATCTCACCACCACCATATCTGCTGCACCATGCCCAAAAATAACATAAACACTCCATTCGTCAGCCAATTCTGCACAAAAGTAAAAAATAAAGAACTGCTAACAAATTTCAGATGCAACAAATACCTCAAAGGTTCTGCTGCTTCATACTCCTGAGCATATAATGATGTTGTAGACACTGAACCAACCAAATCTTGCTCATTACAGTCCGTGCTGCACATTACATGCAACAAATTATATTACTTTGTGACACCTGGGGAAAAATATACTTATCCCACTAACAGTACAGTCACAACAATACCTCACACTGCAAGGCCCGTTGACCCCAGCCATGAAATTATCTGCATGCTCCTCACCAATGGACAACTGACTCGCAGTGTTTGCCACATCCATACCGTCAAATGCTGCTACTCCCCTGACCCTGCAAACCAATCAGCATGCCACAGAATAAATGAGTAATATGCAATAACCAACAAAATTTCGCCATACCCTCTTCATTCTGCTTTATTCTACATGAAAAACTATTCAACCAGTTTGTTCCATAATTTTTTTTACAGTCACATGACCACAACCACTGACACGGGACTTCAATAGGGGAAAGATGAACACAACCTTTTATTTCTTCCACCATCATTAGGCAGAAGTACTTCCCCAGGCACCGTCATGCTTTCGTCAGGAACCGAGTTCAGATCTACCATATTCATTCCAACTATGCCCGTCCTGAATTTATGGCTACATCATATATACAGATGATTGAATGTCTAATAGGCATATTTATGAAATTCACAGCAATACAATTGGCTTCAAAAAAAATGGATGAACAAGCCAATGCTCGTGTACCTTTGAACCTGCACATAGTTTGGCACTTCGCCTTTGTTCTGTGTTATATCCCATGGATTTACATCCAATAGCATGCCACTCGTCATCGAACCACGACTCTGAGAGCTGCCACTGGTAGACTCAACCTCGCCCGAAATATCAACTGCCATTACTGCATCATCACTGCATATTTGTGTTTCTTCAGTTAGCATCAACAAAAAAAATTATCCCATATGTACCGTCCTACTAATAACCAGTACTAAGTGTAGCGACAGATGCAAATTTTTCAGACACTCCAGGTTCTTGCTACATCATATAATCGACATTATTTCCAAAGTTTTCTAGCGTAACACATTTCCATATTTCAGACATTCCAGGTTGGAACTACTGATTGGAACACTGGAGTTCATGCTCCACCATAACAAATTTTCAGCATAACTTCAACACCATACCTCCCACCAACATTCGCTCCAGAGTTTGATTCCATTCCATCATCACAAGCAAAACCTCTGAACTTTACTGGTCTGCTGGTTTTCAATCTTGCCCACGGTAGGGAACTACGAAAAGAATCAGTTAATTCAAGCAATCAAGAACCTTTAAATTCTGTACTGCCGAATGCATATAAATAAACAGCAACATCGTAAGACATATTCACCTGCATGAAGAATCTAAATCTTCATACTCCCTCCCTACACCAGCCTGCACTACATTGCAATGTTTCCGCTTGGAACTGACATTTTGATAAAGGATAAAACCACATCAGCTCCCATGAAACACCCCAAAAAGATAGGAACCATATCACATTGCTATTCGAGCACATCTACCAGATCACATAAACGCACTACTTACCTTAAATTACTGAGTTGCGAGCAGAACATACTGTTGTTTAAATCAAGATTCATTTCCCCTTCCCTGCCTACAACTGACGCATGCATCCCTTTATTACCAACAATCCCCGAGCAATCTCACGATGGAGCCGCATAAACACAGGAAAACCATCAGGCGAACAGAAGACGAATCACCAAGAACAGAAACTGTACTACGCGCCATGGTGATACAGATACATACCTCCCCCTCTTGATGCATTCGCCTCCGCGCAGGCACTGCTGCGATCTGATCTTACACGCACATCACCACGCCACGCTTCATCTATCCGACATGATCCATGTGGAACAATTGCTCCGCGCAGCCACGCTGCCGGAACTCCAAGCGGGCCTCGAGGATACGTAATCCCCCACAAACCCTCGCTCCTCGGCCGCATGCGGAGGGACACTTGACTCGACGGGATGCGAATCTCCCTTCGACCGCGCGGCGGAACCACCCCCGTCGCCGTAACCAGAAGAGACCATGGAGTACTGGATGTTTTCAAATTTCGAATGAGGCATGCGGGAGGTCTGAGTTCCTTTTATTTCTTTCCCGTATCCTCTTGTCCTCCGACGCATTATGACGTGGCGTTACGTACCACCATACCTGACACCAACTGCACACTCCTGGACATGCTCAAATCTCCGAGTCACAACCAACGGCCAGGATTAACCCCCATACAACTCTAGGGAGACCATAATCTTCATCCGGCGATCAGATTGATTGCCGCCGCCGGCTTTGTCACTGCAGGTTCTCGATCCAGCTGCCGCGGCCATCATCTGCCAAGCGACACAGGCGCTGCTGATGGCGTCCTTTGGTCTCCAAATCCATCACCATTGTTGTCGTTCACCGACCAAGTATTTTAACAACTATTTCTCGCAGCGATTTCTTCACATGCATAGGACAAAACCGAGACAAGACAAACATTTCCAAAAAATCCTCCCGGTCGTCCGGCCTCCCAAGCTGCCGCTGCCGCGTCGCCGCAGCCACCGCCACGACATCTCCAGGACACGGAGGAGCCAAGGCTCCACCATCGGCGACCGTGCTCTGGTCTACCACCGGTTGTTGTGCCGTCTTGTCGGATAGAAAGGTCAGGCGGCTCGCCGATGGATGAGAAGCAGGGAGAGAGACGGGGAGGAGGACTGTTGCTACTGCCGCTGGGAGGAAGGCTGAGTGTCGGAGATGATGAGGGCTGTCGTCGCCACCTGGATCTCGTGGTGAGACAGCTGCGCCTTGAGGAGGCCGCCCGACATCACCCGCCGACAGGCCTATCCTCCATCGGCACCTGCTAGATCTTGTGGGAGGAGGCCGCGCCGGCGTGTGTGAGGAGGAGGCCGCCCTGCCGTTGCAGCCGACAGCGCCTCCTCCCATCCTCTGCCACCGTCGCACCATGGGAGGAGGCGGCGCCCGTGCTGGAGGAGGATGGGCGCGAGGAGGGAAGGCGGGGAGGTTGGAGGAGGAGGAGAGGGGCTTAAGTTATTAGGGTGAAGGACCAAATCAGCAAATGAGAGGGGTTGAATGGGAGCCGTTAAAGTTTCTTCTCAAAGAGATGAACTTGGCCTATGCCCCAAAATTAACTTTGAACAATCGCTAGGATCCCATAGTCCTAGGAACGATTCTTGGAACAACGATTGAAAGAAGCGGAAGCACAAACCAAGAAACAAAGCACTTAGGCGATTTATCGGCGAGACGGACCGTCCCTCAGGCAGCCACGGACCGTCTATCAATCTCACGGACTATGCGTCAGAGGAGCTCGAACTGTATGTAATCAACTCAGAAACATCTAGCGACGAATTGGCTCTACACGGACTGTCCGACTATCAGCCATGGATTATCCGTCGGGGACGTCTTGTCCGAAAGGCAGGCATGGACCATCTGCAAAACAACCAAGAAAACTCGCGAACCTTCCCATTGCGCATGAGCCTCACATACCGTCCTTCATGGCACGGAATTGTCTGTGTTCAAAATCAAGATGAAACCAAGGAACACCACGGGTCAACTCCAAATTGATGTATCTCTCGATTCACGTAATGGATTCAAGTGAAACTTTGGGGATAGTAGATTTGCCTCATGAAGAATCCATCCCTAAAAGATCAAGTCCCCAAACCCACCACTAAACCTTGTGGAATCGCGAATCAAAGCAAAGAACACCTAGAACTCGTGTTCATCCAAAAATCATCAAATCGAAGGCGATTCCCAATGTTTGAGGGTGTGATATCACCAAGAAAAGAGTCACAAGGTACTCATGTGTGATTCCGTCAAAGAAATTCAAGAGAAAATGCCCTCAAATTCGACGAATGAAAAGCACACGGAAATTGAGAAGGAGATCGAATTAACCGCCATCATCCAACCCCTAGAAGATGCTCATGGCTAACCAATGGAGAAAATGAGAAGTAGTCCAAAGGGATGAGATGCCATCCACACCCTAGCACATATTTATATCATGTCATCTGGTGGAAGCAAAAGACTAAACCACCCCGAACTTGAAATTAAGATACACACCCCTCGCGGGCAAAACTAGAAAGTTGTAGATATCTTCATCGAGCGGACATGCATCCACCGCGGCCTTGCTTCCCTTCGATGGAAGCTCCGCGATCACGCCGCGTGTACCCCGCTTCGAAGCTTCGCGTTGCACTCGGATCACGTCTTCATTGTGTCGGGCCCTCAAGCTCGGTTTTAAGGCCCAAACCAAGAAACCCTCCTCAGATGGTTTTGTGGCCAAACAACCAAACCACCGGTCTTGCCTCGTTCCTTGACTTGGCCTGGCTCCATGTACATGGTTTCGTCTTGCTCTTCTCGCACCATGCAGACCGCACTTGATCCCGTCGTTCATCAGGTCTCTCGAACCAAACCTACTTGTCTCTCCATCAATCGGATGCCACCTTGGCTCAAACCTTTCATGTTTGTACTTCACCTACAACAACGCAAACCAAGCCACATCCAACACCTACAATACTAGGCCAAGATTAAGTCCATACCACGTTGTCAATCATTCATCACTGAGGAGCAGCTATCCACTGGTCCTCAGATGCTCCTAGTCCTCATAGGGTTTGTAGGTGTGTAACGGGTTGGGCCGGGATGTATGTATGCGTGGTAGGTGGTAGGTCGGAGGAGTGTTAGCTGTTTCTTTGCCATGTGTCCCAATACAGCACATGACAAATCAAAATTTTTTATCATTGTACTTAATTCATGAAATTTATCAAATAGATTCAGAAATTACCAAAAACTAACATGATACAATCTATGTTGTCTTTTGTTTATAAAAAATGTTTTTAGGTCAAACTCAAATTCGAATTTCACTTCTCATACAAACGACCACATACTTCTCAACTCTACAAAAACTTATTGAGATGTTTCATTAGTAAGCATTCTCATGGAAAAATGTCCGAAACTCAATCAAATATTTCGACAACCTTCACATATGATATCACGAGATATTGATAAGTCTCATGATTTTGGAGTTCATTTGTATTTTTCGAATTTTAAAATCATTCGACATGTTCGTGCTCATGTTCCTTGGTCAATATGATCAAAATTTCTTTTAATTTCATGAGTAAGACATTAAACTGGGCTAAATAACATGAATATCATTTCTCCATTTGTTTTATTCTATTATTTGAATCACTTGAAGTTCAAATTTGACTTGATTCACAAAATTGATTGAATTGTAATTAATTAGTTAAGTATAGCTAATAAATACAAAAGTACCAAATTTTAACACCAAGTAGCAAATGTTGTATGTAGAGATAGAAAAGATTTGGAGGTGGAAGCGATTTTTGCTACTTTGCCATGAAAAAGCACGGGCAAAGGCATGACTTCTCCGTGTGCAAGGAAAAGCACACGAAAAACTCATGACTTTGTTGTGTGGAAAAAATACAACAAAGAAATGTACCAAATTTCAACGCAGGTACCCCATGTTGTATGAAGGAGTATAAAGAATTTTGAGGAGAGAGGAGGAAAATTTTTATTGCTTCGTATATGCTTCAAAAAAAAGCACATGGCAACTCATGACTTTGATGTTGGCCAACAAAAAGCACGACAAAGCATCTCTTGGTGTACCAAAAAGGGCACAAGCATAGATTCGCCATGTGTTTTTTTTTTTGTGTCATCATGCCCAAAATACACACAGCAAACAACGAGTTTCTTTAGTAGTGCATGTACACAATCGAGTAGTAAAAACAATTTTGCAACAATCGAATGTTAATAAACAGTTTTGCCTTGCTCTGACGTTTTAACGCGCGGATTAGCATTTCTAGGTGCGGCGCCAAACCGGATCAAAGGCGGATTAGCATACATAATCCGAGATTTTGAGAATAAATTAATAAAAACAAACCGGCGCAGGCGCACTTCGGTTTGGAGTTTCGGCCGTCTGCGGTGCGGCACCGCCGGACGGCGCGGCCGTCGCAGCGGGCGGCGGGCGCAAGATGGTCGGCGCACGGCGGCGGTCGGTCGGAGGCGGCCGCTGACAAGGGCTACGGGCGGGCGGGCTCGGGCCTGCGTCTCCCTTCACTTTAATGGCGTTGTTGCAGCCTCAGCCCTAACGTTATTTAACTGTTCAAACAATTTCAGGAGGCGGGTGATGGCACTCGCTCACGAAAACTCTGAAATCTTTTCAGGAGGCGGGTGATCACCTGCTCCTTTAAATGGCAACAATTTTTAGGTGCGGGTGAGGCGCCAATCTGAAATCCTTCTAACAGATGTGTGTCGCCCTAAGCGCCATGCGTTTTGCTGGATCGGCGGGGATTTAGCCTCCTAAAAGCGGATCGCTCTTACGAATGTTTTTTAGTAGTGTGCCAGAAAAAAGGTTCATTAAGAAACAAAATCAGGAAACTACGGTATACATTACCTAGCCAATCGCATCAATATATGTGACTTGCCAATTAATTCTGCATACCCAATTAGCGAAGGCCATATTGATGACCGACCCTAGCGTGCACACACCATCGACGTCAGCAGCTTCGCGAACATTAAACTTTATTTATCTTGTTCCTCCAAAAGAGAGATAATTAGAAAACGTATCCGACGCGATGCAACGCTCTCCTCCGTTTCAACTTCCCATCTTGACTTCTCCTCTTCCTCTCCTCGCTGCTTCGTCTTCGTCAATTTATCTAGTTGA
The DNA here is from genome assembly GCA_022644695.1 of Cenchrus purpureus. NCBI lineage: Eukaryota > Viridiplantae > Streptophyta > Magnoliopsida > Poales > Poaceae > Cenchrus > Cenchrus purpureus. Next base: position 124,913,132 of record CP053462.1, read on the forward strand.
GAGGAACACTTTATATATGCAGCTTCAGGCATCAGCCATTCTCCTATCCGTGTTTGATTGTGGATCTTGCATATTGCATGGGTTTACCTTGCCCTTGCCAGCCTTTTCGGTGCCACACACACAAGTCGCCACCACCGCTAGCTTGTACGGGTAATGCTTCATATGTAGGTTTGAGGTTTTTTTTTTAAAACGTAAAGCACGTTTTCATTAGAAAGAGAATAAAGTCATACAAGGTTCAACAAGTTCTAAAAGTGAAGCCCAAAAGAAAAAGCTACAGGCCTCAAAGGCCGACGCCGAGGCGAGCAATCGGGAGGCTCGCGCGTGCCCAAGTCTTGGCTTCATCGAGGATTGCCGTTGTGAGGGGCCGACATCAGGGCCTCCCTCGTGAGCAGCCGATTCGCTCCCTACTCGACCAGCGACCAACCCGGACAAGGAATCGAAGCCTTTTCCGGGTTTTAGCGACCAACTTCCTGGCGGAGCACCACCAAGTAGCAAGAGACATGGGACGATCCAGGCGATGGAAGAATATGTCCGAGGGTTGAAACCATGTCTCTCGGTCAAGATACGATCGACAGCGGTGATCGAATTTCGACCTCTTGCGCCTGAGTGCATAGGTATTAGAGTCCTTCAAGCCATGGCGATGAAGTCTGCCGAGTCAACATAGACCATGCGGCACTAACCAAGCAAAGAACTTGCATTTGCACGGCATCCGAGTGTTCCAAATTTGATGGGCGCGAATGTCAACACAACCAAGGAAGAGTGCGACATGGCGGAAGAGGAGGAGATGCAGACCGTTTGGCGACCACTTCAAACAAACACGTGGCGATAGCCTCACGGCCCGCACTGTCCCAAATAGAAAGGCGAGCGATGACACGCACGGTCGCGCGTGCGTAATATCGGCGACCGCAGATCCCACGAGGTCCCGTCTTGAGGCCCTCTCGGATCGTGGCGCGACTGTGTGAAACGGCCCACAAGTTAGGTGCTAAGAGCTTGATGGAACAACCGGTGAGCAGTTGTCCTCCCAAAACAAGGCCCTAGAGCCATCCCGACCTCGGCCGAGTCGAAGAAATCCTACAGCGCGATCGGCCGGCAACGTCACCCACATCTTGTCCGGGATCGTGCAGCGCCCAGAGCCACCGCGATGAAGGGCAATCCCAAAGTGCGGAGGTCTGGTAGGACTAGGCCGCCAAAGCAGGTAGGCGGGCGTTTACCGAGCCACTGAACGCGACCACCGTTAGCCACCTCCGCGCACTGAGCGTCGGATGGCGTCTCGGCCGCTGATAGCCCAAGGTGCATTGAAATCGCCATAGAGATATGCAGGATAGCCGAGAGGGTGGTTGGCTGGGACCAAGCGACCACCTCGATTGAGTAGTCTCCCTTCTGGGAGACGCCTCGCGACCTTATCGACCGCCGCCGCTTAGGGATTCTATTGATGGAGAGAGGGACCGAGGTAGGTACATGGGAATTCGGTGATAGAGCAAGAGAGAATGGAGCGGACCAAGGAGATCTACTCGTCCGACCGAGTTGATGGGATATACATGGCTCTTGGAGAGGTTCGTGCAAGGCCGGATGCTCCCGAAAGGTCCGGCACCTTGGCGGACCGAAGGTCGAGTTCGATCGAGAAGAAAGCGACCACATCATCCGCATAAAGTGAAGCGAAACGGATATCATGCCGCGGTCATGCTGCGAAGCCGAGAGTCGTGCGGATCAAGGCATGGAAGCACTCCATCACAAGCACGAAGAGCATGGGAGAGAGGGTCCCCCGAAGACCACGACCATGGCAAATCCGTTCCCGGTGCCATTGAGAAGGATTCTAGTACTAGCGATGGAAAGAATGGTGGAGATCCGGTTGGTCCAATTCGCGTGGACACCCAACCGACGAAATTCTAGAAGGTAAACCCACCCATGAGTCAAAGGCCTTAGCAAGATCAATTTTGAACATGATCCGTGGTAGCTTCCACTAAAGCAACCTAGCCGTACCAGGGCGTATCGAAATTATCGTGGATGAGCGACCTTTGATGAACACACTTAGAGAGATAAGGTTGGGGAGGTGAGGCGGCGGTTGTGGCGCCTGGAGAAAAAGCTTCCCAAAGCTATGAATGAGGCTAATAGGCGGTAGTCGAAAGTGAGGCCAGGTTGGGTTTTTGGGGATCAAGGAAAGAAGGCGCCATTTAGATGATGGAAGCTATGGCAATTCATGTCGGAGAGCATTAAAAGCTCGAAGAATGTCTCCCCGGATGATTGACCAGCACGGCCGGTGAAGCGACCAGTAAACTCATCGAGACCGAGGAGCCTTGTCCAAGGTAACTCTTTAATGACCTCCCAGTTTTGGCCTCGGTGAGCGGTTGTCGAGGTCCTGCGGATCCAATATCGGGAGGCCGAGCTCCTCAAAATCAAGAGCACAAGAGCGCTCATGAGTATCTCCCAAAATTCCTTCAAGAATGTGAAAGGCGGCGACAACCTTCTCATCCTCACGATTGAGGGTGCGTGGGTTTGAGGTTTCACATGTGATCTGCTCGATCCCGATATTTCATAAAATACGGTGACGTGCAGATCTCTCTCTCTCTCACGCCTCAGCCACATGGAGTAAGTATGTGCGACACTTATTTGCGGGCGGGATTCGGTGGCACTCACGAACCAGGTTGCTGAACAAAATCCCTCGGAGCATTATGGCGGCGGCAGACGTGCGAGGATGCGCCGCCGCATCAGCGTGCTTCCGAGGCGAGTTCTCCAGCACGTGCTCGGCTTCATAGAGTCCGGCGAGGCCGTGCGGAGATATCCGTCCTCGCCGGGGAGATGGGCGGCCTATGGAGGTTCATGCCTTCTCTGCGCATCACTAGCGGTACCATCCGGGTCGTCACGCAAGTTCGTGGACCATCTCCTCAACCTACGTGGCTGTTCAAATCTCTACAAATGCATCTTCGGTTTCTACTTGATATGCCCTGTTGCAGCAAGTTCGGTGAGTGTTGTCAGTCAACCGGAAAATCAAGGCAGAATTTCTGGATAATCTTCACATAGTCTATCAATCCTTGACCAAATTGCAGCTTAGACAGAATATTCGTCATCCTTGACCAAATTTCCTGGATAATCTTTCATCCTTTATCTTCTCCTTCAAAACAGAATATTCATGCTGGTCATCGAGATTCTCTCCTTTATACAACTTTCTCCCACACTTGTCATCCTTTATATCTCTCCTTTATCCCAACTACCCACACCGGGACCCACATGTCGACCTCCCATATTATTTTAACACACACCCCACCGCCTCCCCACCCACCCATCCCTCTCTCTCCTTTGCTCCTCTGCTACTCTCAGTTGCCCTCTCCTGCTTCTGCCATCTTGGCGCTCTCCCCACCCGCCCGGCCAGCCCTCCCCATGGAGACGCAGCACGCCCGGCCTCTCCCTTCCTCCCGAGATCCTCCTCCTCGAGCTCTGCGCCACACCATGCGCTTCCGCGCCGCCCTGCTGCTGCTTCCCGACGCGTGCGCAGCATCACCATGCGCCTTGGCGCGGGGCTCGCCACCAGAGCCCCACCGGATCCGCCCTCGCTTCGTCGAGAACCGGGCGAGGCGGGCGGGCGAGCTCCCCAGCGGAGGTGGCGGATCGGCGCGACGCAGTGCGGGCGGCAAGGCCCCCACCAGCCCGTGCGTGAGGCGGATTCTCGCCACGAAGCACCTTCTCGTCCTCCGCCCGCCCGCGATTCGAGGTCCCCACCGCGCCGGCGAGCAAGGAAGGACACGGCGCGATGGGGCCTCGATTCTAAGCTAAGTGGCGGCGGCCATTCCTCCTGCCCTGCTGCGGCGGCGGCATCGTCACGGTGCCATCTTCCTCGACGGCGAGCGCGCCCTCCTTCCTCGGGGCGGCGGGCGATGGACCTCCGAGCAGCAGCGCACGGCGGACCTCGGGAGAGCGGCGGGCGGCGACACGCATGAAGTCGTTGGGGGCGCGCGTGGTGGGCCTGCTTCCTCTGGAGGAGGGCCTCCATCCACGCCGAATATGAAGGATACTGGAGGCCGCCGCGGTTTTGCCCTCCTCAGGAAGCCGCGCCCTTCTCCTTTATTCGTTCCTCCGTGGACTTTTACGGTCACCAAAGGTGCAGATGGTCTTACAGGCCTACACTTATATAACAACTCCTTTGATTTCACGAGTTTCACGGCACTTAAGGAGTTAAATCTTGATACGAAATATTAATGATGATCATTAGCTTAATCATGTAATTAGCATAGTCATTAGTCTTTGTCTGACAAAATGTGTCTTTGTTGATGACACACTACTTATTCAACATCACTCTCGTGTCTATGCATTAATAGCTATATGCATAGTTTTATGCGAGGCTGAAATATTAAAATAGATTCTCTTTTCTAAAAATTAACAAGTGCAATTTTTGGAAAAGCGAATTCATGTATCTACCCCAAATATTGTTCCATTAGAATTAAAAGACTCTTTCGGTTTGACTCATGTCTTTGAATACACGCCAGATTAGTCGAACAGCAGTTATATTCAATAAGTCCGAGGATTGTTGCTTCGAAGGTGACCCTGGGTATATTGTGTTGATGCATGTCCATCATGCCGGCGACGCCCTCATCCACCTCCCTCGGTCTTGCGGCCACGCATCTGCTCCACCTCCTATGCACGCCAGCTACCTTCCTCTTCCCGATCTGCATGCGGCAATCGTCCCTTCTCGATCCGCATGACGACCACCTTCCCTACTTGTTCTTCCGCCGGCAACCTCCCTTCTCTAGATCTACAGGCCGTCCTTGAACCGTTGATGAGATGGCGCGCGGAGAAAGACCATGACGGGCAGTCCTTTTTCCACCAAAGCTCCTTTCTCCGCCATGCTCACCGCGAGCGTGGCAGCCGCTGTCTCGCAGGCAGATCTATAAAGTTGGCCAGGTAGGATTGGTTGTTCATGAGCTAGATTTTCTCAAGACTTTTCATTGTTGGAATTTCCTGTAACTATATTTAGTTATGTCACGGAGATGAGCGTTTCTTGGATTGTTGGGCAGCAAGGGTCGATGCTAGGTACTCCCAATTGGAGGTGAGCATTTGCCTATTTTCTTCCCTTCTCTCGATGGTACCAGTGGTTAGATTTTGAGTGCCGCCAATTCGATAGGAGCAATAACGCATTCAGTGTCTGCTAAAATGGGTGCTCATGAAGTCACCAAATTGGGGAATGCAGAGAAGCTTTAGATATTAGACCTTCAATTTTAAACAAGGATTAATTTAGTCATTGTTATGCATTGCTTCTTTGCTTTCTCGTAATGACTTTGTGTTGGTCACATCGGTGAGGAGGAGGGAGGATGCGGCGGCGTGGGTCTGCGGACTCCTTGCGGCTATGCTAGGAGATCTGTGTCTTTACACTTCGCTCGATTAAGACCATGACTCAGTTTTCTTCACTTTTTGAGCATCAAACCAGCCATGTTGGCCGCTTCAATGCTCGGGACTACTCTACGAGCGTCTCCGACGCCTCTTGATTTCTTCATCGTGCAGGCACATAAGGAAATCTGCTTTCTCATCAAGTCATTACTTGACCTACTTTTTCTTTCTTTTTGGATCATCATACCAGCCATCACGCCCGCCACGATGCTGCTCGGATACTACTCTATGAGTGCGTCCTTGGCGCCCTCGAATTTTCACTCGACCTCTCTTCATTCGGCAAGACTACAAATAGGTCGACTTCTAAGCTGATTTTTCTTTCTTCTTTTTGGACCTCGTCACGCTATTCGACCTATCGATGGCTTTAAGACTTTCGTCATGACCCCTCGAGGTCGCTGCACCTACACATTGCTCGGGGCTTGTGAGACATGGGTACCCACAGGTCCCCCACCGACCAGGCTCACTACCGCTCAAGTAGGTCCGGCCTACCAGAGACCCGCCGACCGACGATGGGGCCAACCGACCTAGTTGGTGGCCCCACGACCTCCAGACCTTCCAAAATATTCCCGAGATGACATTATCCGAGCGACTTCAAGACTTGGCGTGCAAGACAAGATAACGATGGATTCCAAGCGATCCGATGTATATGGTAATGGTTGTAATCACAGACTTAGGTCTCTGGTGGCCCGGCCGAGTCTGGTTCCGACCTTGTCTGCCGCCAATATAAAGTGGCGGGGTGACCCCTTGTAAGATCACGCAATCCTCAAGCAATCTACACCGACAAGCGGGCGAAGGGTTTTACTCTTGAGGCTGAACTAGTATAAACTCATCGTGTTCTCGTGTTACGTGTGCTCGTGCGCAACCTTCAAGTTCTTAGCCCTAGATTCCACCCCACGAACAAATAAACCACTGGGGTCAACCCCACATGGGCTATGCGAATCTAAACCTCGTGAGAGGACTAAGCAATCTTTGGGGTCTTGGCCCTACCGCCATTAGTGTTTTGCTAAGGTGAAGTTCTAGCATCCGTGAGATCTCCAAGTATCATATCCAAGCCTTAACCAGGGAAGCAATGCACACATCAATAAGTTATGATTGGCAATATGGGTGACTTAAGGATTAAAGTAAGCATGCCTATGCAAAAGGAAAATCCTAAGTCACTACCTCAATTATGGATTTGTTCAAGATATCGGCTATGTTGGAAGCCCTCAAGTTGGAATTGCAAAAGTATGGCAAGATTGAAGTCTACAAGCTCAAGTGATCGACTACATTTTATATTTATTCTTGAGTTTAGGAATGACGTACTATCAAGAGGGATGCAACATTAGCTCTAAGACAAGATCAAAAGTGCTCATTAGTTGACCTAAGTGAGAAGTAGCCTTGAGAGAGTTCCCGAGTAGTCTAACAAACCTCTAACCCAAACTTAGCCACTTCAACACGTCTTGGAGTGCTTGTGAGAAGAGAAAAGGGTTTTGGGCTCTCTCCTGGTGGTCTAAGCACCCTGGTAGGCCAACTGCTAGTTTTTCAAAGCCGGCGGGAGGCGATCTAACTACGACCGAGGCAGTCTAACCGCCGTGTCCAAAGTTCTAACTAGTTTTCCTTGAGGGGTATAAGTACCCCAGAGCTCCACTTGTTGGGGCTCCTTTATCTCATTCATATGTTCTGGTTTGAATGTACATGGTACCTCATACATTCATAGGCTGTTTTAAATTAAGCATGGTGCTTAGGTTAAATTGTCTTCTTCAATCAAAACAAGACATGGTGTCGAGTTTTGATTGATGAACCTTAGAGTGATATCTTCATAGATCTTGGTAGCATGTATATGGACTAACCCTTCAGAAATCGTCAAATCCGAATGGATAAGTCATCGAGCTAGATTCATACGGAAGGTAAGTCAAGGTGTTTGATTCATGTTGCACAACATACAAACGAGGTACATATGACCTTTCAAAGGTCCAAGGTAAGTACATTCCTCTCTTGTTTATGGAGTGCGATATTTATCTAACCATGTTGAGCAAATGCCATGGTGACAATAAAAAAAGAAATATTTGCTTTCAAATAAAGGCTCTACGGTTCTTGAACCAGTAAAGTCCATCTTTTGTTCTCACTTGTCGAAGAAAGACCACCGGTGTGGGGACTTCTCTCAAGCTCATCATCAACATACCCACTTGAGAACTCCCACACAAAGGGCTGCACGACATCGACTACACCTTCATGACAAGGACAAGGTAAACTAGAGTGAGATGGCTGCCCCAAGGGTTAGCCAAATCACCACTAGTCTTCCTTGATTCTCATATCCTTCAGGAGCGATGGTATGTGCACCCTTCATCTCACTCTCTCTACCTACAGTCTCAGAATGCTCTTCAATCCTTATCCATAAATTAAACTCAAATAATGGTGCTCGCTTGCTCACATGATTCTGTGGTTGGCTTGCATATGTTTTATTCCTTACTCATTATCTTGATGCTTGTGAACAAATATCATTAGGGAACTCATGCTCATCTAAGTAGTTGGTGTTTGAGATATGGTTTGATGATATGATCTTCTCTTAATGCTTGAGTGCTTGGGAATTTTATTTGAAAAATTCTAAAAACTCTTTGCAAAGCTCCTCTTTGATATGCCATCGTCCTACCAAGACCATATGATGTTCTAGTTGAAAACCTTATACTCATATGTGCTTGTTATTGCATTGAGCTTTGTCAAACTCGTGACCCTAATGAGAATTCTTTCATGCTCTCATGATCAAGATTCATGTGCACACCACCATTTCCCCTTGCTATGCTTCTACTGGAAGTTAGCATTGTATCATTCATCTATTCACCTACATAAATGCTCCATCATATGCATTAATTTCTCTCTCTTCAAGTATTTTGTAAAAGAGGCATGGCTATCTAAAAAAAAGAAAAAGGGGACACATGAAGGTCCCTTAGTTATGAGAAAAAATTTGGGCATATGAAGGTCCACTAAAAAGAAGAAGATAGCTATGTTCTCATAAGACTTCATATATGTAAGAGACAGAATCATGCAATGGAGTCATTCTCATTCATCATATATGGTAATAACTAGCACCCATTCCGGGCTAGTATCCACCTTACCATACCCATCATACCCATACACGTGCACATCTTGATCGATTGTATGATTTGATTTTCTCCTTGGATCCGGTTTTGACTTTGCAATATATGTGAAACAAGTATGCTTTATCTTCATACCTACCCTAAGCTCCACATATAGCCATCATTAGAAGTAGGATGAAGAAAGGCAATTCTAATGCCTTGGTGAGGACTTATACACATTGAGCGATCTGAGAGAATCAAATGAGGAGCTAAGCAAGGTTTGTTTTGAAAACTTATTGCAAAACCCCAAGTTACTTGACATGATGAGCGAAGTGATTTGATTCATGACCATTCCATTCTTCAACTACCCAAGATAGCATGATAGACACTCCACGAGTTCACAGGTATAAGGTATGGTTTGGAATATCTCTTATGCTCACTTCATATCCCTGGATATCATGTCCCACTTGATTTGTTCTCCCTTTACTCGGGACGAGCAAAGGTCAAGTGTGGGGGAGTTGTTGACATTTAAGCACCACTTTTATCGCGTCAATCCCTATAAAATAATTGGAAAATGATCATCAACACTAGAATAGGTTTATCGACAATTTCCACAAGTGTCGGTGTTTCTAGTTTTTGCGGGATGTCAAAATGCACATTAAACGATGTATTCACAGGCGTGAGGCCAAAGACACGAAGGGCACCATTGGAAATGGTGCCAAATGCCTAATTGGACTCCACCATTGCGACGGGCTCGTCGAGATGATCAAAATGGATATATTATTTGTCTACTTTGGAGTTGGTGCGAAGATATTACATGCCCAATATATTATGGGATGCTGATGTCATCACGACGTCAGCACCCCACCTCACCACGCACGGGCCCACCAGCAGGCCCAACACCCTGGGACCCACGCGCTGCGCTGCAGGCACGACCGGCCGGGGTCAACGCCCAGGCACGCGCGCGGCCAGAGCTGGCACGCGGCCCCAGGCGGACCTGCCTGGCGCGGTCGGCCACAGGTGCTGGCACCTCCCATGCAGGGGACACGCGGGGCCCACAGCTGCACCTCCTGCACGCATGAGCGCGCGACCCAGGCAGCGCTGGCCCACAGCTGCGGCGCATGCACGCGTGACCGCGCGTGAGGCCACGCGGCGCCCACAGGCCGTCGCGCGACGCAGCACAGGAGGCCGCCTCGCCGGGCGTACGCAGGCAGGAGGGCAGGGACACGTGGCGTGACACCATAGGCCAGCAGTAGGTCGGTTTGGCTCCTTCCCAAGCATGCTACAGCGCCGTGAGCTGCACTTCACCTTTCCACGTGGCGCCCTGGGTTGGCTGCGGCCAGCAGTTGCAGCACAACACCTCAAGTCCTCTCACACTCCTAGCCTATAAATAGAAGGGAGGGTAAGAAATGAGACACACCACTCCATCCAAGTATGAGAGCTTTCAAAGGAGGCCTCTCCTTGGTAGATTAGAGAGTAGGAGAGTTTGAGAGGATTTGTATCTCTGTGGATGCTTTGTTCTTCATTTAGAATAAAGTGAGTATTTACGCATTTCCTATTTAGACTAAAGTAGTATTCATGCATAGGTGAATAGTTCTTGTGTTCTTCACTTGTTCATGATTTGAGGCTTGTGCTCTTCATGAGCTTAGCCTTTGATCTTGGTGTAGTTCATAAGTTGCTAATTCCGTTTGTATGCTGCTAGTCAATTAGAGTAAAGTGGATGCTCCATTCTAGTTTAGACCAAAGTCCTTCCATGATCCTTGTATAGATAGCGGTTACACTGAGTGAGTTCTGGTCTCTCCTCGTGGGTTCGTCGCCCATCTTCGTACGAGTGCTATAGTGTTGTTATGGGCTAGCTGGCAGTAGTAGTCGTAGTAAGTAACCGGTGGTGTAGCGTGGTGTCTAGAAACGGTTATCCTTCGATTGCCACACTGTATCCCACGTTTGTCTTGGGGTAGGCAGCAGTAGTGACATTGGACCTTACGGAATCCCCACGTTCGGATACGGTGTAGGCAACCATTTGCCGTGAAAGCTATTATAGCTGGGAGGGTCCGTGTCGAACGACCGAGAGATTGTTCTCAACTCGCCCACTATCACAGGATCCTCTCCATCTTCATCTCGTCCTATAGAGTTGTGTCCTTGGACCATAGCTAGGCTAGGAGGTAGTACACACCGCTCCTTGGATTCGATACCCTTGGGAATACTCCTAAGGTGAAGTGCTACAACAGCGTATTCGTGCGCTTGATGATTCGTTTGCACTCATCTGTACCCGGTGTTTCTTACACGCTCACGCTAACCCGGCCACCGTAGTGGTGAGGAGGTTAAGAAATACCACAGTTCCTTGGTTGATCCACAAAGCCAAGACCGAAGACCGTAGGTCTGCAGACCGGACCGGTCGACGGTGCTCGACCGTGTGACGGACGGCTTGAGTCTTGAGCGGAGGACGCGCGTCGGGATCGCAAGGCTTGCGTCGAGGCTAAGCAAGTTTGCGGTCACGGGCATTCGTCCGATGGTGCGATGATGAAGATTCCCAAAGTGCCCTCGGGCGTGTATCCTAGTGTTAGTCCTTAGGGGTAGTTTCATCTTTCGGTTGCCTCCATATAACCCAAGTGGTGAGAGGATGGCCATCTCTTGAAACCCTAGCTCATTTTGTTTTGCTATTTTTCCCTTCCTATTTTCCTTAGGATTTTCTAGGACTAGCTTGAGAGCTTCATGGTGAGATCTTGAGAGAGGGATGGATGATCGGAGGCAAGCTAGACGTTGTATGAACCTTCATGGTATGTATAGATGATTGCGTGGTTCCTCAAAATGGATTGTGTCTCTCCCGTTTTACTTTTGGTGATTTTGAGCCTTTTCTTAGCGATTTTCTTGTGGCGGTTTGAGACCTTTCTCTTGGGATTTAGTAGGGGATGTATGCATGAACCCTTCGTGGTTCTTTTCCTTGTGATTCCCTCCCAAATTCGTGAGTAAAGGGGCTCAACTTTGGGGTTTTCTCCGGTTTAGGGTTAGAGGCATTCTTGGTGGAAATCGCTCGATTCCTCTTGATTTAGCAAGTTTTGGTGGACCAAATCGTGGCTATGGAATGCCCATGAGGTACTCCTACTATCCCCAAAGTCTTGTGCGAGTCGTGGAGCGAATCGGGAGATCGGGATTTGGATTTGGAGGAGTTGACCTGGCTCATTGTTCATCCGGCGCTAGGCCTGACCGGTCGAGTGGCCTCCACCGGTCCGAGTGCAGCCTATTGGGTTTTGGCTCGGTGAACTTCCTAGTTCGTGTGGCTTTGGGCTGTGGTGTTCTTTGGTGGTTCTTGGAAGGTTTTGAGTTGTTTTGCGGGTTTTGTGAAGGTTTTCTTTTGCTTGAGTTTGTGTTTGGAGGTGAGTTTTGTTCCGGGCCTAGAGGAGTCCGAGGCTTCTAGAATATTTCTGCAGCATCTGCGGTATGGCTCACCCACCGGCCGTGACTGCCCATCATCGGTCAGCTATCGAAGCGACACGAGTTGTGCGATTTTCCGTTGTGCGTTTGGAGTGTTTGGTCGGTTGGTTGATTTGTTGGTTCCTAGGTCGTAGCACTCCGGTGGCTACGTGATCTTGACCAACTTGGGTAGTCGAGTCGAGGCGAGTTTTGGGTTAGCCGTGTTCATCTTGTTGGAGAAGCCATCTCCTATGAGAAGAATTTTATCGGCTCCCATTCACTCCCCTCCTGCCGCCATGATTCGATCCTTCATCAAGGAAGATCTCGTGCAAAGCAAGGTGGAGCACCATGCCCCAAGGCTCGCCAAGGGTATAAATACAACCCCTAGGCGCCCCAAGATGGTTACCATTCAGATCCAATCAATCTATTGACACCCATTCACCGAGCCGCTACTACAAGATGAGGGAGAGTTGGATGAGTTCGTCGCAAGGATCAATGCGCGGAGGGAAGGAAGCAAGAGGAGGACTCCAAGCCGCCGCCTAGGTGTTCCCAAGCTTCATCGCCGCCATCTTCATCGATGGACGTTCTCAGTCTCCATCACCTATGTGCTTCAATCCGTAAGATGATAGGGTAATGCCTCCGTCGTCCCTAGGGTTAGATGAATGGGAGCGTATCCTGTGCAAACCCCACCTCTTGTGCAAACTATGCAAACCCCAACTCGATCATTAGATCCCCATCCAACGCCTAGAGATAGAGGTGGGGCTGATTAGCACATAAACCCCCACCTTCCCACACTAACACCTTGTTTATGCAGAAACCCCGCCGCCTCCACCCTAGGCGGCCGACCTAGGGTCCATCGCAGCCGTGCTCCGTCACGCCGCCCGCCTCGACGTCGCGGCGAGGACGCCGCGATCCTGGCCGACGCAGGAAGGAACAAATCGGATCCCCGATCCCCGGACGTCGGACTCCGGGGAAAAAAGGATCACGGCGCGCGATCCTGGCGGACGCCGCCTCGATCAAGCCGTGACGCCACCGCTCCTAACGCTCCTCGATGCAATGATCTCGAGGCTTCCTCGCAGCGACCGCCAGGCTCGGCGCAGCGACTCCACCATCGCTGCGGCCACGATGGTCCCCCGCCACGATGGGACTCCACCGCACAGTCCTCGCCACGATCGCCTCGGTCCCTCGGCGCGATGGTCTCCAACGACGGCATGGTCGCGACCTTGATCGACACCACGCGCAATGGCGGCGAGCAATGTTCGTAATCGTATTTTATGTTCCCGCTTGTCCGCTGAATATCTGCTGCTATTAAATGAGTAAAAACCTTTGTGTAGAGTTTGGAACCCATCTTGAACATCGCGCCATCGGACGCGGAGTTGGAGCCCACCTTGAACATACAAACACACAAGAGCCAACATCTCCTATGAGTACAGTAAGTTATAGAGATCTTCATGAACATTTGAACATACAAGCATATGATCATATAAACGTTTTACACTTGTAACATATGATCATATAAACGCGTTTACACTTGTAACATATGATCATATAAACGTTTTACACTTGTATAGGTGCACAAATTTCAAAGAACCTTTGAAGCCATGTGTTGGAATGATCTTTGATACACTTGACGATGTGGAGAAATTCTACAAGTCATATGCACATGATCTTTGGTTTTTCTGTTCGTGTTGGTCAATGTAAGAAGAAAATGAAGAAATTTTATTCAAGAGGTATTATTGCTCAAGGGAAGGGTACAGAAGGAGAAAGTGACAAATGTTAGTGACAAAGTAAAGACACATAATGTGATGGAAACGAGATGTGGTTGTCCAAAGACATATTGTTGTCAAGTTTTGCGATGATAAGAAGTATCAAATAGCATCAATGGTTGAAGAGCACAGCCATGGTTTTGTGTCACCAGATAAGAGACATTTGCTAAGATCGAACCGTAGAGTCGGTGAGAGGGCTAAGAGTACATTGTTCAATTGTCATAAGGCTAGCATTGGTACCTCACGGGCATATCGACTTCTCCATGTCGGTGAGGGTGGGTGTGAGAACGTTGGCTGCACAAAGAGGATTTGCAAAATTATTACCGTGACCTCGAAACAAAATCAAGGATGCAGATGCACAAATGTTTGTGGCACAACTTGAACGAAAGAAGGAGGCAAATCCTGCATTCTTTTATGACTTTATGGTGGATGATGAAGGACGACTTGTTCGTGTATTCGGCAGATGCTTTATGCGGGAAAAACTATAGATTTTCGGTGATGTGATTTCAGTAGATGCAACATATACCACCAACCAATATAATATGAAATTTGTGCCATTTACGGTGAATCATCACTTGCAAAGTGTTTTCCTTGGGCAGCGTTCTAGCAAATGAAATGACCGAGTCATATGTATGGTTGTTTCAGACCTTTCTTAAGGCTATGGGTGGAGTAGCACCTCATCTAATCACAACAGATGAAGATGCGAGCATGAAGGCTGCTATTGTGAGGTTTTACCGGATACAACTCATAGATTTTGCATGTGGCATATCATGGAAAAGGTACACGAGAAGGTTAGGCGCCTATAAGAAGATGAAGATTTTGGAAAAGACTAAACCAGTGTGTTTGGGGGACAGAGAATTCAGATGAATTTGTGTCACAATGGAATTCTATCATGACAGATTATGGACTCACGGGAAATGAGTGGTTTTCCAATAGGTTTGCCATTAAAGTCATGGATCCCGGTATATTTTTGGACATACCACTTGCAGCTCTTCTTAGGACTACGTCACGATCAGAGAGTGCAAATTCTTTTTTTAATCGCTTCATTCGCAGAAAGTTGACCTTTGTTGAGTTTTGGCTAAGGTTTGACACAGCTTTGGAGTGCAGCGCCAAGAGTTGCTAGCGATAATACAAGTCTTCATCGCACTCTAAATTGATGACACCATGGGGCATTGAGAAGCAATGTAGTATGATTTACACATGAAGTTTTCTTCAAGTTTCAGGAACAAATCGTAGCTGCAAGAGACCATTGCTTTATTCAAAGTATTTGAGTGTGAAGATATAAAATGTTTCACCATTAGCGACCAAACAGAAAGATCGATTTGTTGAGATGAAGAAATCAAATATGCTTGGTACGTGCTCCTGTAAATTATATGAATCCTATGGCATCCCATGTCGTCATATCATACAAGTGCTTAGAGTCGAAAAGAAAAATGAGGTACCATCATCTTATATTATGAGGAGATGGGAGAAAAATGTAAAAGGTGAGTTTGTCCCTATTTTTTCTATGACTTGTTCGAGCTGTATGGTTATAGTGTTTGATTAGATATTTGATTTTGCAGAAGTGTTCTTTGATGATGAAGGCAACCTTCCGGGCGATAAGGATAAAGATCCTATGGAGGTGGCAAGAAGCAAGAAAATTTCGATGCACGCATAACCGGTTTGAAGATCTAATTCAAATGGCCAAGAACTCGATCCGGTTGATTTTTTGTGTTCTAGTTTGTCGGCTATTAGAACCTCTCCAAAAGATAGTTCCCAATGCTACAGTTAGTAAACAGGATGAGTTTGAAACATTCATTGGTGGCAAGATTCCGGATGAAGTGCGTATCGCACCAATGATATCGTGTCGAAAGGCGAACCAAAAGAATTAAAAGAGCAAGGAGATGCGGTCTGCGAGAAAACTAAGTGTGGCAAATGCAAGGAAATAGTAGATCATGATGCACGAAATTGTCCACTCAATATTGTTGGCTGATTGTAAACACCTTTGATACTCGTCATAATTTTCATTGTACCAGTGAATTATTGTGTGCCACTATATGTAGCTCATCGAAAAAATTGAATCAAGTTAATTTGCTTGTTGTAATATCAAGTTCATATTGTTTTTCAATATTTGATTCACGATTCCAATTTGGACTCACCATACTCGACGTCAACCTTCATATTGAAATATTGACTCGTCATGATTTTACATACTGATGGTCAAAAGTCCAAAATAATATCATCCGTCAACCGTTATTGAAATCATCACGCCTTCGTGGTGCCTTTATCGGGCATATCGCATCGCGCAGCCGCATGGGCGAACGCGCATCACGGCACAGAGTCCGACGTCACGGGATCGGGATCCGATTTGTTCCTTCCTGCGTCGGCCGGATCGCGGCGTCGCTCGCGTCGCGGCGGGCGGGCGGCTGCAGCGCTGCGATGGACTCGCCCTAGAGGGTGGAGGCGGCGGGGTTTCTGCATAAACAAGGTGTTAGTGTGGGGGTGGGGGTTTATGTGCTAATCAGCCTCTATCTCTAGGCGTTGGATGGGGATCTAATGAGTTGGGGTTTGCATAGTTTGCACAAGTGGGGTTTGCACAGGATACGCTCCTAGATGAATACATGATATGTAATCTCTACATGAATCTTATGCCTATCTGCTTTATGGTCTATGTCTTTGCGATTGCTTTATTTACATATGTGTGTACAACATGTGGTCTTAGTAGGGTTTATGGTAATCATGGTGATTAGCTTAACCCTATGGATGCTTAGATATAGATGCGGTATATACGATAGTGGTTGATTACCTTGCGTGGTACAAGACGATTTAGGGAAAAGGCTTAGCTACGTGTAGTGAAGGCAACACCCCTTTCATGTGGTAGATGCATGTTCATGAGATCCTAGACCCTAGAGAGAACACTTATCTATCTTAATCTCTCTCTTGTATCCACCCTTTGCCATCTAGTTTAACCTTAGATTCAATCTTAGATTAACATAGGTTAGATTGTCTTTACTTTAGATTAATCCTCTTTCAAAGGTTTTCCAATCAACTAGATTAGTACTTGGTTAGCGCTAGCAATCCCTTGCTCAGATTGACAAGAACCTTGGGGTCACCCGTGGTGAAAAAGGCTATAGGTGGTCCAGACGCTTGGATCGAAACTCGACACGTGTTTCAACCATCAACAACCGCAAGCAAGACTCGAGAAGCTACAACAAGAAGGATGGACTCGCTGCATGGCGACGCAAGAAGAAGAGAAGTCGGAAGAACGCCCTCGGACTGATTCCAAGGATGAGGTGTGATGAGATTTCTTCCTTGTGCAAGGAGAATGAGGAGTTGGTTGACTTTCTTGATAACCACGATCACATGCTTAGAGAGGACAAGAAGATGTGGAAAGAGCTTAGGGCTTTGCTTGAAGATGCTAGGAATAAGGTGGGAGCTAGAAACACGAACCTTGATGCCAAGCTTGAGATAGATACACTTAAGCCTAGTCTTGTAGTTTCGATGAGGTTGATTGTGGTGATTGCTCTATTTTCCTAGCTGATTTGACTACCCTTAAGGAAAAGCATGCCTCAAGTGTGAGGAACTAGATGTGATTGAGTTGGTTGAGTTGCAATCTACACCTACTTTGCTAGGTGCTTGCACTTCTTATCCTGTTTTGCATGAAAAGCTTGAGTCTCATTCTCGCATTGTTTCGCTTGAGGCTGAATTGAAAGCTCCATTCCTACTTCATGCTCTACTTGTGAATTACATCGTTAAGAATTTGGAGCTTGCACACTATGTGGATCGCTTGATGGGAATGATGAGTTGAGGAAGTGTTTGAGTTGGTTTGGTCAGAGCCTCGCCTTGGCATCATGATTGCCGCCTTTAAGTGTTATAATGGTCAAGCACTTGGGGCCGACAAAATTGGAGAGAGTAGTGGTGAGAGATGAGAGAATTGGAGATCCCTGTCCCACCACAAACAACTCCCAAGAACAAGTTTGTACCCAAGCCCAACCAGCTCCTAAACAAATTTAACACAACCCCGGATCCACCCATGTTTCCTCCCAAGATGCAGACAACTTTCAAAAACCAATGAGATTTGTGAGTCCTATGGGAAAGGTGTGGAGAAAGAGGGAGAGAAACCGAGAGAGAAGCCTCGTGAACCACAACCAAATCCCAAGCCAAGACCAATCCGCTTCCATTCGAGTATTGTGGGAGGTAGCTGTTGTTGAGGGAGGTAGCTTCAAGGCGAGAACCTCCCTGAGTACAAGTGGATCACCCAGCCGAGGATCATCGCGGACATCAACGAATGCACTATATGGTCGAGGTTTCGAAAGAACTCTCACTTTGCCCATCGCTTTTCTTGCTACGTTCGAGCCCAAAGACATTGGACACGCGCTCTCCGATTCTAATTGGGTCAACGCAATGCTTGAGGAGTTGAGAACTTTGAGAGAAATCAAGTTTGGGAGTTGGTAGATCCTCCACTGCTGTAAGTTCTCGGACAAAATGGTGTGGAAAATAAAGAGGGTGAGAATGGATAAGTGATGAGAAACAAGTCGAGGTTGGTGGCTGGTATGCAGAGAGGGATCAACTACGAGGAGACTTTTGCTCCGTAGCCAATTTGAGGTGATTAGGATCCTTCTAGCCTTCTCCATGGCTAAAGGGTTCAAATTGTACCAAATGGATGTGAAGAGTGCCTTCTGAGCGGTGTGTTGGAAGAATGGAAGTGTATGTGAAGTTTGAGTGATGTACCTCCACTAGCATAATTGAGAAAGGCGCCTATGGGTTGAAATAGGTGCCTAGGGCTTGGTATGGCGGTTGAGGGTTTCTCTTTAGAAAGGCTTTGAGATGAGGAAGGTAGATCGACTTTGTTTGTCCTCGGGAAGGGTGTTGATATTCGATTGTTCGTATGTGGATGACATTATCTTTGGTGGCTCGTCTCACTCTTTTGTTGCAAAGTTTGGACATGAGAAATTCGAGATGAGCATGATTCTGGGCGCGTTGCTCGGCCTCCGGATCAAGCAAGGAAGGAACATTTGTGCACCAAGCCAAGTGGACAGTGCGGAAGTTCAAGATGGAGGACTCAAGGCCATAGCGACAGGTTGAGTACAACTACAACACTAGATGCGGATGAGGATGGTGAACACGTGGACGTACCGAGCATGACCCTCCTATACCTAACGAGGTCGGACATCCAATTCTCGGTATGTTTGTGTGCTCATTTTCGCGTCTCAAGGACTTCTTGAGCATTCAAGCGCATCTTCAAGTATGCGATACACTCTGTCACACCGGTTTTAGAAAGAAACCAAACTAGTGCATACCATGCAGATCAAGTTTCATGCATATAGAGTAGACAACGTGATCAGAGTATCAGAAAAAACATAAACAACTTACTATTCTATCGAGTTATATATAGCTCAATCACGGAAACGGAGGCACCAACTTCACAGATGGCGGGGGCATCCTAGCATCAACACCATCTTCAATACTTCACACCTTTTGCTTACGGCAAGATGAGTACACTTATGGTTGGTACTCAGCAAGGCCACAAGAAATAACGAGCGATTTAAGTCCATCTTTAAGTTTAATTAATCATGTGAGGGTCCAGTGCTCTTGACCGTGAGCACGGCTAATCGATTAGTTTTACACTGCGAGGTTGTACACTTTCACCACAAGTCGCGTAAAGTCCCGAAGAAGAACTTGACCCAACCATGCGATGCGATCGGCATCATACACTACCTAGGTGTGATTTGTATTGTAAATGCCACGAGGCCTTTACAAGATTCGTTGCTGCATTTAGGTTACATGACAATGCATAACCTCTCTCTCTCGAGATCGAAGCTACCAGTCGGGGCGACTATACACCAACTACCAAAGACCCCTAACCCCTTTTAGGTAAAGCATACAAAACACTAAGGTTTCTAATTAATTGGCCAAGACAGAGCCATATGTCTTGGTTGCGTTGTTGTTTCGGTGGTGGCTCCATGTTAGATTAATGCATAGTAATCTTGTAAATAAAGCATATAGAAGGTGGTTAGGGACACTTGCCTTTCTCCAGCAGCTACTCTGCTCTCTCTATCATCTTTTGCTTCCTTGGAACTCTTCATCAGCACAAAGCATCCTTCTACGCAAACATCGGCAACAATGCAAGTACAACAAGTACAACTAAGAACAATGCACCAATCAAAAGAAAAGCTTTAAAGGCAAGGATAGGCTCGATTCTATGGTTACATAGCAGAAGCGTTGAAACTAAGGTCGAAAAGACAACGCTTGTGTGAGATCACTAACAAACAACCGGACTAGGAGTTGGATTTAATTTTAATAATGAAAATGGGAAGAATATTTAGAAATACTCTATGTTAGAATTAAACAAAGTTGTATTTATTATAGGAAACACGATAAACCTAATCATATTTTATTAGCATATTTAAGTACAAGTTATATCGACAATTAACATTAAAGATAAAGCATATGAAAGAATCTAATCGAATAACTTTATATTCAAGTTCAACTAAACATATTGATATTGAAAAGACATTTATAATATCATTAAGCACATTAACTTTATTATGAAAACCGATATGTAACACTAAGCATCTTTTATTTATAAAAGCTAGTTATAAATTAACCAATTAACCATCTTAGCTTGAAAATCAGGATAGAATCTAATCACTTTTATTTACAAAGGTATTGGAATAAATATTAGTCAAGATTAACATGCAACTTTGATGTGTAAAATAAGTGAGATGATACACATGCTAACGCACGTTATGGTGAAACTATGCAACAAAGCACCTTGCATAACGGTACAAAACTAGTTAGGAGGAACACATGAAAGAATTAATGGATCGAATTGAATAGAATAAGATATGAATTTTAATAACAAGAAAATAGATGATTGAATAGGACATAAAGAGGATGTCACCATGAGAAATAATCAAGAAAAAGAAATTAAAATGATAGATAGCGGTGACTAGCAAGGATTTTACAGATGAATAAATAATTATTCCATAGATCAAAGATTTGTAAGGCCTAATGATCAATGAAGTTTCCAACCGCATCGAAAAGAAGTGTAGGAAAAGTGCTGATTATTTGGTAAAGGAAAAGTCCTAATTACCACATAAGCATGATGCCACCATGATGTCATCACCGCAAGACAAGTATGAACGATGCATGGCTTTTGCTTCTTGCACTGCACGTGACCTTCTTTGTATATCTTTCCTCGAACATGGATTTCACGGTGATCAGGTGAGTTTGAGCATGTTGGCCACAAATGCACAAATCAGCAAGTAGCCAGGGCGACAATGGCACGGGGAGTTGCATGGATCCGCGATCAGAAAACAAGGCAGTAGACCAAAGATAAGAAGATGACGGAGTGTGTGCTCACCTAGATGCAAAAACAAAACAAGCTGCGAACGAACATATCGGAGGGTCGGATGTGTAGATCGGCTTCATGCGAGGTGTTCCGAGGGCGATGAAAAACGACGCTGTCAGTGGATGGGCTTCTCGGCGGTCAGCGAGGCTTCATGAGATGCTGGCTCCTTGAACTCAGGCTCGAAATCGACCGACGGGCGCAGGGGTGCCGGCGCGGGTTCCTTCTGGTGCTTGCTGCCCGCCGGTCGACGCACACGACGACGCATGCACATGCACATGCATGTAGAGAGCAGTATACCTTGTAGTTGTTGCCAGGAAAGATCAGATGGCAGCGCTGCAAGGCACCACCAGGCAGGTCGGGATACAGGTGAGCAGCAAACGGGGAAGAAAGTAGAACAAGAAACATGATGGTATGCTCACGTGTACGGTGATAGACGGCAGCGGATCGACGGCGATGGCGAAGATCGAATTGCGGGCGAAGAGGTTGTGGCTCGACCGCGTGCAGACGGCGGACAAGCGGAAAGCAGATGACGAGGCCATGTGTGATAAGCACCATGTGAAACTCTTGGTTGAGCGGCGGCCGCCCTTGAAACCGCGGGCAAACGCCATGGTTGATCGCGTCTTGGCGGCCTTCGACGGTGGTGGCGGCGGGGCCAGTCACCAGGTTGTTTGCCAAGGAGCTCACAACGTGGAAACAAAACACAATCCAGGCGGTGGTTCGGCTAAACATATGCTTCTTTGGATTGATCACGACCAACCAAGATAGCGTGAAACCAAGAACGGTGATAAGCTTGACTACTGTGTTCTGGGACTACGGTGATGGGCTAAAGATAATAGGAATACAAGTAGGAGCACCGGTTACTACAAATACTGTATAGTCTGATCTTGAAAAGAAAAAGAGAATATTCGCGAGAGACAGAAATATGAGATCGTGGGTGATTTTTAAGGTTTCTCCAAATTTAGGTCTAGGAAAAATGAGAAATGGAGAATTCCTGAGGATCGCCATCTAAACTTATTTTAAAACATTTGCACTCAAGAAACACTAGGATGCATAATGCAACACTCACATCAAACTAATTTATTTAATTCAGAAAATCAAACAATGACTTTTCCTATACTAGATTTCCTGTAAACAAAATAAATGTTGGGAAAATTTTAAATTATGAGAAAATCATTGTTTAATTATTCTTTCTATTCACATCCTGAAATTGAAATTTCAGGGTGTGACAAATCTACCTTAAAGCGGAATCTCGTCCGAGATTCAAGAAAGAAGAAACAAGGAGAAGGAGATAAACAAGAATATTGCTATTGAGATAAGTATGGTGGTCATCCTCTTTTGTCGTCGTGTGTAGGATCTTCAATATTCATCTTTCTTGGCCGTTGTAGTCTTCATTAGAGTGAGCTAGATGGGATAATAGCAAGCACAAGGTGGGAAGGAAGAGTGAGGAGGTCTTCTTTTCTTCAACTTGCTCACTTCTAAATGAGCGATGGTGGTAGACATTTGCTTCCATTGGTCTTGTGATGTCCTCTTATTTGATCGGTAGAGAAAGAGAGATGACAAGGATGTGGAGGTACAAAGAGAAACCCAACTAGGCAATGATGTCATTGTAGGTATAAGACCCACAATACACCAACACTCAACACAAAGAACCAACACAAGCAAGGTCATAAAACCAAGCATCATCATGCAAGCACAATTCCACCAATCAACAACAGAAGCGGTGCTAAAGCGTTGTTAATAGTCATAGGGTATCCTCCTAAGCATAGCATAGCTTCATGGTCATCAGCTTGATCTTGGATGATGAATTGATAGCTCCTTTGAAAAGTCAATGGAAGAATCCAAAGTATAGCATTGTTTGAAAAGCAAGGAGATACGATAAGCAAGATGGATACACAAAAGATAAGTTAAAAGAATAAGGAGGTAAGAAAGAAGAAACATGAGGTAAGCGAAAGAAGGGATGAGAGGGTAAGATCATTGAACAAATGAATGCAAGATCAAGAGATCAAGGGAGAGAAAATAAATAGACAAGGTTAGAGAGTTTAACATTTGCAAAACAATGAAGTGCAAATGAAAAGGAGTCAAGTCGGAAAGGTGAGTTATCAAGGAGGATTGAGGAAAATGATGGTCAAGGGTGAGAATATTCATCCACGAGCTCAAGGAAAGGTAGTGATAAATTTTAGATCAAAAGAAACCTTAAGAAACGACCATTGCTATCTAGGCTTACGTCCTACAGTCGATCATCGATACCACTCTGTCACACGGTTTTAGAAAAACAAACCAAGTGCATACCTATATGCATGCCGGGATCAAGTTTCATGCATATAGTAGACATAAGTGAAGTAACAACAGCAGTATCACGTATAAAAACATAAACAACTTACTATTCTATCGAGTTATATAGCTCAATCCGAAACGGAGGCACCAACTTCATGCAATCAGCTACGACGCCTAGCATCAACACCATCTTCAACAGCTTCACACCTTTTGCTTCTGAGCAGCAGTAAGCAAGGATGAGTACACTTATGGTTGGTACTCAGCAAGGCCACAAGAAATAACGTAGCGATTTAAGTCCATCTTTAAGTTTAATTAATCATGTGAGGTCCAGCCTTCTTGACCGTGAGACGGCTAATCGATTAGTTTACACTCTGCGAGGTTGTACACTTTCACCACAAGTCGCGTAAAAGTCCCAAGAACTTTGACCCAACCATGCGATGCGGATCAGGCATCATACCACACACTACCTAGGTGTGATTGCATAGGGACGCCTTCAGGCCTTTACAAAGATTCCCTAATGCAGTGCTCGCTAGGTTACATGACAACAAGCAATGCATAAACCTCTCTCGAGGCTGCGCTACCATAGAGCAGATCGAGAGGCCGGGCTATACACCAACTACCGGCACCCCTAACCCCTTTCAGTAAAGCATACAAAACACTAAGGTTTCTAATTAATTGGCCAAGACAGAGCCATATGTCTTGTGGTTGCCTGTTTTCTGGTGGTCGCTCCATGTTCCGATTAATGCATAGTAATCTTGTAAATAAAGCATAGGTAGAAGGTGGTTAGGGACACTTGCCTTTCTCCAACAGCTACTCTTCGCTTCTCTTCATCTTTGCTTCCTTGGAACTCTTCATCTTCAAAGCAACAACGATCCTTCCTTCTACTCGAGCAATCATCGAGGCACAAACATGCAAAACAACAAGTACAACTAAGAACAATGCACCAATCAAAAAGAAAGCTTTAAAAGCGTACTAAAGGATAGGCTCGATTCTATGGTTACATAGCAGCGAAAGAACGTTGAAAACAAAACTAAGGTCGAAAAGACAACGCCAGTGAGATCACTAACAAACAACCGAGACTAGGAGTTGGATTTATTTTAATAAGAAAATCATGTGGGAAGAATATTTCAGAAATACTCTATGTTAGAATTAAACAAAGTTGTATTTATTATAGAAACACGATAAACCTAATCATATTTTATTAGCAGATATTTAAGTACAAGTTATATCAAATTAACAATTAACATTAAAAGATAAAGCATGTGAAAGAATCTAATCGAATAACTTTATATTGCGTGTTCAACTAAACATATTGATATTGAAAGACATTTATAATATCATTAAGCACATTAACTTTATTATGAAAACCGATATGTAACACTAAGCATCTTTTATTTATAAAAGCTAATTATAAATAGAATTAACCAATTAAATCTTAGCTTATGAAAATCGTGATAGAATCTAATCACTTTTATTTACAAAGGTATTGGAATAAATATTAGTCAAGATTAACATGCAACTTTGATGTAAAATAAGTAACAGATGATACACATGCTAACGCACAAGTTATGGTGAAACGAACTATGCAACGGCACAAACGCTATAACGGCGGTACAAAACTAGTTAGGAGGAACATGTCGTGAAAGAATTCTTGAGATCGGAATTGAATAGAATAAGATATGAATTTTAATAACAAGAAAAAGATAACTGATTGAATAGGACATAAAGAGGATGTCACCATGAGAAATAATCAAGAAAAGAAATTAAAATGATAGATAGATCGGACTAGCAAGGATTTTACAGATGAATAAATAATTATTCCATAGATCAAAGATTTGTAAGGCCTAATGATCAATGAAGTTTCACAACACCGCATCAAAAGAAGTGTAGGAAAAGTGCTGATTATTTGGTAAAGGAAAAGTCCTAATTACCACATAAGCATGATGCCACCATGATGTCATCACCGGCAAGAGCAAGTATGAACGATGCATGGCTTCTGCACCAGAACGTGACCTTCTTTGTATATCTTTCCTCGAACATGGATTTCACGGCCGGTGATCAGGTAGTTCCTGATGGCTTGCGATGTCTGTTGCAGAAACACAAATCAGCAACTGTAGCTAGGGCAGCAGGGACAATGGACGGGTATGACAACGGCCTGCAGTACTTGCATGGATCCAGCGACACAGAAAAAAAACAAGGCAGTAGACCAAAGATAAGAGAAGATGACGGTGTTGTGCTCACCTAGATGCAAAAACAAGCTGGCACGGAACGAACATATCAGAGGGTCGGGATGTGTAGATCGGCTTCATGCGGACGAGGTGTTCCGAGGACGATGAAAAGACGACGCTGTCCAGGTGGATGGGCTTCTCTCGGCCGGTCGTCGCGAGGCTTCAGGAGATGCTGGCTTTCTCCGGCACTGAACTCAGGCTGCGAAATCGACCGACACGGCGGCGCAGGGGTGCCGGCAGCCGGGTTCCTTCTGGTGCTTGCTGCCCTCGCCGGCGGTCGACGCACACGACGCACGTGCCACATGCACATGCATGTAGAGAGCAGTATACCTTGTAGTTGTTGCCAGGGAAAGATCAGATGGCAGCGCTGCAAGGCACCACCAGGCAGGTCGGGATACAGGTGAGCAGCAAAACGGGAAGAAAGTAGAACAAGAAACATGATGGTATGCTCACGTATGGCTACGGCCAATAACGACGACGACGGACGAACGGCGATGGCGAAGATCGAACTGGACGAAGAGGATTGTGGCTCGACCATCGTCGCGTGGACGTGCTCCCTCTGACAGCAGATCGGGACGGCGGCAGATCAAATAAGCACCATGTGAAACTCTTGGAGACGACGTTCTTCGCCATGCGCCGACGGCATGGTTGATCAGCGTACGAGACCTTGGGACGGCCTTCATGCCGGCCTGGTGAAACTTGCGGCAAGGACGGCACCACGGCCAGCGGCGACGACTCTTCTCTTGCGGCTCTCGGCGGTGGTTGCGGCAGCAGATTGAACTCGGAGGTTGTTTGCCAAGGAGCTAGGGCACACAACGTGGAAACAAAACACAACTAGGCCAGGCATGCGGACTACTATTTATAGGACTCGTGATGGGCCTAAACATATGCTTCTTTGGATTGATCACGACCAACCGAGATGGGGTCGAATTGATTCAGCCCAAGAGTAAAAAGAGAACACGGTGATAAACTTGACCATGGCCCGGGGTGATGTTGCTCCTGCGTACTCCAAAACGATGTACACAGGGAAATGGAGATATAAAGAGGAAAACCAAAAGCTAATACAAGTAGGCATGGGTTACTACAAATACTGCTGTATAGTCTGATCTTGAAAAGAAAAGATGGAGTAGTTAGAAATATGTTGAGATGACAGAAAACACAGTAGAGCCAACAGAAATACTTGGAGATCGTGGAAAGAATTTTAAGGTTTCGGTAGATAGATTTAGGTCTAGGAAAATGAGAATTCACCCGAAAATTCTGAGGAACTTGATCGTCATCTAAACTTATTTTAAAACATTTTGCACTCAAGAAACACTAGGATGCATCGGCATGAATGCAACACTCACATCAAACTAATTTATTTAATTCATAAAATCAAACAATGACTTTTCCTATACTAGATTTCCTGTAAACAAAATAAATGTTGGGAAAATTTTTTAAATTATGAGAAAATCATTGTTTAATTTTCTTTCTATTCACGTCCCGAAATTGAAAAATTTCAGGTGTGACACACTCGACTTTGGCCTTTGGTACTCCGCATCTTCTTCTTTGGCGCTTCATGGGTTTTAGGACGTGGATAGGTGAGGATCAGAGCATCCGAGGACGGGTGGATGGTTGCTCCCTAGTGTGATGAGTGATTGACAACATGGTGTGGGTGACTCTTGGCCGAGTATTGCGTGCAGGTTGCGACTTGATTTGGGTTGGTGCGGTGAAGAGGCGAAGGTCTTAGCCTTGAGGGCCTCACGAGGAGTGAAGAGACAAGTAGGCTCGGCTCGATGGAACCGTGGCGAACGACATCAAGTGCGGGCCGCATGGTGGCAAGAAAAGCAAGACGTAGTCGTGACAAGTGCCGGTGTAGGTAGCGGTCACAACCAAAGTTCTGCAGCGTGGGTTTGCGGCAGTTCACCACAAAACCGTCGGTTACTTGGTTGAGCCACAAAACCTAGGTCGGAGGCTCGTGGCGAAGCGGGATCGGATCCGCACAGAAGCTTCGATCGGGGACACAGCGGGATCGTGGGGCTTGCGTCGGAAGGACGTGTGACCACCGATGAAAAGGATCGCTACTTGACCATCTTGCCCCGAGGAGTGTGTATCTTCCTTTATGTTCTAGGGTAGCTTGGTCATTTGCCCGAGAGACTTCATATATAGCTCTAGGGTTCTAGGGCAACTCATCCATCTCTGGGCCTCTTCCTCATTTCGCTCTTTAGGCTAGATTTTCTTCATGATTTTGTAGAGAATCTAACCTCTGGTTGTATGGAAGCATTCATGGTTGTCGATTTCCTCTCTTGTCTCATTGTTTTCGTGTCTTTTGGGCCATTTTGTGGGATTTTGTGCATGGCTAGTTCCTCCGATGAGGCATTTGTGTTCATATTTCTTTGTGGGGATCATGAATAGATGCCTTGTGCATCGTCTTTGTGCTTGATCTTGACCCCTCAAACTCCGGATTTGGCCTCGATTCGAGGATTTCGTTGGCACCCTAGTTTTTGTTGAGCTTTGTTTGTTGTCGATTCCGGCAATTTAGTTGGTTTGAGTCCTCAAGTTTTGGGCATAGCATCCCTAGGGACGCTTCATCTCCCCAAATCTTGTCTCAATCCATGCAGCCGTTTGGGAGATCCATGGTGGAGTAGGGGTGGTTTGACATGCGTTTCGAGCTCGGGTTGTTACATTCGTGAGACGGACCGTCGTCTTGTGCTCATGGACCGTCCACAGAGCCCCAGTTCGTCGATTCGTCACATGTTCTTGCGTCGTTGATTTGATCTGTTGGGATTGAGTTCCTTTTTGGTCGTGTTTGTGGACTGTCCGTCTGCGGTTAACGGACCGTCCGCCAAGGGGTAACGGACCGTCCGCAATCATCGGACCGTCCATGGAGTCATGTCGGACCGTCCGTATTAGTCGGGGTGCTCTGGAGGTTTTGTTCATATTACGGACCGTCACCGCCATCCAGTCAGACAGCCATGTAAGCGCAGTTGACGGCTAAGTCTTTTGCCCTTGTGTTGTGCTTCCGCTTTGCAACTTGTCCGGACTTGTTCCTAGGGTTGGTAGGCCCATTGTGACTATGTGACCTTGGCAAGTTCGTGAGGTACCCTCACGTGTGATTTTGGGACTTAGCCAGTTTCTCTCGGAGAATTTTTATCTGCTCCCATTCCCCTCTCTAGTCGCCTAATCGGTCCCTCAATAGGAAGGCCACTTGGGCTTGCAGTTCTTGGGTTCTTCCTTGGTGTCTTGGTCTTCCATAAGCAGTCCAGTGTTGCTCAATTCACTCTTGAGGCGAGTATGTAGCGCTAGTTGTTGCTCTTAGCTCCTTTGGATCACATACACCATGAGTGACTTTGGTGAGGAGTATACCCATGTTCCACTTCTATGTGATAGCACCAAGGCTATAAGCGTTGCAAAGAACCCATTGCTTCATTCGAAAACCAAGCATATAGAAGTCGATATCATTTTCTAAGAGACAATGTTGAGAAAGGAGAATAGCCTTGATCCATGTGCCCACACAAGACCGGCAAGCCAATATTTTACCATGCCCTTGATCAAGCAACTTTCACTCGTTTGGGGAGAACTTGGTGTGTTTGGTCTCTTGAGTTGGTTGTGGGAGCTCCTTTGTAGCATATGTATAGCTTCCATTTGTGCATTCTTGCATTTGCATGGCATATGTGTAAAGCCCCGATTTTCGGTGAAGAAAATCCGAATCCTTACCTGCGATAGTCCACGGATCGCTATCGCGTGCGTAACGCGAAGGTAAAACATAGCCATACATCGCATCACGAAATATCAATACATAAATTATTACATGTCCATTATGGAGTACATTATTACAAGCCTCTTGGCTGAATCGAGTGAAGATTCTCGCGGTAGCTAACATCTCGAAGGGTCTCCATCTTTTATTCTTCTCGCCCACAGGCATCCTTGAGCGCGACGCATCTCGTCGTACCATCATCCGCGTTGTTGTTGTAGTCGGACCTGTGCACACCCAAAATCTATCCCCAAGGAGTGGGATTGGTCCACGTCACCAATCAGTATGCAGCTTTAAGTGGCCTAACTTCTAAACGGAAGAAAAGAGTCAAGGTAGAAGCTCGGGTTTCCCTATGCGGCAGCAGAGTAACATCAAGATATCTCCATCAAGATCCCAACCCAAAACTCTCAACACAGCTCGGAATCACACAGTAACCTGTGGCCCCTCTCCACATCCTATCTCCATCTAGGGTCGATCGAGGACTTCCTCCACGCACCTCAATGATTGCTGGATCCACAAGGTAGAGAGTCACTCTCCTCTCCCGACCGCAACCACACTCACCACACTCTCAACTACTGGGAGGTAGAAATCCCAAAACATGAGAACAAAGCTATCGGGGGACATGTCCATGACCGAGGACGGATA
This sequence comes from Cenchrus purpureus, assembly GCA_022644695.1. Classification (NCBI taxonomy): domain Eukaryota; kingdom Viridiplantae; phylum Streptophyta; class Magnoliopsida; order Poales; family Poaceae; genus Cenchrus; species Cenchrus purpureus. The sequence goes on from CP053462.1 coordinate 124,942,951, forward strand.
TAGCTATAGATCGAACAACTCTGCAGAAGCGTGTACACTGTACCAACCCGGAATGGAACCCGGTCGGTGTGGCCGACCGAGCCCATCCTACCATGCGAACTCTCGGTAGTTACGGTCCCATCACGCATCCGCCCTCAAAGCGATTCCCCCAAAGGGAATTGCACCGGAGCTGAAATGCTCCCGTGTGGCCACACGGGAGTCGCCTGAGAGAAGGTGGTCTCACTCCCACCTCTCCCCATCGATACCTCGCTATCCGGTGGCAGGTATGGATCCCGTTTGCCGAGCTCAACTCGGCCCTAACCCCACTCTCGGCGAGGTGGTGTGTGCGTAAAGGTCCCGTGAAAAGGTCTCCACTCGCTTTGAGACCGGCGAGCTCCTATCCTCCAAATGTAAGTAAAACCCCAACACTGTGCTCCAAAAACGTAAAGTGGGGACACACTAAGGAGTGCACCCCATCCCGATCCTAGATCGGTTGTTTCGAGCTCACCCACGCCAAAGTACCCAAAACGCCTTCTCCCTGCTTTTACCCACACACGCCAAGAACCACTATTCCCATCCCAACACATGCATCATAAGCTCGTATATACACACTTATATACATATAGTAGTAGTAGGGCAATCAAGGCGGTAATTAAAGAAGGCAATGCAAGGTTCATCAACATGCATTTAAAGTAAAGCGCTAGCATACTACATAGCAATGCCTAATAGGTATTCGTAATCACGCGTGAACATGGGGTTGGCTAGTCGTCGTGAGCGTAGTCGTCGGCGTAGTCGTACTCGGGTTCAGCTCCCTGCCCACTGCTCCAATAACGCGTAAATTAAAATAAAGACGGGTCCTATTGCGATTAACTCCAAATGAAGATTAAGAGCCAAAGAGAGCAAACACTAGTCCTACACGTAGTTTAAGATTTTAAAAGATTTTCGAAGAGGTTTTATATTTTTCAGAGCCAAAATGGATTTACTACGATTTTCCAAAGATTAAATAGTTTTTTCGAAATAAAATACGCATATACAATAGCATTAACTTTAAGCTAACTGTTAGCTCTAAGTCTTTAAGCACCGCAGTTAGCTGCGAGCAGCTCGGCCATGCGTGGCCGCCACCCCCCGACTATAAGCCGCAGGCCACATGGCAAGATAGGTGGCGGGCGCATAGGATCCGAGGGATCAGTGCGGCTCGGCACCGTGCGGTTGGGCGTCGGCAGCGAGGATTGGTCGGGCCCAAAAGATCCGGTGGATCCAGCCGGCTCGGGCAAAGGCAGCGTGCGTGTGGTGTAGGTGTGATTGGTCAGGCGCACGGGATTCGGTGGATATCGCGGCCAAATGATATGTGCCCAGTGTGCAACAAAAACCCCAGCGGGTTTTGGCACAAAGGGTGCTCGACGGTATGCCCCTACGAGCGGGCGGAAAGAAGCTCGCCGGCGAAGTGGTCGTGGCTCATCCACAAGCGACACGGGCGGCTCCGGTGACCCTAGGGTTCTAGGGCAACGAAAGGAGCGGCTTTGACTGGGAACCCGACACGGTAGCGGCGCGCTTGGCGCGAAGCAGGGGGAACACGACGGCGTGGGCTGGGGTGGCAGTGCGGTGAGATATCACGCGAGCATGCGCGCGTGAGTACACATGTGCATGTGTGTGCAGAGCACGCGTGTGTGTGCGCGTGGGGTGTGCGCGCATGCGTGGACATGGTCGGAAAGACAGGCCGGCGGCGCGGTGTGAGTTGCCTGGCGGCCGTGTGGCGTCGTGCGCGAAACGGGTCGACATGACGTATGAGCGGAGGGCACGCGCGCTTCATAGAGGGCAACGCGGCACCGCAACGAACAAGGCATCGGCTCAAGGCGGCGTCTCGACGCGACGGCGTCGTGGCGGTGGCGGATGCGGCGCGAACGACAGCGTACAAGACCCGGCGAGCTCACAAGGCTCGATGCGCGCCGCGGCTCAAGGTCGGGCGCCACAAAGCAAGGGGATGAAGCGCCTCACCTAGGGGCTATGGACGCGCGGCGCGCGGTGGTGAAGAAGGTGTGGCGGCGGGCGAGCTCGGGCGAGGGATGCGAACAGAGGATCGTGTCCGGCTCCCGGCGGCGGTGCTGAGTCTTCATGCGGCCTCCGTCTTCGGTGACCTCCTGGAATGGCCACACCGCCTCCCACTCCTCCTCTTCCCTACTTTGGCGGAAATGGGAGGAATCCCCTCGGATGGCTAGGGTTAGGGTTGGAGGCCGCGCGGTGATTATATAGGCACGAGGTGGCACGCGACGATGGCCTCCTGGACGCGTGGACGCATCCATCTGGCGGTGGACATGGCCGACGGCCGTCCCCTTTCCACAGCTGCATGGTGAGAGCGGGGAAGAGAAAAGGGAGAAAAGGAGAAGAAAGGGATGAGGTGGTGGTGGCGAGGTCCCACTTGGCGTGTCTCGAGCGGGTGAAGGTGATGCAGGCCGCATGGGCCGCATGGGTGAGCCAGAGGTTTGGGGATGATTGGTGCTCCTAGCGAAGAGATCCAGGTGGTCCAAATGAACTTGCCAAGGGGTTATGGCAAAGCGGGTTTTGGGGTTTTTCCTATATCCTTAACTCTATTTATGATTCAAATTTGAAGTAGAATTCAAATTTGAATCCACACAATTAAAATCCAATAAATTCCAAATAAAATCCAAACTTCTCACACTAACATTTTATAAGTCCTAAAATTATTATTTGACTTAAAATAAATCTAGGAGTAAGGGAGATGAAATGAAGGCAACCTTAATATTCCAATAATCACTCAAACTCAAATCAAAATTTTAGAAATCACATTTTGGAAAACAAATAACTTCTAGGATGTTACAATATGTATCATGATGAATAGGCATCTTTGTATCTTAGGTTTGCATGCATTTGTATCATATGGATTGATGTAGGAAAAGCTTCTCTCATATACTTTGTTCACCATGATGTGCTATGGATGATCTTGTGAGCTAGTTTGGTATGATATGGTTTAGTTTGGCTTAGCTCTTGATGATCTTGATTATACCATGGTTGATAGCTATGCTTTTGAAAAATGCGTTAATTATGTCCTCTTGTGAGTAAATGCCTTTATATGATCATGACATGTTTGAGTGGCCTTGTTATTCTTAATTTGTACTTGGATGTCTTATTTTGACCATATGGGGCCAAAGGTCCATTTGTCATCATGAATGTTTAGCCCGCTCGCTTTATCTTGTGGAGGGGCATAAGTTCCTTTTTGTCGCAAAGACATTTCATGTACCAAATATAAATCTGAAAATGGAATGTTTATTGCTTGGAAAATATGTTCCCATGTCATTTGTGCTTAATTAAATTGCTTTTGCGTGCCAAACTGTTGCATGATGCCTACCATTGAGAAGTCTCATATATAGAAGTAGGCACATGGCTCGGTGGCTTTGACATGACATGAGGTGCTTGAGGGTGTTTATGATGATCTTATGCTTAGAATGGTTGTCCTAGCATGAAGTTTGTGTGACTTTGTCATTTTGGCATGTTTTGCTCATGTTTAGGACTTTGCTCATGAGAGGGTGATTTTTGCAAAATGCTCAATTCTATCTTAGCTTTATCCATTGGTTGTGAAACTTGGTGATCTTGTAGCTGATGTTCATACAAAGCTATACAATATCTAACTTGCTCATTTGGACATGTGTAGCATCTAGTGGTGAATTTTGTCTATTTAGAAGCTCTAGGTTGAATTTTTCCAAATTTTGCCATGATTCATGCATTGTCAACAAGGGGAGAAGTCATACATGATTTGGGCACCGGATCTTTTGAAGGTGTTCAAAGTGGTTCGGCAGGTTTCGGAAAAGTTTGTGTGCAAGGCGGTTTCTTAGGGCGGTTTAAGCGCGAGCCGGTCGATCCCGTGAGGGGCGGTCGACTGCCAGCCGCGGCCCGACCCCGGTAGTGAGCATAGGTTTTGCTCCTTGTTTTGCATTCCCAAGTTGCATTGCTGCATTGGTTCAGCGGGAGTGCGCCTCACCGCGCCGCCGGGAGGCCACCGCGCTACCGCCGTCGTGAAGGCCACCTTGCGCGGCGCTTAGTGCGAATCTCGCGGATCTCGTCATCTCGCAGATCTCGCGGGACCGCCGCCTCCTCCGAGACAGGCAGCGCCGCAGCCGTGGGCAGTTACGAGCCCACCGGCCGCCGGACGACGAGCCTCCTCCCGCCGCCGCCCAGAGCACCTCCACACCACCGCCGAAGGTCGGCAGGTGGGCTCCCGCAGCCGCAGCTCGCCGGGCGCGCCGCTGAGCTCACCGTCGCGTCTGCCGACTTCCACGGCCTCCTACCTAGATGTGCGCCCGGACGAGGGAGGAGAGGCGGAGTTGACGCGTGGGCTGCGGTCAGCAGAGGCGGCGCCGACGGGCAAAGCTTGCAGATCCGCGCCCATCCGGGCGCGGGCTCGGCTGCGAGCAAGCTCACCGGTCCCTGCGCGCTGCACCGCAGCTCCTCGCTGGAGCTCGCTGCACCAACCACCGCCGGTCGGGAGGGCAGCTCCCGCGTGCGTTGTTCTCCGTCGGCAGCTTGCCGGTGGTGGTGATTTGAATGGGGTGGGGTGGTGTGGTGGGGAATGAAGGAGGGGAAGATAAGGTGGGGCCTGCACATGTGGATGGCAGCATGCAGGCATGACCAGGGTTGCCAGTTCGGTGGGCGGTCGAGCGAGTCGATGGGGTTGGACCAAATGTGGTTGGGTTGGCTGAGGCTTCCAATAATTATTGTTCATGTATACGATCCATTTGCTCACGGACCAGGAGTGTGATTAATCACCATTATGGCCTGATTTGGAGTCATTAATTACGTTATAATCAATACAAGAAGAGTGGCTAACGATGAGATCCAAATTTGGGGCAGATTTACATGCATGCATGTGTATCGTGCAAGCAAGTTACCAGAATGGCGAGGTATTTTTCGATAAACAATTTGTTTACCAGAATGCTGTGCGCCGAGTTACTAAAAATATTTTTACTATATGATACAACTGACATAGGAGTTTGTCATTTACTACATTTTTAAATTTACTAGAGTAATATGCATGGATTCTAGTAATTCATACATGAGTGCATATATCGTAGTAAACCATTTGCAAGATTACTACTAAAATAAAATGGCGTAGTAGGCATGGACTATAGTAATTCATGCTATGCAAGACTTGTTTTAGTAACTAGTAAATCGTTTACAAAAACAACTATAACAGTAAAGATTATTTCTTGTATTCTCGTAACTTGTGAACTACTATACAAAACCAAACAAAAGTATTCGTGATAACCCTATGTGCTCCAGCTTCACGGCACGCATGCATGGCGATAGTTACAGGGTAGAATTAGTGCTCCACAGCTTCACGACAGGGTAGAATCGACGCTCACATGCATGCATGCATGGCGATAACTACAGGTAGAATTAATGTTCGCCAGCTAATTCATGCAACAACAGCAATTAACGCTCACATCAACACGCCACAAGAAAAGGGGAATCGGACGGGAGAGGGGTTGGCTACAGAATAACTATTCTATGGCGGACTAATAGTTCTCTATATATATATATATATATAGAGAGAGAGATGTTAATTCTAAATTAACATCCAGCTCGTGAGCCTAACAAGATAGCTCGAGCTACTAACGAGCTAAGCGAGCCATCTTTTTGCTTGTTTTGTTAATAAGCCAAGCCAAGCTGAGGTGACTTGGCGTCCAGCCCTAGTCCAAATGGGATGCTATCCACCAGGGTTTCAAATCCTGGTGCTCGCACATTTTCCTGAATTTTCCTAGGATTTACGGCGTTGTGTGTTAAGTGGTAAGCAACATTCCTCGACAACGAGGCACCAATGGTGATTTCAGGAACCTCCATATCTCTGCGGTGCTGAGTTCTTCGTGAGGTGCTCATAGGGGTAGGGTTTGCGTACATGTGTTCATAGGGGTGAGGTGCGTGCATGTTGTGAGCATCTGCGTTGTATTGTGTAATTGTCAAAAAATGCAGTCTTTAGTCTGGTGCATGTTGTGAGCGTGCTTAGCTTTTTGCTGATTTTACTGCATGTTGGATGAACTGAGTGGAGGATGTAACTATTTTGTTTATTTTACTTGCTGCATATTCTAGTAACTTCTAGGTTTATTTCACTAGAGATCGGTTTGGTCTAGTTGGGTTACCTCCTATTTTTGTATGTGGATGTTTACTTGAACTGTGAGTTGTGATAAGCCAAACATATGAACTGTTAGGTTGACTTAAAACAATGTGGTAGAAAGCAACATGCGACTCTTGAAGGAATTGATCGATTCTGAATTTTGCTATACATCATTTTCCATAGTAACCCATTTAAGTCACAAGAAAATTCTTGATGTCTTCAATGACAACAAAGTTATATGTTAATTTCTGTCTTTGATATCTGTTGGCTTCAATTAAAGTTATGTGCTATGTCTAGTCAACTGCTTGACTGTAATGTTCCAAAGATGAATATTGGATTATCAATGATTAGCAAATATATGATTTTATAGTTTCATATGTTGATATGAATGACAGCATTGGATTCTTAGTGAGTATAGTAATATATGTGATAGAACTGTTGGTCGCTACAAACCAGTAACAAACAGTCAGTCGTTGCTTCTGTCTCCGTCGTACATCTTTATTAGTGGGCATCAAATAGTTGGTCAGTATAGTGATGTTGGTCGGTATAACTCCATACCAACACGACTTACAACGATTGATACGATGGGTCGGTGTGTAACAATATACTAATGGATGGTCAGTTGGTGCTATATTTAAACTTTAGGAAGAAGTCCATTTTCAACCATCCAACTATCAGTTGAGTTTGGTTTTGACCATGAAACTTCAAAACCAGAAATCATTGACCACTCAACTATCAAAACCGTTCATATTTAACCATTTAGTGGTTTTGCTGGGTGGTTTTGGTGATGTGGCGCCATGTGGCGACGGGCCCACCAATCATCACCACTCTCTCATCTCTTTCTTCTCTCCTGTCTTTCTCGCTCAAATCCTCACTGCCCGCCACCTGCTCTCTCTGTGCCGCAGTTGCTCACCCGCGCATCCCGCGCGGTCTCGCCGCTCTCGCTCCTCTCTCTTTCTCCCCCTTCCTCCCTCTCTCTTTATGTCGAATCCCCTCCGGCGGCGGAACGACTGCGAGTATGTGGAACGGTGTCGGCTGGGTCCACACCGTGGCGAGCTCTCGCGGCGGAGAGGGAGGGCGGTCGGTGCGAGCTCCGCCGTGGTCAGCGCATGAGCTGGAGCTCCTCCTCCGCCGTCCTCCGTTGACCCTGCATGCATCGTCCTTCTCGACCCCGACCACGCTGTCGCCGAGAGGAGAGCAGGGAAGGAGGGGCCAAGGCCGCCATCAAGGCCAGCTGTAACGAGCTTGAGGCCGTCTTTGCTGCCACATGCTGGAGCGGAAGGCGGATGGTGGAGCACACACAGAGAGGCGGCGGACAGCCGCAAGAGATAGGGAGGGAAGGGAGGAAGGGACAGAGGAGAGAAGAGGAAAAAGCGACATGTGGGGTCCACTGCCATGTGTCAGCCACATTATCAAAACCACGCCACACACCGCCCAATGGGCAACTATACATGGTTTTAATTGTTTGATGGCTAAAGATTTCTGGTTTTGGAGTTGAATGGCCAAAATCAAACCTAGACGATAGTTCAATGGTCAAATAGACTTTTCCCTAAACTTTATAATGTCCGACAAATAATATGATTCATGGGCACTACCTACTATTATACGATTCAAGAGAAGGAAATTTGTTGAATACACAATTCATGGCACTATCTACTATAATACATAAGACTAAGATTTGCAGCAATAGGCAATCAAAGAAAATAATGTAAAACTAGTTTCTATGATAGGGTGCCCCATACAAAGATACTCTGTCCCCAAACAAACTAGTGTGCAATGCAAATGCCTGGCCAAACTCCGGACAATGCAGCACAACTTTGCAAGGGAACCATGAGGGCCGCCAAGAATTGTAACGTGGAGCTCCATGGGTGAGGTAGGTTGTGGAATTCTTTGAGTTGGTGGGCTATAAAAGCTGGATCATAATCTGAGTTGTATGTATCACAAGCTGGAATACAAACAGGCCCAACTTGAGGAAAACAGATTGCTCGTATTTAGAATACAACTAGGAAAAAGCTGGAAAATTGTTTTGCTTGGCACACATTAAATATGGCATATTCCGTATATTCTAAAATAAAAGCTATAAGGCTATGTATGTACCTAGACATGTATCCGTCTAGATACGTTGCCAAATTGCATATATCAGGCGAAAAGGAGTAGCTGGATGTTATCCCTACTAGCTGTCAATTATGTTTTATAGCTTCAGTTTCACCTAGCAAAAGTAGCATGCTTTCATATTAGGCTAGTATAACTTTACAGGTCACCAAGGAAAATAGACAAACAGATTTTGGAGTAGGATATCTTGACAGCTCACCTTGGAAATCAAGATACCCCTATAATATAAGAAATACAAACAGCTTAAGGCATCTGCTCATTTGGTTGCTAGGCACGGAGTCTAACACTACTGCTAGGTCATGGATTCATCATCCACAGAGTCAGAGTGGAGTGACTCTGAGATGAGTCCTTCCCGCCTCCTGAAGTGATCCGTGCGGAGGATGAGGAGATCATGTCTGCTCCGCCAAATCCACTGAATATGGAAGATCCAAAGTTGAAGGGTAACGCCACTAGATGCGGCTCCTTTGAGTGTGAAGCTGAGCCCCTATCCCTATGGAGGAAAACCTATCGCCTTTGGCAAGAATAAGTTTGGTCATTTAGGAGATCAATCTGTTCCTGTCAGAGTACAAGCCACCTGTTCTTTTCCTCAATCCATTAAATCACTTGAATCTTACAAGGAAGAGGACTGGCCAGCTTTCCTCGAAACAAGAGTTAATGGGCACAAGGACTGGGTGAGTACTTCTATTTAGCATGTTACGGCACCTTCTCCATATTTGATTAACCTTGCATCTGTGCATTTAGATCTGTGATTTTGTTCAGAGAGACCTTTGCTACCCAATGAATATCTGCTCAGGTGATGTGATATACGATTCCAGTGTGTTTTAAAGAGATCTATGTTTTCCAGAAATAAAATGATATACCTTATATCATCATTCTAGTATGTATCCTCTCTCTCTCTCTCTCTCTCTCTCTCTCTGTCTCTCTCTCTTTCTCTCTCTGAACATATGCATAGTTAAGCGATGTGCTTACACTGATTAGGCTAGTTTTCATACCCTACGTATCAACATTTGTCTGATTTCTCTTTTCCCATTGCATTGGTCCATGTTGTGTATAAATTCATTTAAATTATAGTATTCATGTAATTCTAGCTTCTCAGCTAGCGTACTTTAATTGACATGATACATATCACAGTATTTCACATATACAGAAATTTATATCTGGACAATTCATTTAGTGGCTTACAGGCAACTTTGGGGAGGTTTCCATCATATTTTAAAAAATATTGAAATACTAAATATTTGTTGGCATTATATATAATAATTATGCTTCTGCACATAGAAGAGAGACTGAAGATCATCAAATCCTTTTGATGTCATCAGTTTTCTGATAAGCCCACCTTATGTTTCGATTTGGTAGTGAAAACTGAGCTCATTATTGGTAAAGAACCCACATTGAGTTGGGTTCGTTGTAAGGATGATGGTGCATAATATTGTGTGTTGACAAAACTCTGAACTAGGATATATCTCAACTTTTTTGAAAGTAATATCTCATCATATAAGCTTCTAATTTTATTATTAGACAACAAGTTGGACCACCATGTTTCAAAATCCTTTGTATTTTATTTATCAACTTTTTTTTATAAAATAGAAATGAGTTTCTTTTCATGAGTGGAAGTTCCAAAAGAAATTTTGGTTCTATTATTGTGCTGTGCATATATACAACATTAGAACATGATAAATGTAGAAGACTGCATTTCAAAGGATCAAGGACAGTATGAAGTATTGAGGAGTATATATTTTGGTCACATTATTATTACGCATGTATAAACATGATATTAAGTCCTTGTAAATTGCTTATATGTAGTTCTACTAACATAAGATTTTCCAAAAGAAATTCCGTTCCAAAGTAGAAGTGGAGGAGTTCATCAGAAAAATGGTCCGATAACAGGCATGTTCAGAGGTAGAAGACTTCATAAGAAGGTACAGTCATCCCTTTACAGAAATTATTGCGCAGAAATAATGGTGTCCACCTGTGAATACTCAGAGCAATATATGTTTACAAAGTTTCTACATTATAAACTTTGAATGTTGCTGTGCCAACTTCACAGTGTTAGAGAGGAGCTTAGACCTACAACTGTACAATAATGGCTAACAATGTAGCTGTGCATCAGTAAAACCTTTTATAGTAGTGTTATGTATTGATTTTCATAAATATATATACTGATTCATTCATATTTTGGGATTATGCAGAGGATAGCTGGTCTAGATGGTCATGGTCAAGCTGGTATGTGCCATTAAACGATATATACAGATTAAATATGATTTACTGAGAGACTACTTATCATCTACGTGAAGCTATTACATTTTACAATGTAGCTTGGAAACATTAGTTTGTCTTGAATGATTTAATCGTGCAAATAGTGTTAGTTTTACTAGCTAATTGGAACACCAGGAATTGTTTACTCTCCTCATCAATCTTTCAAAACAACATCATTTTTTTGTGAATTATGGTTAACATAACATATTTGGTCTCTAGGTTCAACAAGTAAATCAACTAGAGGAAGAAAGGATGCCAACTATGCCGCAAAGAATGTTCCAGTTGACCCAAAGCATTCAATCAAACCAACACTGCCTCGTGGTTTTGTGTAGGTTCTGAATGATTCTGATTGATGTCAACTTTCTGGTGGGAAATAAAAGCATATATTCATGTAATGTGCTGTAAACTGTGTACATTGGCATGACTTCAGGAAGAACAAGCCCATAAAGTGCTTCAAACCATATGATGTTTTTGTGGAGAACAATATATATGTTGCTAGATTAATTTGGTACCTTTAAACTGGATGTAATTGCTGGTTCACATGATTATTTCGTGCCAATTTCCTCATGTATTGGATTATTGTCTGTCATCAAAGGCACAATGCAAATGTTTAATTTGTAGCTTGCTTATTTCCTCCTAGTGGTAGACTGTTCGGCAACATGGGTACATGGAGACTCAAATTAAGCTAGTACTAGTAAATGATCAGTGTTGGCATCTTTGTGCCAAAAATATAGAAACGGGAAGTTGAGAATCTGAGCATGGCAATCAACTCAAATGCATGGTCATTGCATCTATTTTGTCTTTTAGTCTGTAATCTTGTAGTCACACACCAGAGAGATCATTGAATGTCGCCCTAGATTCTTCGTGTCAATTATCACTTATGATGAGACCATTACTCCTCAAATAATTGAACTTGGTTTACTTGTATTTGATGTAACGGAAAGCAATATGAAGAAAAGTATAGCTAATTCTACAACTTTAGGAACCAAGCTTGTTTATAAAGGAAATAATTTGAATATGAAGCAAAGCAAGCTGCGTAGCTTTATGACTATTGGTTCCATGCCATGTGGAGATTGGATTTTACCGTGTTTTGCTCGTGGCTTCATCCAGACAAAACCTAGAAGGGTGAGTCCTTCTTCGTTACCTTGCTGCCGATCCGTGTTGGATTGAGAATAAGAACATGATCAGATTCTAGCTACCTGGATACTTTTTGATTTCTCAGAGATCCCTCTTCTAATCGTGGTTCATCGTGGCCGCCGGTTGAAGGCTATTTATCTAGGGTTTGGATTGAATCTCTTGTATGTCATCCATTCTATATCATTGTTACTGCTCATATCCGTTTCATCAAATGGTTCGGTCCACGGTCCTGGACTAAATCGTTCGATCCGGCAAGTGAATGGGTGGATGAGTGGGCCAAGGAATAGACTGAGAGACCTTCATTGCCGGGTGTCTTCCTCCAAGCTAAGATGGGAGGTCTCTGACATAACATGCTTCTTGACTGACAATAAGAAGCTTCTTCCCGATCGCTACACCATGATGCCTTGGCCAACCAGCCACGAGTGTGCTTCCCCAGCTGCTGTCATATGATGCTGACACGAAGCTGGCACGATCGGCACCATCCCCATGGAGCCCATATGTGCGAAGGCACAAGGGAGTGGCCATATATGTGTGCTTGGGGAAGCAATATATGTGCCTCGGCAGCGAGGGTATGTGCCCAGGAGCGGACATATGCACATGCACCCGGTGTAGAGACCGTAAGTAGACATATGCACTTTTATGGGGCGACATATGCACTTTTATGGGGACAGTAATAGTCTGTGCCCTGGCAGAAGTAGTACGCCCCCAAGGCAGCAAAACACATGCTTGGGTTAACGCATGGCTTCAGTACACCATGGACCCAAAGCAATCAGAGCTTACTAAAGATGATAGGGTACAAGACATGCAGCGAGTCCACAAGTATCTGTGCAAGCACTTAAAACGTGCTTAAATTTTTGATTCACCAGCAAGTACAGGCAGTACTAACAATCATACTAGCACAACATGCTCTTACATGCTATAAAGTATTAACTACTTCAGCATGAGTTAGGGGATATATGGGAATGAGACATTAAGATAAGCATTCACAAGATGAGTTCATGAATCAAGAATGGAACGCTGAACCCTGCAAGAAAAGCATTATTTCTCCTCTGTTTATAAACAATGCACAACCCTGCTGACCTAACCGCAATGGCTACCTCGCTCATGTGAAAGAATCAAGAACACTACTCAACTGTAGAAAACTTGTATTAAGTACACAAATCTGGGGTCTCACAAAGTATAAATCTATGAACGGCAGCCCCACACTGACATTGACTCTAAGCAAAGCACAAACCCTAACTTGAGTGGTAACTACTGAACATAAAGATTTAGAGGCATGCAAGACCCTCGACGCACCCATAATGGTCTCCAACATGATACATGGACTAAAGGCTCAAAAGAAGGTGATGTCCAGTTGTTTCGAGGATTCCGTTTGGAGGAATTTGGACGACACAAGTGACATTGGAAAGTGCGGCTTCTCATCTTTCCTTGCATACGTACTTACAACATTTGAAACGGGCTCCATATGTAGCTTGGGTGTCAATTCGAGGTGGATTGCTTTTAGAGGTGGACTCGAAGTTGATGTGTATTGGGCTCCAACATGGGTTGGATGCTCTACACTACTACAAAACATGGATGTGTTACAGCCTTTTGTAACATATTCATGGTTGTGTTACAAAGAAAATTCATAGTAACACAATACTATGTGTTACAATAGTTGTTGTAGCACATACAACTTCTTCTAAATCGGTTACAAAAGACAATTATGGTCACACAAAATAGTGTTACATCAGAAATGTTACAAAGATGAATACACATAACTGGAAGGCCACTTCTAGGTATCTTATAGTAACACAAAATAATGTTACAACATCAGTGTTACAAAGAAACATATATATGTATGTCAGTATGTGTCATTGATATTGAACACATGCTAATTAAATATATCATCCATCTCTTATTTTTACTAATACCGAACACAAGGTGTTGTAAGGTGGACCCATAATAATAATAAACTAGTGGTACAATAATAAGACAAAAAACGGTCACTAGCTAGAATGATTAAAAATGAAAAATGTAGTTCTTTACAAGTTCAGTTCAAACCAGCAATCTAATGATGGGCACCGAGAACAAACTCAGTAGGCTACAAGTGCATTTTGTTAGGTACACAATTTTACTATTAGATCTCTAATACATTAAACCAGTAGATAATGCTTGTTTGACAGTTATCTCTACTAATAATATGGTTATTATATAGTACCATGGTTTAAGGTGGGTCCCACACAATATAAGAACGCCTTCTGGCCTGAAGATTGAGTTGGACCCTATTCATCAATCAAAAAGTTGTGAATTGGCTTATAGTCCAATGGTAGGGCGGTCCATGGACGCTACCCACTGTGGTTCAAATCTCGGTGCTCCCACCATTCACAGGGATTTTCAAGGATTTACGGTGTTGTGCGTTAAGTGGCGGCGGCGTTCCCATTGACAAGGAGGTGCCAATGGTGACTTGGGATCTCAGATCCTTCAGAGGTGCTCATAGGGATAGGGTTTAGGTACATGTGTTCATAGGGGTGACCGTACATGTGTGTTGTCGGTCTCGCGTTGTATTGTGTAATTCTAAAAAATCATTCTAAACAAAGAAGAAACAACGACTATGCTTCTTCTCACACGCATCTTCGATTATCCTTTTGATCCAACGCCTCAAAGCTCAAGCCACTGCGCGCCGCCTCGAATGGAGTTGCGGCCACCGCCATCCACCTATGCCCTTGCGACTAGCGGCGGCGTTCCCACCGGAGGCGGTGTAAACCTTTGCCGTGCGATGGCTTGCATAGTGGGGTGAGGTGCATGGTGCAGCGGCGGAGGAGAGATGCCGACGGCTTTATTGGGGTCGATTGGATGAGGCGGCGGGGCTGGGGCTCGTGGCTGCGCCATGTCTGTTGGTTGTGTCGGCACCGTGGGTGGTCTCCTTCCTCCCGAGTTTGCGCAGAGAGCCGCAGCCCTGCTACCAGCTGGTTGTCCGAGGATCTCCCATCCGCGCAAAGCTGCGAGCCATCGGTGTAGTTCAGCCTCGAGGTCTTGGACAACCATGGTCCGCATGCTTGATTGTTGGGGTGAAGTCGTGGGGTGCAGTCATTGTTGTTGATCCACGGTCGAACTCAACACATGGTGTTCGACTATATGCCTCAACATTTGATTAAAAATACTCAATTTGCCGAGAGAAATTGTTATAAACGCAAAAACAACGAAAGTAAGTAATCGAACCGCAAGGAGACACGAGATTTAACGTGGAAAACCACCTCAACTGAGAGGGAAAACCACGGCGCCACCAGCCAAGCACTTCCACTATGATCGGAGTCCGTTACAAGCGCCAACGGCGGCTTACAAGAAGTAGAATGAATCAATCTCCAATGGAAAACCATAACGGGTTATATGACGTCTGCGTACCATGAGGCGTGACTTGACCCCCAGCGATGACCCTAGCCGGGCCTCGCTACGCTCAAGTCGGGTTGGCCTTTATCTTGTGCACATGAATTTGGATCATCAATCAACAAAAATTTCTAGATTTAGAGATGGGCAGATTGCAACACACTACTCAAATAGATTGGTGTATGTAGTTCTTTGCAACTAATTTTGGTACATTCTTCAAGTCATTTTCAACTTCTTTCTTGGCTCATGATCATGTCTCCCTATAATAGGTTTGGTTGGGAAAATTCATTCCACGCCAACCTTGGTATTGCACGCAATTTGAATCATCACCACATCAACCTTGATATTAGTTCAAGAGATTAAAATATGGAATGGATTGTAACTTTAACATAAAAATAAACAATAAAATACTAATGATATATAAGGTAACAAAAGTCTACTCATCATTTAAACATACTCAATCTATTCACTTAAATAAAATACATAAAAGTCTTCCATCATAAACTGCTTATAGAAAAACTATAATAAACCCTTGAGGACTTGTGAAATAAAGAAACGAATTCTATATACTATATTTATTATTTTGCCAAATAATGTGATATATATGGTAAGATAATGTCAAAGATTATAATGACAGTGCCAGAGGTACAGGATATGGAATTTTTAAATAAATCGTTCATTGGCTCTATCTAGTGTGCCACATAAGATTACCCTGCCACTCTTGTCCGTCAAGCATAATCATGTTAACAATTTTTCTGCTAAGGTGGTTCATAAAATTAAGGGCTTCTTAGTCTACAAATACAGCAGTGGGCCGTGCAATGCATCCAGATCATTGTTCTTCCTTAATCTGTGAACAAAGTGGCGCAATGTTTGTAAAAGAAAGCCAAAGTGGTGATGAAGCTTTAGGAATTCTTAGAGTTGGTGGATTCTAAAAGCTGCTTTATAATTTTAGGACTTTGTATCAAAAGCTGGAATGCAAAACTGGCTCTTAATTAGAATACAGCTGGCTCATAATTAGAAATGGTGTTTACTTCTCATACGGCATTAAAATGGCATATCCCCCTACAGTAAAATAAAGGTATTCTGGCTGCGTACTGGACAAGCACTTGTCCAGGTAGATAGCCAGAATACCATGTTTATCTCAGGACAAACGGACTAGCAGGATGCTATCCATATTATTCCGTTACTCAAGCTGTATAAAAAGTAGCAAGCTTTTATTTTGGACTAGTATATCTTTACAGGTCACATAAGAAAATATGCATTTATTTTGGACTAGTATATCTTTACAGGTCACCTAGGAAAATTGGCAAGCTTTTATTTTGGACTCTTATATCTTTACAATACAGCTTATATCCATCCACCTTCTATTTTTGAACTATATGATATTCACAAGACATCCCTTCTCCACTTTATATATTATATAAAGAAGAACAAAGACCGTAAGGCATTTGCCCATTTAGTTGCCAAGCAGAAAAATTTCTGCACCTCTGCTGGTAGGTTACGGATTCTTTGAGTGACTCTGAGAGATGACCATATCTGAATCCCCGTCTCCTGCTATGAGCAAAGTGGAGGAGGAACAGACCATGCTGTTGAAAACCCAGTGAATATTCCAGATCCAAAGATGAAGGGTACGGATCCACTAGATGTTGCTCCTTTGAGAATGATTCTGGTTCCCTATGGAGGAAAAAACCTATCCCTTTGACCAGAATATACTTGATCGCTTAAGAGATCAGTCTGTTCCTTCCAAAGAACACTCTGTCCGTGAGGAAAACAAGAAGTTGAGGTTCCCCAATCACTGAAGTTGCTTAATGGATACAAGGAAGGGGACTGGAAAGCTTTCATTAAACCTAGACCTTATGGGTCTCAGAAGGACAGGGTTAGTTTTTCTATCTTGTAGATTAGCTTTGCATCTGTGCATCTAGATCTGAGGTTTTGTTCAAAATGACTTTTGCTACGAGAAGAATACTGTTTGCTAACTGATTAATAGTTCTTGAAGTGATGTGATTTATGGATCAAATCTATGCTTCTATTGGGTAGTACTGGTTTAATCTATTCCAAACTGATCTATTTTGGATTAGACGTAAATGGTATAGTTATATAAGCCTTGTAGAATGTACCTATGTACATATGCATAGACAAGAATTATGCCTTCTATCTGCTTAGGCTAACTTACATGTCTGCAGATCGATCTGATTTCCCTACAGCCATGCCATTGTTGTATGTTATGGGATAAATTCAGTGAAAATATCATTTTGAATAATGCTGCCATCTCTGTTTCCATCATAATTCAAGAATATTTGAAACAAGAGTTCATCCTTTGGCACTAAAATCTATTATGCTTGAGCACACATCATTTTTCAGTCCTCTGAATATAATGCTTACCATGAATTTCAGTTTTAATTCATAATTGTCCTAATTATTTGATATTGTCGCATCTATTTTCCTGCCCTATGCTCAAGCTCCACATAAATTTTATCCACGGTGTGCTAGAGAGAGAATATACAATAAATTACATCCTTCTGGATTTATTCATAAAAATATATATCCGTGATGGGTTGAAAATGTTTGATTTTTTATTTTCTGTCAACGTGTTTTCAAATCGTATGAGTTCAATTGCAGGAAACAGTCACAATGTATTATATTTTGTATTCTTTGCATGTGATAATTTGGACTAATGTTGAAAATAATGCATTCCAGGGATGGTGCACTTTGTTAGGAAAATTCTCTTATAAAGAGCTGCTTTTATTCTTACTTAACCAAGGTGGACCACCATTTGTGTGAAAATCCATGATATTTTGCCATCACAGATTCTTAAAATTGGCACGAGTCTATTTTCATGATTAGAAGTTTTATTATACTGTGACTGTGTAAAACATTACAAATTGTTGTTTGAAAGTTAAATTTTGAAGAGTGCATGTCTCAAGGCTCACGATGGACAGTCCTAGTAATTTGTTATCATATATTTTCTAATTATTATTTATGTAAAAGAATGGTATTAACTCCAAGTAAATTGTTATATGTAGACCTATGAACATAGGCTCTACTACAGGGACTTCCGTTCCATACCTGAAGTGGATGAATTCCTGAAAACAAACGGACCGAAACAGGCATATTCAGGGGAGAAAACTTCAGAAGAAGGTAGTCACCCCTATATATAAACTTATATTATAGCACACAAAATAAATCAGTATGTATACTCACAACAAGATATACTTATGATATTTCAGCATTATCAATCCTTTAGTGTGATTTGTTGTAAAAAACTTTTAGTGTGACAGTGCATCGGTAAAACGTTTATAGTAGTTTCATGTATTTATTTCATCAATACATACATCACCAAATTCATTCATATTTTTGGATTATGCAGAAGATAGTTGGTCTGGATGGTGATGGTCCTGCCGGTATGTGCCCCACAACTATGCACATATTAAAATTTTTTTTGATGATAATAAACCTGTACTTTGTATTGAAAGATTTTAGAAAAATGAAAATTGGGGAACTGTTTACTCTATCAATAATCTTTCAAACCAAGATTTATGTCCATTATGATTTACATAACATATTTTGTACACAGGTACAACTAAATCAACTAGAGGAAGAAAGGCTGCCAAATATGCCACAGAAAATGTTTCAGCTGACCCAAGTCCTCATTCAATCAAGCCGGATTTACCTCATGGGTTTCTGTAGATTTTGAATTATTGCAACTATCTATCTGGATAGAAATAATAGTATATGGCCATGTACTGTGCTATAAGCTGTGTATATTGCCATGACTTCAGTAAGAGCAAACCCATAATGTTCATCAAACATTATGGGGTTTCTTAATTATGGTAAAAACATGTTTGATAGTTTGGTTTCCTTAAACTGGTTGTAATGATGCATTGCTACTTATTGTTATTTCGTGGAAGTTATATATGTTGTTTAAGTTCGTTTGTGGAAACAGCAAAATTCTCATTGCTCATATTATATTATCTAGATTCTTTTCTTCAACAAGCTCCAATTAGATATATATTTGATCTCATTAGTATTATCACATACATAAATGGTGACATCATTAGCATTTTAACTCATCTATAGTTACTCTGCATTATTATTTCTTGACTATTTTATACAGTATTATTGCAATGTCTGCAATCATGGGCCACTGCACTACGCCAATTGTTCTGTAGCTTGACATCACATGTATGCTATATATTTTTTATCCTAGTGGCTGGATCCTTTTTCTTCATATGGGAGGTTGGTCACACTGTGGTCAGATGAGCACCAACAATTTACAGGATCATCTAGAGAATATTGTCAATTAGGAGGAAGGTGATCAGATCAAGCATGTTCAGAAACTATAGGCAGCAGCTTGCAAGTTTGTGTTTGCCGTGCGCCACGGAAAAACGCACGGCAAAGTTTGTGCTTGCCGTGCGCCAAAAAACGGCAAACATTTTTTGCCGGCGTTTTTTGCCATGCGTCTTGGAAAAACTGCATGCACCTCTTGCCGTGCGCCCGAAAAATGCGCACAGCAAACATCCGGGCGCACGGCAAATTTGAGTTTCTAGTGAATGCATATGTGTGTTTTCCTATTCTTTTACCATGTTAGGCAGCAACGCCAGCTATCTTAGGGCCTATTTAGTTTCCTCCGAATGAGCCATTCTAGGGCCAATTTCAAGTGGTTTGAAGTGTCCCGGTTCAAGCCATGTTTACATTGGGAGAGTCATTTCGGATGGCTTGGAAACCAGCCTGGATTGAACTCTTCCACACTCCATGGCAGGTCCGAACCCTCTGGCTCACCCCGAATGAATCCATGAGCCGTGGTGCGGGGAAAAGCTGGCAGCACAGGGGGTGGGAGGATAGCCCGGCTGGCTTAGATGCAAGACTCCGGACCGTGAGTGCAGGTTTGAATCCTGTGGGACGGTTCCTGGAAGTAAGTACGCCACTGCAGGGCATGTGAGTATCATAGGAGTAAGGGGAGATGAAATGAAGGCAACCTTAATATTCCAATAATCACTCAAACTCAAATCAAAATTTTAGAAATCACATTTTGGAAAACAAATAACTTCTAGGATGTTACAATATGTATCATGATGAATAGGCATCTTTGTATCTTAGGTTTGCATGCATTTGTATCATATGGATTGATGTAGGAAAAGCTTCTCTCATATACTTTGTTCACCATGATGTGCTATGGATGATCTTGTGAGTTAGTTTGATATGATATGGTTTAGTTTGGCTTAGCTCTTAATGATCTTGATTCATACCCATGGTTGATAGCTATGCTTTTGAAAAATGTTAATTGTATGTCCTCTTGTGAGTAAATGCCTTTATATGATCATGACATGTTTGAGTGGCCTTGTTATTCTTAATTTGTACTTGGATGTCTTATTTTGACCATATGGGGCCAAAGGTCCATTTGTCATCATGAATGTTTAGCCCGCTCGCTTTATCTTGTGGAGGGGCATAAGTTCCTTTTTAAAGACATTTCATGTACCAAATATAAATCTGAAAATGAAATGTTTATTGCTTAGAAAATATGTCCCAATGTCATTTGTGCTTAATTAAATTGCTTTTGGGTGCCAAGCTGTTGCATGATGCCTACCATTGAGAAGTCTCATATAGAAGTAGGAGATGGCTTGGCTTTGACACGACATGAGGTGCTTGAGGGTGTTTATGATGATCTTATGCTTAGAATAGTTATCCTAGCATGAAGTTTGTGTGACTTTGTCACTTTGGCATGTTTTACTCATGTTTAGGACTTTGCTCATGAGAGGTGATTTTTGCAAAATGCTCAATTCTATCTTAGCTTTATCCATTGGTTGTGAAACTTGCTCATCTTGTAGCTGATGTTCATACAAAGCTATACAATATCTAACTTGCTCATTTGGACATGTGTAGCATCTAGTGGTGAATTTTGTCTATTTAAGAAGCTCTAGGTTGAATTTTTCCAAATTTTGCCATGATTCATGCATTGTCAACAAGGGGAGAAGTCTGTATATGATTTGGGCACACAGGATCTTTTGGAAGGTGTTCAAAGTGGTTCGGGCAGGTTTCGAAAAGTTTGTGTGCAAGGCGGTTTGATCCCGTGAGGGGCGGTCTGACGTCAGATCGGCCGCCTCCCGGTAGTGAGCATAGGTTTTGCTCCTTGTTTTGCATTCCCAAGTTGCATTGCTGCATTGGTTCGTGAGTGTGCGCCTGCACCGCCGCCGGGAGGCCACCGCGCTGCCGCCGTCGAAGGCCACCTTGCGGCCTGCTTATGAATCGAATCGCGGATCTCGTCATCTCGCAGATCTCGCGCAGGACCGCCGCCTCCTCCGGAGACAGGGCAGCGCCGCAGCCTGTGGCTACGAGCCCACGGTCGCCGGACGACGAGCCTCCGGCCGCTCGCCAGAGCACCTCCACACCACCGCTCGGCGCGGTGGGCTCCGCGCAGCCGCGCGCGCCGCCGCGGGAGCTCACCGTCCCGTGGCGCCGACTTCCACGGGCCTCCTACCTAGATGTGCGCCCGACGAGGGAGGAGAGGGCGGAGTTGACTGATGCGGGTCGGCGGCAGGGGCGACGCGCCGACGGCAAAGCTTGCAGATCCGCGCCCCATCCGGCGCGGCTCGGCGCGAGCAAGCTCACCGTCCCGCGGCGCTGCACCGCAGCTCCGCTGAGGCTCGCACCAACCACCGCCGTCGGTCGGGAGGGCAGCTCCGCGTGCCGTGCCTCTCCGGTCGCAGCTTGCCGGTGGTGGTGATTTGAATGGGGTGGTGGGGTGGGTGGTGGTGGGAATGAAGGAGGGGAAGATAAGGTGGGGCCTGCACATGTGGATGGCAGCATGCGGCATGACCAGGTTGCCGGTTCGGTGTGGCGGGTCGAGCGAGTCAAGGTTGGACCAAATGTGGTTGGGTTGAGGCTTCCAATAATTATTGTTCATGTATACGATCCATTTGCTCACGGACCAGAGTGTGATTAATCACCATTATGGCCTGATTTGGAGTCATTAATTACGTTATAATCAATACAAGAAGAGTGGCTAACGATGAGATCCAAATTTGGGGCAGATTTACATGCATGCATGTGTATCGTGCAAGCAAGTTACCAGAATGGCGAGGTATTTTCGATAAACAATTTGTTTACCAGAATGGTGTCGCGCCGAGTTACTAAAAATATTTTTACTATATGATACAACTGACATAGGAGTTTGTCATTTACTACATTTTTAAATTTACTAGAGTAATATGCATGGATTCTAGTAATTCATACATGAGTGCATATATCGTAGTAAACCATTTGCAAGATTACTACTAAAATAAAATGGCGTAGTAGGCATGGACTATAGTAATTCATGCTATGCAAGACTTGTTTTAGTAACTAGTAAATCGTTTACAAAAACAACTATAACAGTAAAGATTATTTCTTGTATTCTCGTAACTTGTGAACTACTATACAAAACCAAACAAAAGTATTCGTGATAACCCCTATGTGCTCCACAGCTTCACGGCACGCATGCATGGCGATAGTTACAGGGTAGAATTAGTGCTCCACGACAGGGTAGAATCGGACGCTCACATGCATGCATGCATGGCGATAACTAGGGTAGAATTAATGTTCGCCAGCTAATTCATGCAACAACAGCAATTAACGCTCACATCAACACGCCACAAGAAAAGGGGAATCGGACGGGAGGGGGTTGGCTACAGAATAACTATTCTATGGTCGGACTAATAGTTCTCTATATATATATAGAGAGAAGAGAGAGATGTTAATTCTAAATTAACATCCAGCTCGTGGAGCCTAACAAGATAGCTCGAGCTACTAACGAGCTAAGCGAGCCATCTTTTGCTTGTTTTGTTAATAAGCCGCTGCCAAGCTGAGGTGACTTGGCGTCCAGCCCTAGTCCTGGGATGCTATCCACCGTGGTTTCAAATCTCGGTGCTCGCACATTTTCCTGGAATTTTCCTAGGATTTACCGGCGTTGTGTGTTAAGTGGTAAGCAACATTCCGCCGACAACGAGGCACCAATGGTGATTTCAGGAACCTCCATATCTGCGGGTGCTGAGTTCTTCGTAGGTGCTCATAGGGGTAGGGTTTGCGTACATGTGTTCATAGGGGTGAGGGTGCGTGCATGTTGTGAGCATCTGCGTTGTATTGTGTAATTGTCAAAAAAAATGCAGTCTTTAGTCTGGTGCATGTTGTGAGCGTCTGCTTAGCTTTTTGCTGATTTTACTTGCTGCATGTTGGATGAACTGAGTGGAGGATGTAACTATTTTGTTTATTTTACTTGCTGCATATTCTAGTAACTTCTAGGTTTATTTCACTAGAGATCGGTTTGGTCTAGTTGGGTTACCTCCTATTTTTGTATGTGGATGTTTACTTGAACTGTGAGTTGTGATAAGCCAAACATATGAACTGTTAGGTTGACTTAAAACAATGTGGTAGAAAGCAACATGCGACTCTTGAAGGAATTGATCGATTCTGAATTTTGCTATACATCATTTTCCATAGTAACCCATTTAAGTCACAAGAAAATTCTTGATGTCTTCAATGACAACAAAGTTATATATGTTAATTTCTGTCTTTGATATCTGTTGGCTTCAATTAAAGTTATGTGCTATGTCTAGTCAACTGCTTGACTGTAATGTTCCAAAGATGAATATTGGATTATCAATGATTAGCAAATATATGATTTTATAGTTTCATATGTTGATATGAATGACAGCATTGGATTCTTAGTGAGTATAGTAATATATGTGATAGAACTGTTGGTCGCTACAAACCAGTAACAAACAGTCAGTCGTTGCTTCTGTCTCCGTCGGTACATCTTTATTAGTGGGCATCAAATAGTTGGTCAGTATAGTGATGTTGGTCGGTATAACTCCATACCAACACGACTTACAACGATTGATACGATGGGTCGGTGTGTAACAATATACTAATGGATGGTCGGTCGGTACTATATTTAAACTTTAGGAAGAAGTCCATTTTCAACCATCCAACTATCAGTTGAGTTCGGTTTTGACCATGAAACTTCAAAACCAGAAATCATTGACCACTCAACTATCAAAACCGTTCATATTTAACCATTTAGTGGTTTTGTTGGGTGGTTTTGGTGATGTGGCGACCGTGGCGACGGGCCCACCAATCATCACCATTCTCTCATCTCTCTTTCTTCTCTCCTCTGTCTTTCTCGCTCAAATCCTCACTGTCGCTCGCCGCCTGCTCTCTGCTGTCGCAAGCTGCTCACCGGCGCATCCCCGCGCCGGTCTCGCTCGCTCTCGCTTCCCCCTCTCTCTTTCTCCCCCTTCCTCCCTCTCTCTTTATGTCGAATCCCTCCGGCGTGAACGATCGCTGAGTATGTGAACGGTGTGGCTGGGTCCACCGGTGGCGAGCTCATGCGGCGGAGAGGGAGGTGGTCGGTGCGCAGAGCTCCGCCGTGGTCGGTGAGCACGAGCTGGAGCTCCTCCTCCGCCGTCCTCCGTTGACCCCTGCACGCATCGTCCTTCTCGACCCCGACCACGCTGTCATGAGAGGACAGAGGGAAGGAGGGGCCAAGGCCGCCATCAAGGCCAGCTGTAACGAGCTTGAGGGCCGTCTTTGCTGCCACATGCTGGAGCGGAAGGCGGATGGTGGAGCACAGGAGAGAGGCGGTGACGGCCGCAAGAGATAGGGAGGGAAGGGAGGAAGGGACAGAGGAGAGAGAAGAGGAAAAACTGACATGTGGGGTCCATGCCATGTGTCAGCCACATTATCAAAACCACCGCCACACACCGCCCAATGGGCAACTATACATGGTTTTAATTGTTTGATGGCTAAAGATTTCTGGTTTTGGAGTTGAATGGCCAAAATCAAACCTAGACGATAGTTCAATGGTCAAATATAGACTTTTCCTAAACTTTATAATGTCCGACAAATAATATGATTCATGGGCACTACCTACTATTATACACGATTCAAGAGAAGGAAATTTGTTGAATACACAATTCATGGCACTATCTACTATAATACATAAGACTAAGATTTGCAGCAATAGGCAATCAAAGAAAATAATGTAAAACTAGTTTCTATGATAGGGTGCCCTATACAAAGATACTCTGTCCCCAAACAAACTAGTGTGCAATGCAAATGCCTGGCCAAACTCCGGACAATGCAGCACAACTTTGCAAGGGGAACCATGAGGGCCGCCGCCAAGAATTGTAATGTGGGAGCTCCATGGGTGAGGTAGGTTGTGGAATTCTTTGAGTTGGTGGGCTATAAAAGCTGGATCATAATCTGAGTTGTATGTATCACAAGCTGGAATACAAACAGGCCCAACTTGAGGAAAACAGATTGCTCGTATTTAGAATACAACTAGGAAAAGCTGGAAAATTGTTTTTGCTTGGCACACATTAAATATGGCATATTCCGTATATTCTAAAATAAAAGCTATAAGGCTATGTATGTACCTAGACATGTATCCGTCTAGATCGTTGCCAAATTGCATATATCAGGCGAAAAGGAGTAGCTGGATGTTATCCCTACTAGCTGTCAATTATGTTTTATAGCTTCAGTTTCACCTAGCAAAAGTAGCATGCTTTCATATTAGGCTAGTATAACTTTACAGGTCACCAAGGAAAATAGACAAACAGATTTTGGAGTAGGATATCTTGACAGCTCACCTTGGAAATCAAGATACCCCTATAATATAAGAAATACAAACAGCTTAAGGCATCTGCTCATTTGGTTGCTAGGCACGGAGTCTAACACTACTGCTAGGTCATGGATTCATCATCCACAGAGTCAGAGTGGAGTGACTCTGAGATGAGTCCTTCCCGCCTCCTGAAGTGATCCGTGCGGAGGATGAGGAGATCATGTCTGCTCCGCCAAATCCACTGAATATGGAAGATCCAAAGTTGAAGGGTAAGCCACTAGATGCGGCTCCTTTGAGTGTGAAGCTGAGCCCCTATCCCTATGGAGGAAAAAAACCTATCGCCTTTGGCAAGAATAAGTTTGGTCATTTAGGAGATCAATCTGTTCCTGTCAGAGTACAAGCCACCTGTTCTTTTCCTCAATCCATTAAATCACTTGAATCTTACAAGGAAGAGGACTGGACAGCTTTCCTCGAAACAAGAGTTAATGGGCACAAGGACTGGGTGAGTACTTCTATTTAGCATGTTACGGCACCTTCTCCATATTTGATTAACCTTGCATCTGTGCATTTAGATCTGTGATTTTGTTCAGAGAGACCTTTTGCTACCCAATGAATATCTGCTCAGGTGATGTGATATACGATTCCAGTGTGTGTTTTAAAGAGATCTATGTTTTCCAGAAATAAAATGATATATCTTATATCATCATTCTAGTATGTATCTCTCTCTCTCTCTCTCTGTCTCTCTCTCTTTCTCTCTCTGAACATATGCATAGTTAAGCGATGTGCTTACACTGATTAGGCTAGTTTTCATACCCTACGTATCAACATTTGTCTGATTTCTCTTTTTCCCATTGCATTGGTCCATGTTGTGTATAAATTCATTTAAATTATAGTATTCATGTAATTCTAGCTTCTCAGCTAGCGTACTTTAATTGACATGATACATATCACAGTATTTCACATATACAGAAATTTATATCTGGACAATTCATTTAGTGGCTTACAGGCAACTTTGGGAGGTTTCCATCATATTTTAAAAATATTGAAATACTAAATATTTGTTGGCATTATATATAATAATTATGCTTCTGCACATAGAAGAGAGACTGAAGATCATCAAATCCTTTTGATGTCATCAGTTTTCTGATAAGCCCACCTTATGTTTCGATTTGGTAGTGAAAACTGAGCTCATTATTGGTAAAGAACCCACATTGAGTTGGGTTCGTTGTAAGGATGATGGTGCATATTGTGTGTTGACAAAACTCTGAACTAGGATATATCTCAACTTTTTTGAAAGTAATATCTCATCATATAAGCTTCTAATTTTATTATTAGACAACAAGTTGGACCACCATGTTTCAAAATCCTTTGTATTTTATTTATCAACTTTTTATATAAAATAGAAATGAGTTTCTTTTCATGAGTGGAAGTTCCAAAAGAAATTTTGGTTCTATTATTGTGCTGTGCATATATACAACATTAGAACATGATAAATGTAGAAGACTGCATTTCAAAGGATCAAGGACAGTATGAAGTATTGAGGAGTATATATTTTGGTCACATTATTATTACGCATGTATAAACATGATATTAAGTCCTTGTAAATTGCTTATATGTAGTTCTACTAACATAAGATTTTCCAAAAGAAATTCCGTTCCAAAGTAGAAGTGGAGGAGTTCATCAGAAAAATGGTCCGATAACAGGCATGTTCAGAGGTAGAAGACTTCATAAGAAGGTACAGTCATCCCTTTACAGAAATTATTGCGCAGAAATAATGGTGTCCACCGTGTGAATACTCAGAGCAATATATGTTTACAAAGTTTCTACATTATAAACTTTGAATGTTGCTGTGCCAACTTCACAGTGTTAGAGAGGAGCTTAGACCTACAACTGTACAATAATGGCTAACAATGTAGCTGTGCATCAGTAAAACCTTTTATAGTAGTGTTATGTATTGATTTTCATAAATATATATACTGATTCATTCATATTTTGGGATTATGCAGAGGATAGCTGGTCTAGATGGTCATGGTCAAGCTGGTATGTGCCATTAAACGATATATACAGATTAAATATGATTTACTGGAGAGACTACTTATCATCTACGTGAAGCTATTACATTTTACAATGTAGCTTGGAAACATTAGTTTGTCTTGAATGATTTAATCGTGCAAATAGTGTTAGTTTTACTAGCTAATTGGAACACCAGAATTGTTTACTCTCCTCATCAATCTTTCAAAACAACATCATTTTTTTGTGAATTATGGTTAACATAACATATTTGGTCTCTAGGTTCAACAAGTAAATCAACTAGAGGAAGAAAGGATGCCAACTATGCCGCAAAGAATGTTCCAGTTGACCCAAAGCATTCAATCAAACCAACACTGCCTCGTGGTTTTGTGTAGGTTCTGAATGATTCTGAATGATGTCAACTTTCTGGTGGGAAATAAAAGCATATATTCATGTAATGTGCTGTAAACTGTGTACATTGGCATGACTTCAGGAAGAACAAGCCCATAAAGTGCTTCAAACCATATGATGTTTTTGTGGAGAACAATATATATGTTGCTAGATTAATTTGGTACCTTTAAACTGGATGTAATTGCTGGTTCACATGATTATTTCGTGCCAATTTCCTGATGTATTGGATTATTGTCTGTCATCAAAGGGCACAATGCAAATGTTTAATTTGTAGCTTGCTTATTTCCTCCTAGTGGTAGACTGTTCGGCAACATGGGTACATGGAGACTCAAATTAAGCTAGTACTAGTAAATGATCAGTGTTGGCATCTTTGTGCCAAAAATATAGAAACGGAAGTTGAGAATCTGAGCATGGCAATCAACTCAAATGCATGGTCATTGCATCTATTTTGTCTTTTAGTCTGTAATCTTGTAGTCACACACCAGAGATCATTGAATGTCGTCCTAGATTCTTTCGTGTCAATTATCACTTATGATGAGACCATTACTCCTCAAATAATTGAACTTGGTTTACTTGTATTTGATGTAACGGAAAGCAATATGAAGAAAAGTATAGCTAATTCTACAACTTTAGGAACCAAGCTTGTTTATAAAGGAAATAATTTGAATATGAAGCAAAGCAAGCTGCGTAGCTTTATGACTATTGGTTCCATGCCATGTGGAGATTGGATTTTACTCGTGTTTTTGCTCGTGGCTTCATCCAGACAAAACCTAGAAGGGTGAGTCCTTCTTCGTTACCTTGCTGCCGATCCGTGTTGGATTGAGAATAAGAACATGATCAGATTCTAGCTACCTGGATACTTTTTGATTTCTCAGAGATCCCTCTTCTAATCGTGGTTCATCGTGGCCGCGGTTGAAGGCTATTTATCTAGGGTTTGGATTGAATCTCTTGTATGTCATCCATTCTATATCATTGTTACTGCTCATATCCGTTTCATCAAATGGTTCGGTCCACGGTCCTGGACTAAATCGTTCGATCCGGCAAGTGAATGGGTGGATGAGTGGGCCAAGGAATAGACTGAGAGACCTTCATTGCCGGGTGTCTTCCTCCAAGCTAAGATGGGAGGTCTCTGACATAACATGCTTCTTGACTGACAATAAGAAGCTTCTTCCCGATCGCTACACCATGATGCCTTGGCCAACCAGCCACGAGTGTGCTTCCCCCAGCTGCTGTCATATGATGCTGACACGAAGCTGGCACGATCGGCACCATCCCCATGGAGCCCATATGTGCGAAGGCACAAAGGAGTAGCCATATATGTGTGCTTGGGAAGCAATAATATGTGCCTCGGGCAGCGAGGGTATGTGCCCAGGAGCGGACATATGCACATGCACCCGGTGTAGAGACCGTAAGTAGACATATGCACTTTTATGGGGCGACATATGCACTTTTATGGGGACAGTAATAGTCTGTGCCCTGGCAGAAGTAGTACGCCCCCCAAGGCAGCAAAAACACATGCTTGGGTTAACGCATGGCTTCAGTACACCATGGACCCAAAGCAATCAGAGCTTACTAAAGATGATAGGGTACAAGACATGCAGCGAGTCCACAAGTATCTGTGCTGCAAGCACTTAAAACGTGCTTAAATTTTGATTCACCAGCAAGTACAGCGGCAGTACTAACAATCATACTAGCACAACATGCTCTTACATGCTATAAAGTATTAACTACTTCAGCATGAGTTAGGGATATATGGGAATGAGACATTAAGATAAGCATTCACAAGATGAGTTCATGAATCAAGAATGGAACGCTGAACCCTGCAAGAAAAGCATTATTTCTCCTCTGTTTATAAACAATGCACAACCCTGCTGACCTAACCGCAATGGCTACCTCGCTCATGTGAAAGAATCAAGAACACTACTCAACTGTAGAAAACTTGTATTAAGTACAAAATCTGGGGTCTCACAAAGTATAAATCTATGAGCAGCCCCCACACTGACATTGACTCTAAGCAAAGCACAAACCCTAACTTGAGTGGTAACTACTGAACATAAAGATTTAGGGCATGCAAGACCCTCGACGCACCCATAATGGTCTCCAACATGATACATGGACTAAAGGCTCAAAAGAAGGTGATGTCCAGTTGTTTGAGGATTCCCGTTTGGAGGAATTTGGACACGACACAAGTGACATTGGAAAGTGCGGCTTCTCATCTTTCCTTGCATACGTGCACAACATTTGAAACGGGCTCCATATGTAGCTTGGGTGTCAATTCTGAGGTGGATTGCTTTTTAGAGGTGGACTCGAAGTTGATGTGTATTGGGCTCCAACATGGGTTGGATGCTCCTACACTACTACAAAACATGGATGTGTTACAGCCTTTTGTAACATATTCATGGTTGTGTTACAAAGAAAATTCATAGTAACACAATACTATGTGTTACAATAGTTGTTGTAGCACATACAACTTCTTCTAAATCGTGTTACAAAAGACAATTATGGTCACACAAAATAGTGTTACATCAGAAATGTTACAAAGATGAATACACATAACTGGAAGGCCACTTCTAGGTATCTTATAGTAACACAAAATAATGTTACAACATCAGTGTTACAAAGAAACATATATATGTATGTCAGTATGTGTCATTGATATTGAACACATGCTAATTAAATATATCATCCATCTCTTATTTTTACTAATACCGAACACAAGGTGTTGTAAGGTGGACCCATAATAATAATAAACTAGTGGTACAATAATAAGACAAAAAACGGTCACTAGCTAGAATGATTAAAATGAAAAATGTAGTTCTTTACAAGTTCAGTTCAAACCAGCAATCTAATGATGGGCACGAGAACAAACTCCAGTAGGCTACAAGTGCATTTTGTTAGGTACACAATTTTTACTATTAGATCTCTAATACATATTAAACCAGTAGATAATGCTTGTTTGACAGTTATCTCTACTAATAATATGGTTATTATATAGTACCATGGTTTAAGGTGGGTCCCACACAAAATATAAGAACGGCCTTCGGCACGAAGATTGAGTTGGACCCTATTCATCAATCAAAAAGTTGTGAATTGGCTTATAGTCCAATGGTAGGCAGTCGATGGGACGCTACCACTGTGGTTCAAATCCTGGTGCTCCCACCATTCCTGGGATTTTCCCAGGATTTACCAGTGTTGTGCGTTAAGTGGCGAGCGGCGTTCCCATTGACAAGGAGGTGCCAATGGTGACTTCGGGATCTCGATCCTTGAGGTGCTCATAGGGATAGGGTTTAGGTACATGTGTTCATAGGGGTGACTGTACGTGTGTGTTGTCAGTGTCTGCGTTGTATTGTGTAATTCTAAAAAAATCATTCTAAACAAAGAAGAAACAACGACTATGCTTCTTCTCACACGCATCTTCGATTATCCTTTGATCCATAGCGCCTCAAAGCTCAAGCCACCCGCCGCCGCCTCGAATGGAGTTGCGGCCACTCGCCATCCACCTATGCCCTTGCGACTAGCGGCGGCGTTCCCACACGAGGCGGTGTCGACACTGCCGTGCGGTGGCTTGCATAGTGGGGTGAGGTGCATGGTGCGGCGGCGGAGGAGAGATGCGGCAGCTTTATTGGGGGTCGATTGGATGAGGCGGCGGGGCTGGGGCTCGTGGCTGCGCCATGTCTGTTTGGTTGTGTCGGCACTGGGTGGTCTCCTTCCTCCCGAGTTTGCGCAGCCGCAGCCCTGCTACCAGCTGGTTGTCGAGGATCTCCCATCCGCGCAAAGCTGCGGTAGCCATCGGTGTAGTTCAGCCTCGAGGTCTTGGACAACCATGGTCCGCATGCTTGATTGTTGGGGTGAAGTCGTGGGGTGCAGTCATTGCTGTTGATCCACGAGTGTCGGAACTCAACACATGGTGTTCGACTATATGCCTCAACATTTGATTAAAAATACTCAATTTGCCGAGAGAAAATTGTTATAAACGACGCGCAAAAACAACGAAGTAAAGTAATCGAACCGCAAGGAGACACGAGATTTAACGTGGAAAACCCCCTCAATACGAGAGGGAAAAACCACGGGCGCCAGCCAGCAAGCACTTCCACTATGATCGGAGTCCGGTTACAAACGCCAACGGCGGCGGCTTACAAGAAGTAGAATGAATCAATCTCAATGGAAAACCATAACGGGTTATATGACCTAGACCGTCGTGGGCGTTGACCCCCGCACCCCTGGTCGCGACCCTAGCCTTGGCGGCCTCACGCTCCGTCAGAAGTTGGCCTTTATCTTGTGCACATGAATTTGGATCATCAATCAACAAAAATTTCTAGATTTAGAGATGGGCAGATTGCAAAACACTACTCAAATAGATTGGTGTATGTAGTTCTTTGCAACTAATTTTGGTACATTCTTCAAGTCATTTTCAACTTCTTTCTTGGCTCATGATCATGTCTCCCTATAATAGATTTGGTTCTGGGAAAATTCATTCCACGCCAACCTTGGTATTGCACGCAATTTGAATCATCACCACATCAACCTTGATATTAGTTCAAGAGATTAAAAATATGGAATGGATTGTAACTTTAACATAAAAAATAAACAATAAAATACTAATGATATATAAGGTAACAAAGTCTACTCATCATTTGCGCAAACATACTCAATCTATTCACTTAAATAAAATACATAAAAGTCTTCCATCATAAACTGCTTATAGAAAACTATAATAAACCCTTGAGGGACTTGTGAAATAAAGAAACGAATTCCTATATACTGTATTTATTATTTTGCCAAATAATGTGATATATATGGTAAGATAATGTCAAAGATTATAATGACAGTGCCAGAGGTACAGGATATGGAATTTTTAAATAAATCGTTCATTGGCTCTATCTAGTGTGCCACATAAGATTACCCTGCCACTCTTGTCCGTCAAGCATAATCATGTTAACAATTTTTCTGCTAAGGTGGTTCATAAAATTAAGGGCTTCTTAGTCTACAAATACAGCAGTGGGCCATGCAAATGCATCCAGATCATTGTTCTTCCTTAATCTGTGAACAAAGTGGCACAATGTTTGTAAAAGAAAGCCAAAGTGGTGATGAAGCTTTAGGAATTCTTAGAGTTGGTGGATTCTAAAAGCTGCTTTATAATTTTAGGACTTTGTATCAAAAGCTGGAATGCAAAAACTGGCTCTTAATTAGAATACAGCTGGCTCATAATTAGAAATGGTGTTTACTTCTCATACGGCATTAAAATGGCATATCCCCCTACAGTAAAATAAAAAGGTATTCAGCTACGTGCACGGACAAGCACTTGTCCAGGTAGATAGCAGAATACCATGTTTATCTCAGGACAAACGTACTAGCAGGATGCTATCCATATTATTCCGTTACTCCAAGCTGTATAAAAGTAGCAAGCTTTTATTTTGGACTAGTATATCTTTACAGGTCACATAAGAAAATATGCATTTATTTTGGACTAGTATATCTTTACAGGTCACCTAGGAAAATTGGCAAGCTTTTATTTTGGACTCTTATATCTTTACAATACAGCTCATATCCATCCACCTTCTATTTTTGAACTATATGATATTCACAAGCCATCCCTTCTCCACTTTATATATTATATAAAGAAGAACAAAGACCGTAAGGCATTTGCCCATTTAGTTGCCAAGCAGAAAATTTCGCACCTCTGCTAGTAGGTTACAGATTCGTTGAGTGACTGTGAGATGACCATATCTGAATCCCCGTCTCCTGCTGTGAGCAAAGTGGAAGAGGAACAGACCATGCCGGCTGTTGAAAACCCAGTGAATATTCCAGATCCAAAGATGAAGGGTACGGATCCACTAGATGTTGCTCCTTTGAGAATGATTCTGGTTCCCTATGGAGGAAAAAACCTATCCCTTTGACCAGAATATACTTGATCGCTTAAGAGACCAGTCTGTTCCTTCCAAAGAACACTCTGTCCGTGAGGAAAAACAAGAAGTTGAGGTTCCCCAATCACTGAAGTCGCTTAATGGATACGAGGAAGGGACTGGAAAGCTTTCATTAAACCTAGACCTTATGGGTCTCAGAAGGACAGGGTTAGTTTTTCTATCTTCTCCGTTGTAGATTAGCTTTGCATCTGTGCATCTAGATCTGTGGTTTTGTTCAAAATGCCTTTTACTACCAGAAGAATACACTTTGTTAACTGATTATTAGTTCTTGAGGTGATGTGATTTATGGATCAAATCTATGCTTCTATTTGGCAGTACTGGTTTAATCTATTCCAAACTGATCTAGTTTGGATTAGAAGTAAATGGTATAGTTATATAACCCTTGTAGAAGTACCTATGTACATATGCATAGACAAGCAATATGCATTCTATCTGCTTAGGCTAACCTTACATGTCTGCAGATCGATATGATTGCCCAACAGCCCATGCCATTGTAGAATGTTATGGATAAATTCACAGAAAATATCATTTTAAATAATGCTGCCATCTCTGTTTCCATCATAATTCAAGAATATTTGAAACAAGAGTTCATACTTTGGCACTAAATTCTATTATGCTTGAGCACACATCATTTTTCGGTCCTCTGAATGTAATGGTTACCATGAATTTCAAGTTTAATTCATAATCGTCCTAATTGTTTGGTACTGCCACATCTATTTTCCTGCCCTACGTTCAAGCTCCATAAATTTTATCCACGGTGTGCTAGAGAGAATATAAAATGAATTACATCCTTCTGGTTGAAAATGTTTTATTTTCTGTCAACGTGTTTTCAAATCGTATGAGTTAAGTGCAGGAAACAGTCACAATGTATTATATTTTGTATTCTTTGCATGTGATAATTTACACTAATGTTGAAAATAATGCATTCCAGGGATGGTGCATTTGTGAGGAAAAATCTCTAAAATAGGCTATATTATATCTTATAAACAGCTGATTTTATTCTTACTTGACCAAGATGGACCACCAGTTGTGTGAAAATACTTGATATTTTTCCATCACTGTTTCTTAAAATTGGCACGAGTCTATTTTCATGATTACACAAGTTTTATTATGCTATTACTGGGTAAAACATTACAAATTGTTGTTTGAAAGTTAAATTTTGAAGAGAGCATGTCTCAAGGCTCATGATGGACAGTCCTAGTAAATTGTTATCATATATTTTTATCTAATTATTATTTATGTAAAAGAATGGTATTAACTCCGGATAACATGCTTATATGTAGACCTATGAGCATAAACTGTACTACAGGGACTTCCGTTCCATACCTGAAGTGGATGAATTCCTGAAAACAGATGGACCGAAAACAGGCATATTCAGGGAGAAAACTTCAGAAGAAGGTATTTACCTATATATAAACTTATATTATAGCACACAAAATAAATCAGTATGTATACTCACAACAAGATATACTTATGATATTTCAGCATTATCAATCTTTTAGTGTGACAGAGCATCAGTAAAACGTTTATAGTAGTTTCATGTATTTATTTCATCAATACATACATCACCAAATTCATTCATATTTTTGGATTACGCAGAAAATAGTTGGTCCGGATGGTGATGGTCCTGCCGGTATGTTCCCTTCAATTATGTACATATTAATGTTTTTCTCGAGATAATAATAAACCTGTACTTTGTATTGAATTATTTAATAATGCAACAAGTAGCAAAATGAAAATTTGGGAACTGTTTACTCTCTCAATAATCTTTCAAACCAAGATTTACATCCATTATGATTTACATAACATATTTTGTACACAGGTACAACTAAATCTACTAGAGGAAGAAAGGCTGCCAAATATGCCACAGAAAATGTTTCAGCTGACCCAACTCGTCATTCAATCAAGCCGGATTTGCCTCATGGGTTTCTGTAGGTTCTGAATCATTGCAAACTATCTATCTGGATAGAAATAATAGTATATGGTCTTTAAGCTGCGTATATTGCCCTGACTTCAGTAACAGCAAACCCAAAATGTTCATCAAACGGTATGGGGTTTCTTGTGGTAAAAACATGTTTGGTAGTTTGGTTTCCTTAATAAACTGGTTGTAATGATGCTTGCTACTTATTGTTATTTCGTGGAAGTTCTATATGTTGTTTAAGGTCGTTTGTGGTAACAGCAAAATTCTCACTGATCAAATTATATTATTTAGATTCTTTTCATCAACAAGCTCAAATTAGGTATATATTTGAACTCATTAGTATTATCACTGCACATACATAAAAAGTGACATCATTAGGATTTGATCTCATCTATAGTTACTCTGCATTATTATTTGTTGACTATTTTATACAGTATTATTGCAATGTCTGCAATCATGGGCCACTGCACCACGCCAATTGTTCTGTAGCTTGACATCACATGTATGCTATATATTTTTGATCCTAGTGGCTGGATCCTTTTTCTTCATATGGGAGGTTGGTCACACTGACGGGTCAGATGAGCACCAACAATTTACAGGATCATCTAGAGAATATTGTCAATTAGGAGGAAGGTGATCAGATCAAGCATGTTCAGAAACTATAGGCAGCAGCTTGCAAGTTTGTGTGCGGCGCCACGAAAAAACGCACGGCAAACATTTTTGCCGAGCGTTTTTTTTCGCCATGCGTCTTGGAAAAACTGCATGGCAAGCACCTCTTGCCGTCGCCCGAAATGCGCACAGCAAACATCCGGCGCACGGCAAATTTGGAGTTTCTGTAGTGAATGCATATGTGTGTTTTCCTATTCTTTTACCATGTTAGGCACGGCAACGCCAGCTATCTTAGGGCCTATTTAGTTTCCTCGAATGAGCCATTCTAGGGCCAATTTCAAGTGGTTTGAAGTGTCCGGTTGAAGCCATGTTTACATTGGGAGAGCTGATCATTTCGGACTGGCTTGGAAACCAGCCTGGATTGAACTCTTCCCACACTCCATGGCCCGGGTGAACCCTACGGCTCACCCACGAATGAATCCATGAGCGTGTGAGGCGTGGTGCGGGAAAAGCTGGCAGCACAGGGGTGGGAGGATAGCCGGCTGGCTTAGATGCAAGACTCGCACTGTGAGTGCCGGGTTTGAATCCTGTGTGGGACGGCTCATTTGGAAGTAAATGCACGCCACCAGACAGAGTATCATAGGGAGAACTTGTCTCCCTCTTTAGGGTTCCGATGAACTGGGGTTATTCCAGCCTCGGCCTCCAAAAAAAGCTCGCAGACAGAGGTGACCAGGCGGTGGCACGAGGTCACAGCATGCATGGCACTGTGACCCTCCCAGCGATGACCGGGTCCTGTGCAATGTCCACCCTCCATCCGCTTCTCACCAGTAAGACTCCACCTCGCTTCATTCCCTCTCCGCCCTCACGTTCTTGTTTGCAGGGCTATAGCCGGTTCTTGTTTGCTGGCCCCACCAGCTGGCGGCCATGTTGTCGCCA
Organism: Cenchrus purpureus; assembly: GCA_022644695.1. Taxonomy (NCBI): domain Eukaryota; kingdom Viridiplantae; phylum Streptophyta; class Magnoliopsida; order Poales; family Poaceae; genus Cenchrus; species Cenchrus purpureus. The sequence continues at coordinate 124,980,330 of CP053462.1, forward strand.
TTGCCGTGGTGGTTGCCGTCCAATCCTTGGTTCAGTAACATTGTGGACAGTCTAGCTGCTTCCTTGCAGTGAATTTAACCAACACTTCTATGTAGTGTGGCCTACTAGCTAGGAGTGCATTTGCTATGTTTGGATATTCAATTTAACAGAAAAGGGAAGAATCAGATACTAATACATTGTGTGTGGAGTGGGTGATGATCTGTGGAGGATTTTAGTTTGCCGTCAAAATAGTAGTTACTTCCGATGGTAATGTCCTGACGTTTTTGTCAGTCAATCTTCCGATACTACCAAGTTTGTTGCCCTGAAGGGTGTGAAACTGTGAATGTTTATTAATTAAGTTTTTTTGTACTCACAAGTGGATGAGGGCTCATAGTCCAGCACTCCATCCGAAAAAACAGGATCTGGCCCCACGTCTCAACTGGCGACACAGGAAGCGATCAGATTGATTGCCGCCGCCGGCCTGTCCACTGTTGCCGCTGGAGGCCATCATCTGCCAAGGACAGTGGCGACCAGGCGCTGCTGATGGCGTCCTTTGGTCTCCAAATCCATCACCATTGTTGTCGTTCACCGACCAAGTATTTTTGGTGCAACTATTTCTCGCAGCGATTTCTTCACATGCATAGGACAAAACCGAGACAAGACAAACATTTCCAAAAAAAAATCCTCCCGGTCGTCCGGCCTCCCAAGCTGCCGCTGCCGCGTCGCCGCAGCCACCGCCACGACATCTCCAGGACACGGAGGGAGCCAAGGCTCCACCATCGGCGACCGTGCTCTGGTCTACCACCGGTTGTTGTGCCGTACTGTCGGATAGAAAGGTCAGGCGGCTCGCCGATGGATGAGAAGCAGGGAGAGGGAGAGCCGGGGAGGAGGACTGTTGCTACTGCCGCTGGGAGGAAGGCTGAGTGTCGGAGATGATGAGGGCTGTCGTCGCCACCTGGATCTCGTGGGAGACAGCTGCGCGTTGAGGAGGCCGCCCCGACATCACCCGCCGACAGGGCCTATCCTCCATCGGCACCTGCTAGATCTTGTGGGAGGAGGCCGCGCCGGCGTGTGTGAGGAGGAGGCCGCCCTGCCGTTGCAGCGTGGCGCCTCCTCCCATCCTCTGCCACCGTCGCACCATGGGAGGAGGCGGCCGTGCTGGAGGAGGATGGGCGCGAGGGAGGAAGGCAGGGCAGGTTGGAGGAGGAGAGGAGAGGGCTTAAGTTATTAGGGTGAAGGACCAAATCAGCAAGCAGAGGGGTTGAATGGGAGCGTTAAAATTTCTTCTCAAAGAGATGAACTTGGCATATGCCCCAAAATTAACTTTGAACAATCGCTAGGATCCCATAGTCCTAGGAACGATTATTGGAACAACGATTGAAAGAAGCGGAAGCACAAACCAAGAAACAAAGCACTTAGGCGATTTATCGGCGAGGCGGACCGTCCCTCGGGCAGCCACGGACCGTCTGTCAATCTCACGGACTATGCGTCAGAGGAGCTCGAACTGTATGTAATCAACTCAGAAACATCTAGCGACGAATTGGCTCTACACGGACTGTCCGACTATCAGCCATGGACTATCCGTCAGACGATCGTCCAAGGCAGGCATGGACCATCTGCAAAACAACCAAGAAAACTCGCGAACCTTCCCATTGCGCAGAGCCTCACATACCGTCCTTCATGGCACGATTTAATTGTCCGTGTTCAAAATCAAGATGAAACCAAGGAACACCACGGGTCAACCCCAACTCCAAATTGATGTATCTCTCGATTCACGTAATGGATTCAAGTGAAACTTTGGGGATAGTAGATTTGCCTCATGAAGAATCCATCCTTAAGAGATCAAGTCCCAAACCCACCACTAAACCTTGTGGAATCGCGAATCAAAGCAAAGAACACCTAGAACTGTTCATCCAAAATCATCAAATCGAAGGCGATTCCCAATGTTTGAGGGTGTGATATCACCAAGAAAAGAGTCACAAGGTACTCATGTGTGATTCCATCAAAGAAAAGAAAATGCCCTCAAATTGACGACACGGAAATTGAGAAGGAGATCGAATTAAGCGCCAAATCCTCCATACACACAGATGAAAGATTCTATACAAAATAAACTATCCTCCCATCATCCAACCCCTAGAAGATGCTTATGGCTAACCAATGGAGAAGAAAATGAGAAGTAGTCAAAGGGATGAGATGCCATCCACACTAGCACATATTTATATCATGTCATCTGGTGGAAGCAAAAGACTAAACCACCGAACTTGAAATTAAGATACACACCTGGCGGCTAAACTAGAAAGTTGTAGATATCTTCATCGAGCGGACATGCATCCACCGCGGCCTTGCTTCCTTCGATGGAAGCTCCACAATCACGCCCGCATGTACCGCTGAAGCTTCCAGGCTCCTCGGATCACGTCTTCATTGTGTCAAACAACCAAACCACCGCATACACGACCTCACCACACCCAATGCCAACCATTTCACCTCCAATGCGATACAGTCTACTCGGTCTTGCCTCGCCTTGACTTGGCTGCCACCATTGCACCGGCTCCATGTACATGGTTTCGTCTTGCTCTTCTCGCACCATGCAGACCGCACTTGATCCTCGTTGCTCATGGGTCCCCAGACCAAACCTACATCTCTCCATCACCCGGAGGCCACCTTGGCTCAAACCTTTCATGTTTGTACTTCACCTACAATAACGCAAACCAAGCCACATCCAACACCTGCAATACTAGGCCAAGGTTAAGTCCATACCACGTTGTCAATCATTCATCACTAAGGAGTAGCTTTCCGGTCCTTAGATGCTCCTAGTCCTCATAGGGTTTGTAGGCGTGTAAGGTAGGGATGTATGTACGTGGTTGGTGGGTCGGAGGAGTGTTAGACGTTTCTTTGCCATGTGTCCCAATACTGACACGACAAATCAACATTTTTTATCATTGTACTTAATTCATGAAACTTATCAAATAGATTCAGAATTACCAAAAACTAACATGATACAATCTATGTTGTCTTTTGTTTATAAAAATGTTTTTAGGTCAAACTCAAATTTGAATTTCACTTCTCATACAAACTGACCACATACTTCTCAACTCTACAAAACTTATTCGGAGATGTTTTCATTAGTAAGCATTCTCATGGAAAATGTCCGAAACTCAATCAAATATTTACGACAACCTTCACATATGATATCACGAGATATTGATAAGTCTCATGATTTTGGAGTTCATTTGTATTTTTCAATTTTAAAATCATTGAGACATGTTCGTGCTCATGTTCCTTGGTCAATATGATCAAAATTTCTTTTAATTTCATGAGTAAGACATTAAACTGGGCTAAATAACATGAATATCATTTCTCCATTTGTTTTATTCTATTATTTGAATCACTTGAAGTTCAAATTTGACTTGATTCACAAAATTGATTGAATTGTAATTAATTAGTTAAGTATAGCTAATAAATACAAAAAGTACCAAATTTTAACACCAAGTAGCAAATGTTGTATGTAGAGATAGAAAAGATTTGGAGGTGGGAAGCGATTTTTTGCTACTTTGCCATGAAAAGCACACGGCAAAGGCATGACTTCTCCGTGTGCAAGGAAAAGCACACGAAAACTCATGACTTTGTTGTGTGGAAAAAAAGCATACAACAAAGAAATGTACCAAATTTCAACGCGGTACCCCATGTTGTACGAAGGGAGTATAAAAATTTTGAGGAGAGAGGAGGAAAATTTTTATTGTTAGCCAGTATGCTTCAAAAAAGCACATGGCTACTCATGACTTTGATGTTGGCCAACAAAAAGCACACGACAAAGCATGTCTTGGTGTACCAAAAGGGCACAAAAGCATAGATTCGCCATGTGTTTTTTTTGTGTCATGTGCCCAAAAATACACACAGCAAAACAACGAGTTTCTGGTAGTGCATGTACACAATCGAGTAGTAAAAACAATTTTGCAACAATCGAATGTTAATAAACAGTTTTTGCCACTGCTACAGAAAACGTTTTTTAGCACGGCGGATTAGCATTTCTAGGTGCGGCGCCAAACCGGATCAAGGCGGATTAGCATACATAATCCGAGATTTTGAGAATAAATTAATAAAAACAAACCAGATCTGCAGCGGCACTTCTCGGATAGTTGTAGTGCGGCGCCGCCGGGTGCGATGCGCACCGCGGCGCGGGCGTCGGCAGGCGGGCGGGCTGGGCGCAAGATGGCGCTGGCACGACGACGGCCGTGTCCGGTCGAGGCGGCGGGCGCGGCGAAGGAGCTGCTGGGCGGAGGCGGCGCTCGGGCAGCGGCGTCTCCTTCACTTTAATGGCGGGTTGTTGCAGCCCCAGCCTAACGGTTATTTAACTGTTCAAACAATTTCAGGAGCGGGTGATGGCGTCACTCGCTCGAAAACTCTGAAATCTTTCAGAGCGGGTGACGCCATCACCCTGCTCCTTTAAATGGCAACAATTTTAGGTGCGGGTGAGGCGCCTGAAATCCTTTAACAGATGCAGGTCGCCCAGCTAAAGCGCCATGCGTTTTGCTGGATCGGTAGGATTTGGCCCTCCTAAAAACGGATCGCTCTTACGAATGTTTTTTTAGTAGTGTGCACAGAAAAGGTTCATTAAGAAACAAAATCAGGAAACTACAGTATACATTACCTAGCCAATCGCATCAATATATGTGACTTGCCAATTAATTCTGCATACCCAATTAGCGAAGGCCATATTGACCGACCCTAGCGTGCACACACCATCGACGTCAGCATCTTCTGCGAACATTAAACTTTATTTATCTTGTTCCTCCAAAAGAGAGAGAATAATTAGAAAACGTATCCGACGCGATGCAACGCTCTCCTCCGCTTCAACTTCCCATCCTTGACTTCTCCTCTTCCTCTCCTCGCCTGCTCGTCTTCGTCAATTTATCTAGTTGAGAGGAACACTTTATATATGCAGCTTCAGGCATCAGCCATTCTCCTATCCGTGTTTCGTGTGGATCTTGCATATTGCATGGGTTTGCACCGCAGCCACTGCTCAGTGCCCACACACAAGTCGCCACCCACCGCTAGCTTGTACGCTGGTAATGCTTCATATGTAGGTTTGAGGTTTTTTTTTTAAAACGTACAAAAGCACGTTTTTCATTAAGAGAAGAGAGAATAAAGTCATACAAGGTTCAACAAGTTAGTAAAAGTGAAGCCCAAAAGAAAACTGCTACAGAGGCCTCAAAGGCCGACGGAGGCGAGCAATCGGGAGGAAGCTCGCTGCCCAAGTCTTGGCTTCATCGAGGATTGCCGTGAGGGCCACCGACATCGTGGCCTCCTGCGTGAACGCACTGGTGCGCTCCCTACAAATCGACCAAGCGACCAACCGGACAAAGGAATCAAGCCTTTTCGCCGGGTTTTAGCGACCAACTTCTGGGCGGAGCACCACCAAGTAGCAAGAGACATGGGACGCATCGACAGCTGAGGTAGAAGAATATGTCCGAGGGTTGAAACCATGTCTCTCGAAGATCTGATCGACAAGCGTGTGATCCAATTTCGACCTCTTGCGCGCAGAGTGCACAGGTATCAGAGTCCTTCAAGCCATGGCGATGAAGTCTGTCGGAGGTCCAACATCGACCATGCAGCACTAACCAGGCAAAGAACTTGCATTTGGCATCCGAAAGTGTTCCAAATTTGATGGGCGAATGTCAACACAACCAAGGAAGAGTGCGACATAGGCGGAAGAGGAGGAGGCTGCCGTTTGGCGACCACTTCCAAACAAACTTGTGGCGATAGCCTCACGCCCGCACTGTGTCCCAAATAGAAAGGAATCGAACGATGACTGCACGGTCCGCGCGTGCGTAATATCAGCGACCCAACGGATCCCACGAGGTCCCATCATCGAGGCCCTCTGGGCAGGCGTGAGCGCGACACAGTGGTGAAACTACAAGTTAGGTGCTAAGAGCTTGATGGAACAACCGCGAGCCAGTTGTCCTCCCAAAACAAGGCCCTAGAGCCATCCCCGACCTCGACCGAGACTGAAGCGTCGAAGAAATCCTACTGCGCGATCGGCGAGGAACCGAACGCCGCCCACATCTTGTCCGGGATCCGATGCCGGCCCCGAGCCACCGCAGCGAGGGCAATCCCAAAGTGCGGAGGTCGGTAGGACTAGGCCGCCAAAACGGTAGGCGGCGTTTACCTGTGCCACTAGACGCGACCACCGTTAGCCACCTCATGCCGCACTGAGGAAGCGTCGGATGAGCGTCTCGACCGCTTTTGATAGCCCAAGGTGCATTGGAAATCGCCATAGAGATATGCACCGGGATAGCCGAGGGTGGATTTGGCTAGGACCAAGCGACCACCTCGATTGAGTAGTCTCCTTGCGGGAGCGCCTCGCGACCTTATCGACCAGTGCCGCAAAGCCGCCTTTAGGGATTCTATTGATGGAGAGGGACCCCGAGGTAGGTACATGGGAATTCGGTGATGAGCAAGAGAGAATGGAGCGGACCAAGGAGATCTACTGTCCGGCGGGTTGATGGGATATACATGGCTCTTGGAGAGGTTCAAGGCCGGATGCTCGCTCGAAAGGGCGGCCTTTGACGAGAAGGTCGAGTTCGATCGGAGAGAAGAAAGAGACCACATCATCCGCATAAAGTGAAGCACGAAACGGATATCATGCCGTCGGTGTTGCAACCCGAGAGTCACCTTGGATCAAGGCATGGAAGCACTCCATCACAAGCACGAAGAGCATGGGAGAGAGAGGTCCCACTACGAAGACCACGACCATGGCAAATCCGTTCCCGGGTGCCATTGAGAAGGATTCTAGTACTAGTGGAAAGAATGGTGGAGATCCAGTTGGTTCAATTGCGTGGACACCCAACCGCAACGAAGTTCTAGAAGGAAAACCCACCCATGAGTCAAAGGCCTTAGCAAGATCAATTTTGAACATGATCCGAGGTAGCTTCCGACTCGAAGAAACCTAGCCGTACCAAGGACGTATCTGAAATTATCGTGGATGAGACGACCTTTGATGAAGGCACTTTGGTTAGCAGAGATGAGGTTGGGGAGGTGAGGGCAAAGCGGTTGGCCGCAGCCTTGGAGAAAAGCTTCCCAAAGCTATGAATGAGGCTAATAGGCGGTCGAAAGTGAGACTGGGTTGGGTTTTTGGGGATCAAGGAAAGAAGGCGCCATTTAGATGATGGAAGCTATGGCAATCCATGTCGGAGAGAGCATTAAAAGCTCGAAGAATGTCTCCTCGGATGATTGACCAAGACGACCGGTAGAAGCGACCAAGAAACTCATCGAGACCGTGGAGCCTTGTCCAAGGGTACCTCTTTAATGACCTCCCAGATTTCGGCCTTAGTGAACAGTTGTCCGAGGTCTTGCGGATCCAATATCGGGAGGCCGAGCTCCTCAAAATCTAGAGCACAAGAGCGCTCATGAGTATCTCCCAAAATCCCGTCAAGAATGTGAAGGCGGCTAACCTTCTCACATCCTCACGAGTGAGGGTGCGTAGGTTTGAGGTTTCACCTGTGTGATCTGCTCTGATCTCCGATATTTCATAGTACAGGTGACGTGCAGATCTCTCTCTCTCACGCCTCAGCCCTGTGGAGTAAGTATGTAACTGACACTTATTTGCAGGCAGGATTCGGTGGCACTCACAGACACAGGTTGCTGAACGAAATCCTCAGAGCATTATGGCGGCAGACGCGCCAGAGGATGCGCCGACCGCATCAGCGTGCTTCCGGGCAGAGTTCTCCAGCACGTGCTCGGCTTCATAGAGTCCGACGAGGCCGTGCGGAGATATCCGTCCTCGCCGGGAGATGGAGCGGCCTATGGAGGTTCATGCCTTCTCTGTGCATCACTAGCGGTACCATCTGGTCGTCACGCAAGTTCGTGGACCATCTCCTCAACCTACGTGGCTGTTCAAATCTCTACAAATGCATCTTCAGTTTCTACTTCGATATGCCCTGTTGCAGCAAGTTCAGGCTGAGTGTTGCTGTCCAACTGGAAAATCAAGGGGCTGGAATTTCCCTGGATAATCTTCACATAGTCTATCAATCCTTGACCAAATTGCAGCTTAGACAGAATATTCATCATCCTTGACCAAATTTCCTGGATAATCTTCGTCATCCTTTATCTTCTCCTTCAAAACAGAATATTCATGGGTCATCGAGATTCTCTCCTTTATACAACTTTCTCCCACACTTGTCATCCTTTATATCTCTCTTTTATCCCAACTACCCACACCGGGACCCACATGTCAGCCTCCCATATTATTTTAACACACACCCCCCACCGTCCTCCCCCACCCACCCATCCTCTCTTCTTTGCTCTCGCTACTCGCCTCTCCTGCCTCGCTCCATCTTCGCCGGGCGGCTCTCCCACTCGCGCCAGCCAGCCCCTCCCCCACCGGAGACGGCGCGCCAGCGGCCTCCCTTCCTCCCGAGATCCCCTCCTCCTCGAGCTCTGCGCCACACCATGAGCTTCGCGCCACCGGCGGCCCTCTGCTGCCCCGACGCAGCGGCATCACCATGCGTTGGCGCGAGGGGCAGCATCGCCACCAGGAGCCCCGCCGGATCCGCCCTCGCGCTCGCCGAGAACCACGAGCAGGGGCAGGGCGAGCTCCCACGGTGGAGGTGGCGGAGGCGGATCCGGCGACAGGGCGCAGCGGCGGGCCCACCAGCCCGTGCGCGAGGCGGATTGGCGGCCACGGAGCACCTTCTTGTCCTCCCGCCGACGGCGATTCGAGGTCCCGCCGGCGCGGCGAGCGAGGAGGGACACGGCGGCGGGGGCCTCGAATTCGGCTAAGTGGCGGCGGCCATTCCTCCGCTGCCCCTGCTCGTGTGGCGGCGGCATTGTCACGGTGCCATCTTCCTCAGGAGACGACGACGACGGCGAGCGCGCCCTCCTTCCTCAGACGACGATGAGGGCGGGCGGCGGACCTCCAGGAGCAACAGCACGGCGGATCCTCGGGAGCAGCGGCGGCGACACGCATGAAGTCGTTGGGGGCAGCGCGTGGTGGGCCTGCTTCCTCTGGAGGAGGGCCTCATCCACGCCGAATATGAAGGATACTGGAGGCCGCCATGGTTTTGCGGTCCTCCTGCAGGAAGCCGCTGCATAGCCCTTCTCCTTTATTCGCTTCCCTCCAGGGACTTTTTATGGTCACCGGTGTGGATGGTCTTACAGGCCTACACTTATATAACAACTCCTTTGATTTCACGAGTTGCACGGCACTGAAGGAGTTAAATCTTGATACGAAATATTAATGATCATCATTAGCTTAATCATGTAATTAGCATAGTCATTAGTCTTTGTAAATCTGACAAAATGTGTCTTTGTTGATGACACTGACACTACTTATTGAACATCACTCTCGTGTCTATGCATTAATAGCTATATGCATAGTTTTATGCAGAGGCTGAAATATTGAAATAGATTCTCTTTTCTAAAAAATTAACAAGTGCTACTTTTGGAAAAGCGAATTCATGTATCTACCCCAAATATTGTTCCATTAGAATTAACAGACTCTTTGGGTTTGACTCCTGTCTTTGAATACACGCCAGCATTAGTCACAGCAACAGTTATATTCAATAAGTCCGAGGATTGTTGCTTCGAAGGTGACCCTGGGTATATTGTGTTGATGCTGCATGTCCATCACGCCCGACGCCCTCATCCACCTCCCTCGGTCCTGCGGTGAGCGGCGCATCTGCTCCACCTCCTATGCACGCCAGCTACCTTCCTCTTCCCGATCTGCACGCTGGCAATCGTCCCTTCTCGATCTTCATGACGACCACCTTCCCCTGCGGATTTACCCGCGGTATCCTCCACTTCGATTTGCATGGCGACCTTCCCCTTCTTGTTCTTCCCGCCGGCAACCTCCCTTCTCTAGATCTACAGGCCGTCCTTGAACCATTGATGAGATGGCGGGAGAAAGACCATGACGGGGGCAGCCCTTTTCCGCCAAAGCTCCTTTCTCCGCCATGCTCACCGCGAACGTGGCGGCCGCTGTCTCGCAGGCAGATCTATAAAGTTGGCCAGGTAAGATTGGTTGTTCGTGAGCTAGATTTTCTCAAGACTTTTTGTGGGCATATTCATTGTTGGAATTGCCTGTAACTATATTTAGTTATGTCACAGGAGATGAGCCGTTTCTTGGATTGTCGGGCAGCAAGGGTCGATGCTAGGTACTCCCAATTGGAGGTGAGCATTTGCCTATTTTCTTCCCTTCTCGATGGTATCAGTAATTAGATTTTGAGTGCTGCCAATTCGATAGGAGCAATAACGCATTCAGGTCTGCTAAAATGGGTGCTCGCAGAACTCACCAAATTGGGGAATGCAGAAGCTTTAGATATTAGACCTTCAATTTTTAAACAAGGATTAATTTAGTCATTGTTATGCATTGCTTCTTTGCTTTCTCAGAATGACTTTGTGTTGGTCACATCGGTGAGGAGGAGGAGGATGCGGCGGTGGGTCTCGCGGACTCCTTGCGGCTATGCTAGGAGATCCGGGTGTCTTTACACTTCGTTCGATTAAGACCATGACTCAGTTTTCTTCACTTTTTGAGCATCAAACCAGCCATGTTGGCTTCAATGCTCGGGACTACTCTACGAGGCGTCTCGACGCCTCTTGATTTCTTCATCGCATGCAGGCACGTAAGAAATCTGTTTCTCATCAAGTCATTACTTGACCTACTTTTTTCTTTCTTTTTGGATCATCATACCAGCCATCCTGCCCGCCACGATGCTGGATACTACTCTATGAGTGCGTCCTTGACGCCTCGAATTTTCACTCGACCTCTCTTCATTCGGCAAGACTACAAATAGGTCGACTTCTAAGCTGATTTTTCTTTCTTCTTTTTGGACCTCGTCCCACGCTATTCGACCTATCGATGGCTTTAAGACTTCGTCATGACCCCTCGAGGTCGTTGCACCTACACATTGCTCGGGGCTTGTGAGACATGGGTACCCACAGGTCCCCACCGACCGGCTCACTACCGCCCCGACAAGTAGGTCCGCCTACCAGGAGACCCGCCGACGACGATGGGGCCAACCGACCTAGTTGGTGGCCCACACGACCTCAAGACCTTCCAAAATATTCCCAGCGACATTATCCGAGCGACTTCAAGACTTGGCGTGCAAGACAATTTAACAGGATTCCGACAAGCGATCCGATGTATATGGTAATGGTTGTAATCAGCTAGACTTAGGTCTCCCGGTCGAAACCGACCAGAGTCTGGGTTCCGACCTTGGCGGCCAATATAAGGCGGGCGGGGTGACCCCTTGTAAGATCACGCAATCCTCAAGCAATCTACACCGACAAGTCGGACGAAGGGTTTTACTCTGGAGGCTGAACTAGTATAAACTCATCGTGTTCTCATGGTTCGTGTGCTCGTGCGCAACCTTCAAGTTCTTAGCCCTAGATTCCACCCGCCGAACAAATAAACCACGGGGTCAACCCCACTGGGCTATGCAGATCTAAACCTCGACAGAGGGACTAAGCAATCTTTGGGGTCTTGGCCGGCCGCCATTAGTGTTTTGCTAAGGTGTTCTAGCATCCGTGGGTCTCCAAGTATCATATCCAAGCCTTAACCGAGGGAAGCAATGCAACACATCAATAAGTTATGATTGGCAATATGGAGTGACTTAAGGATTAAAGTAAGCATGCCTATGCAAAAGGGAAAATCCTAAGTCACTAGCTCAAGTATGGATTTGCTCAAGACATCGGCTATGTTGGAAGCCCTCAAGTTGGAATTGCAAAAGTATGGCAAGATTGAAGATCTACAAGCTCAAGTGATCACTGTTTTATATTTATTCTTGAGTTTAGGAATGCACTATCAAGAGGGATGCAACATTAGCTCTAAGACAAAAGATCAAAAGTGCTCATTAGTTGACCTAAGTGAGAATTAGCCTTGAGAGAGTTCCCTGAGTAGTCTAACAAACCTCTAACCCAACCTTAGCCACTTCAACACGTCTTGGAGTGCTTGTGAGAAGAGAGAAGGGTTTTTGGGCTCTCTCTGCCCAGGGCGGTCTAACCGCCCCTGGCAGGCCAACGGCTAGTTTTTCAAACTGGCCGAGGCAAAGTCTAACCGCTCGACCAAAGCGGCCTAACCGCCTGGCCAGAGTTCTAACGGCTAGTTTTCCTTGTGAGGGGTATAAGTACCCCACGAGCTCCACTTGTTGGGGCTGCTGATTCTAGGGTTGCTGAGGTGCTCCCCTGCTGTTTTTCATAAGCCAAAGCCATAGAAACACTCCCAACCTCTCTTTGTGAGATTTGCTTTTCAAGCCATATCCTAGTGTTGGGTTGAGAGTTTAAGCCTTTGTGAGCTTGTGTGAGCTGAGCAAGAGCATCCCATAGCTTGAGCACTTGTGGTTCGCGGCCGGAAAGCCTTTGAAGCATTTGTTACTCTTGGAGGTTCGCCTCCCAGACGCTTAGGGCGCCGGCTAGCTCCCAAGGTTGTGGTGAGCTGCAAGTTTGTGAGGGCTGTGATCTTGCCTCTTCGTGGAAAAGATCGCCTTAGTGGAAAGGAGGAAAGCGGTTGAAAGAGACCCTTGTTGTGGGAGAATTCTCACAAGCTCCTCAACGGAGACGAGCCGCTCCTTAGTGGGCGGTGAACTGGAAACAAACTGCCTCTCCTTTGTGGTTTGCCTCACTTGTTTGATTTCTAGCATATTTACTTTGCTTCCGCCGATCTACTTGGGTGTGCTTGTCTTGAGTGTGGATCATTACCCTGCTTTGTGATCATCTACAGAGCCACTCAAGAACTTAGGTTCTTGCTAGAAGTCAAGAGAAGCTTTGAGTTGTCTTTTGCATGTTCATCGGGAGGAGGCGGTCTAACGCCCATGAGACCCGATCTAACCACCCCTCTGGCCGAGTGCACAGGCGGTCTAACCGGCCGTTGAAGCTCAAGTTTCGGGGAAAGTTTTATTGGTCGTCTCGCCTATTCACCCCCTCTAGGCGGCATCAAGGTCCTTTCAAATGTGACTTATGTATATATTATTATACTCGAGTTTGGATTATGTATTTGATGATATATTTGAATTTGGCAATTAAATGCAAATAATAATAATTAGGTGAATTTGGCCTACAAATGCAAATATTAAAAATACGGCAAATATAGCGGCCAAATACAAATAATAAACGATTATGGAGAATTATATAGCAAAATGGAAAAATACGGGCAAATATAGCACCAAATACAAATAATAAACGACTATGGGGAATTATATAGCAAAATGGGGAAAAACCTTTCTCAGCGGTCGGCATAAAGAACCTTGACACAAAAAAAGCTCTGTCTGGCGGGTAGCGAGGACCACCACAGAGAAAGCCTCTGTCTTTGGCGGTTGGCATAAGCGCCGCCAAAGACAAAGGCCATTTCTCCGGCTCAAAGTTCGGCGTCTGCGCCCGCCAGCTAAGACCGGTTTAGCTGCTAGGACAAATCGTTTCGGCGTAGTGTTATTGGTTTTTTTTAAAAATTGTTTGCCGAGGCGGATTATATCCACGACACACCTTTGCCGAGTGTACGATAGATGGCTCTCGGCACATCTGTCACGTCACTTTGTTTGCCATGAGTGGTTTCCGAGTGCAACTCATGGCAAACTCTTTGCCGAGAGGAATACGGGCTGCCGTGAGTACATGTCTCACAGCATCATAAACAACTATATAATCGGTACCACTACAATTCCTACCCTCATTTCTCTCAACAGATTCCACATTATAATACACTATCGCCATGTCGGCATCCACCATACGTCATGTCATCATCCACCAAACCATCTATTTATGTCTTCCAATCAATTTTCTGTGGCTAATAGCATATATTTGTGAGTAGCACACCACAAAATTCCCACAGTTGAAATACATGCCGGATCAATCATTTTAGAATCATTCACTCTCAACGATATAACATGCTTTCATATATAATGTTGTTTATAAAACAAATGTTCTCATGCAATCACTTTGGTGTTTCTACTTTCACATTTCACCTTAAAATTTTGTTTAAAAATTCAGAGCAACGCTGGGTATCACCTAGTTCTATCAGTTTCGCTAGCCTGTTAATATCGATCCCTGTGCTTAAAAACTTTGGAGATTTATTGCACTTTCAGTTCATCATGGTTGTTGAAAATTCAGTTATCCTTGGATGTTGGCTCTTTATTCTAAAAGTAGTGTCTATTGCACCTGCACACCTACTCCAGTCATTCAAGGTGTACTCCCTCCGTCCCATAAAAATTGCAATTCTAGTTTTTCTAGGACAGATTAGTGGTGTACGAAAAGACTCTAATACCTATTTTTAGCCACATGTAAGTTTTGGCATGCAGATCAGATCAGATTACTTAATTAGGCATCTATTTTCTAGGATTGTACTCTTTATGAGATTTTTCAAATTCTAGGATTGCATTCTTTACGGGACAGAGGGAGTATTGCTTATTGATTTGTGCTGTGCGAAAGTAGCATCCAGATTCCAATAGGGTGTACGTATGGTCAAGCAGATTCTGAGTAAAATTTTGGTCTGGTTCGGAATTTACCAAGAAAGTTGATCTGAAAACCTCAATATTAATTGGGCAAGATCCTTTGCCATGTGTTTTTCCTACGTCGACACGTGAGAATGATATTGCCATGCTCGCAGTATCATTTTCGTCCTGAATTGACTCATTTACTTCCATACATATGTAGATTCTAAAGATAATCACATGGATCACCGTCTATAAACCATCGATCGATCTCTACTAGCAGAGGTCGCCTTCTATCCCCAGCCCCGTAAGCGCCGCCGCACTCGATCGTAGCTACCACGACGGAATGGCAGCGCCACCGAGGCTGACGGCGCCGCCGCCGACCGCATCAGCGCCCTGCCGGACAGCGTGCTCCACCACATCCTCGGCTCCCTGCAGGCCGACGAGGCCGTGCGCACCTCCGTGCTCTGCCCTCGCTGGCGCGACCTCTGGCGCTGCATGCCCGTCCTCCGCGTCACGCGAGAGCGAGTCTTTGTCCAGCCGCTACGGAGATTCATGGAACACCTCCTGCTCCTTCGTGACCACTCCACTTCGCTGGACGCGTTCCTGCTCGACTGCGTCCGCCACGTCGACGACGACGTGGATGTGGTCAACCTCTGGATCCGCCACGCACTGCTGTGCCAGGTCCTCGTGCTCAGCGTCTCCGTGGAGTGCAGCGACCGCCGGGACCGTATCCCGTTGCATCCTCTGGTATCAGAACACCTGACCATGCTGGTCCTTCACGGCCCTAGTTTACAGGGCAAGTGTCTTGACTTCGAGGTGTCCGGAACTGAAGTATCTGAAGATGACCAGCCGTCGCTGTCGCTTGAATCCTTATGCATTGATCAGTGCTGTTTCGCCGGCAGCGGCAGGCGGTCTCAGATCTCTGCCCCAGGGCTAGTTTCGTTTAAGCTGACGTCAAATGCCGGCAGAACTCCTGTGCTTGAAGACATGCCAATGTTGGTGACGGCGGAGGTATTGATCGACGATAAGTGCGAGGATACTTGCTACGAAGGTGACCCTGGATATTGTGATGATGAATCCTGTGTGAATTGTTATGGCATCGATGATGGCAGTGCCGGCTCTGTGCTTCTGCAAGGTTTGGCAGCTGCTACGGAATTGAAGTTGATATCTGTCCCTGAAGCGGTACCACTACTGTTACTACTATTTTCATCTGCACTTGCTAATGTTTCTCTTGCTGCATATACGCCAGTTTAAATAGCTTGCATATTGTGCAATAAACAGAGTTCTTATAAGTAAACCATCAAGTATATACATAGTTTATGAACATTGTAGAATGATAAATTTTATGTCGCAAAGAAATGTAGAACTGAAGTGCAGTACAATTAATAAATAGTGAGAAACTTTCAATTTATACAAATGTTTATGTGTACAAATATAAAGTGGGCTATATGCGCCTGTTTTGTATTCTTAAATTATATGTTTTAAGTTTTGCCAAATTAAACTACTGTTTTCTTCAATACTTGCACTCTTATATAGTTTCATAATTAATAATGAGCTGCCATTGTTTTAAAAATTTCTCAGTTTATACTCAAAAGGGATTTGAGAGTCTGTCCGACATTTAGTAAGTTAACGAGTTTATTAGTTAACGGATGGTTTGTGGCTACTGACGACCAAGCGCTAATATGCTTGCTCCAACACTCACTAGTTCTAGAGAACCTCACTCTTGAACTTTTAAAGGTATATTTTACTTCACCATATTCTTTGAACAATGCTATCATTCATCAATAACTTATCTAGTTATTGCATTTTGCTTGATACAGGAAGGTCAACCTAGAAATATGGTTGTATCAAAAGCAGTATACAACTCAGTGGAACAGTTATTTACATTGGAAAACCTCAGGAGAATTGAGGTGAAATGTCACCAGGTTGATGAAAGGGTTGACAACTTTTGAAGTGCATGGTGAGTAGGCATACCCTCGAGGAAATTAGAATCCAACAAAAGAACATGTCGTCTGAATGTATGCTGACTATTTTTTAATCTTAAAGCTTCTTTATTTCGGCAGTTTATCTTGTTGCTAGATTGAATTGTCCAAATAAATTCTTTTGGGTGTATCATATCTTGTGTCCACTTATCTTCATATCCTGGATCATCCAGTACAAGTTTTAATTATTCGATACTTGTTTTGTATATCTCTGCAAAATATTTTGTATGCTGCGAGATTAATTGTCGGATGAATTTTATTGGATCTATCATATCTTGTCCATTTATCCTCATATCCTAGATCATGCATTACAATATTTTATTATGTCACTGTAGCATAATTGAATATATACTTCTTGGAATATCTCTGCGGTTTATTTAATATCCTATGAGATTAATTGTCCAATACTTTTTGGGATCTATCATATCTTGTCCACTTATTTTCGAATATCCAAGATCATATGTTACATTTCTTTAACGTGTCAGTCTAGTATAATTGAATACTTGGTATGGATTTCTCTGCAGTTTATTGAATATCTTCATATTCCCATGATAATGCCCATTATATGCAAGTAAAGTAATTTTGACAATAAATAACTGGTAGTTTATATTATGTAATATTAATGATATCCAATGAATTTTTCACTGCCATCATATCTTGTCGGTTTTCAAATCCCAGATTATCCATGAAACATTTCCAATATGTTTTGAATATTTCGCAGATTATTAATTTTCTTGATGTGACCATGATAATATCTATTACGAGTGGTCTCATTTACTTAAGATGATCCAGTACATTGCATCACTTTTCATGCATCAGAATTTTCAGAATGCCTCTGAGTTCAATGTGTCTTTCGTATTATGCACAGCTTTCAGTTTCATCTGCACCGGCTTCAGCTCTGGCAATCGAGGTCAAGGGTCTAGCTGCTAATGGATTATCTCCTTCACAACTATATATGCAATTAAGCAACAATGCAAGTTTTGCATTTGTGATGATGCTAGTTGTCTTCTATCCGTTTGTCGTCACGACCCAATATTTGTTGCACTCTGTAATAACTAGTTGGCATTTTGACTTGTTTAAATTCATTTGGACCTTATAGAACATGGTCTCTGCTAGTTCCTACTGTGGTTAATGGCTTTGCAGACAATTAGGTTGTTTAACAATAGTTTGAGAAATTTAAGTTGATGCAGCAGATAATTAATCATCATTCAAATGTTTAATAATATCCTTACTGTCTACCTTGGATGGAGTACAAGAATTGTTATTTTGGTGAAATAATGTCCACATGAAAGGGTACTAAAGAATGGCAATGTCGATTCCTTGCATCTTTTAGTCTGGTGAAGATGGAGGCTATGTGTTACAAATGCGTTATAATTAACTAAAATTCGTAGTCAAATAGTACGGATTACTGAGACCATCCCCAAAACCACTTACTTTTGTGCCCCACACTACTACTACAGAATCGAGTTTTAGTACAGGTCAAAAAAATTTAGCACCGGGTGCACGACCAGTACCGGCTGGCTGGTACTAAATGCCATACCATTTAGTGTCAGTCGCTATGTCAGGTACTAAAGGAGCATTTAGTATCGGTCATGTTACCGAGCTGTACAAAATGCCAAAACCGTCATCCACCTTTTTCATTTCTTTTTCTTCTTTGGTTTCTTTTCTCATTCTCTTCAAGAATCAAAAGCAAACAAATTTCACAAAAATCACAGTACATGTTTCATAAGAATCACGTCATATGTCACAATCACAAGAAACAAGAATGAATCAGACATGCATCTTGCATCACAGATTCATAGAGATTGCGCTTCTCAGAGGAGACCGTCGCCGCATTGAAGCACACCGCCCTAGCCGCTGCACCGCACACAAGTGCGCCACCGCCATGCCTCAAGGAAGGCGCGCCCGGCTGGAGCCGTGAGGCTGTGCCTGCCATCAAGCGAGCATCGAGGCCACGCCCTCTTGGCCGCGCCCGCGGCGTGAGGCTCTGCCTGCGGCCCTAGGAGCCGGCGATGCCGCCCGCCGACCATGCCCTCCTCGAGGCCCAGCGGCGGTGGTAGAAAGGAGAGATGAGTAAGGAGAGGAAGGCAATGGGAGGAGGAAAATATATTGTGGAGATAGAGGAGAAGATAAGGTCGGAGTGGTGGTGGAGCTATAAACAAAATCTAAGTGTGGATGCTTGGAGGGATGGTGGAGTGCATATCGTATCGGGTCCGTGGGTTCAGCCGGTACTAAATGCCATTCTTGCCATTTAGTACCGGTTGAAGCCATCAGCCGTACTAAATTGTTTCTCGGTGTTTGTGATGTAGTCGTTTAGCAATCGGCTGCGGACACTAGTCGGTACTAAATGTTTTTTCAGGGCACTGTTTCTTCCGCCTGGTATAGTAATGAATAAACATGAGAGTTGAGTCCTTTTCAGTATGACTCAGTTTACCAATCCCTAAATGTCAATCCAAGTACTCCAGAGCGCTAATTCAGTTGCTCGCTATTTCAGATGTCAGCACCTACCCACACAAACACACACACCTACCAATGGAGCACCATTATTACCTCTACATTGGATTGGCTCTCATGTCCCTGTTCGTTGTGTTCACCAAGAACTGGTGTGCCAGCGCTAACTAAAGGACGGTTAGGCGACCAAAGAGGGGGGAGTGAATGGGAGTTGATAAAATTCTTCCCAAGGATGAACTCGCCTATGCCCCAAATCCACAACCATTCGAGCTTGTCAAGGTCGCGTAGTCACAACGGACCTACCAACCCTAGGAACAAGTCCCAAACCAATCCAACGCGGAAGCACAACTCAACAAGCGGACTTAGGCAACTGAAGCACCAAAGCGGATCCGTCCGCAGTGTGGGCGGACGTCTGTGAGGAGGGCGCGGATCGTCGCGGTGTAGGGGCGGACCGTCCGAAATTGCTACCCGAACCTCCAAAAGTGCACCGAGAAAAATGGACCGTCCGTGATGGACCCGCTGGACCGTCCGCCACCACGGACCGTCCACTCTAGTACGGACCGCCCGCAAACTTCATGCACCAAAATCCACCGACAAAATGGATCGAAAGAAAGGCGCTCAAGAACTCGCGACGAACACGAAGAACAGCCGTGGCACCTCAGGACGGTCCGCGGACCTCATGGACGGTCCACCAGCGAATCAGACAGAGAAACCCGAGAAACAACCTCAAACTTCCGATCGATGGATCTCCCAAACCACTTGGAGTCTTGAGACAAAATTTTGGGGAGATGATGAGCACCCTAAAGGGAAGATATGCCCCAAAAATTTTGGCCTCTAACTCCCTACAACTCCCGGAATCGCAAATCTCGTGCCTCTACCTCAAGAACACGAAGAACTCGAAAACCACCAAAATCGGAGGCCTTCCTACAAGATTTGAGGGGCAAGATCACCAAGAAAAGAGGCACACCAACCTCATGTGTGATTCCCAAAACAAATCCCGCAAAGAAACACCTCCAAAAGCTTCTCACGAAAATCCCAAGAAAGAGCTCCGAAAATCACCAAAAAGGAGAAACGCTGGGAGACAAAGAGACACTAGATGAATCACGAATCTTCTATACATACCATGAATGATTCATACAAGGTCTAGCTTGCCTCAACATCCAACCCTCTCTAAAGATCTCACCATGAAGCTCTCAAGCAAGCCTAGGGAAAACCTAAGGAAAGGGAAAACTAGGAAGCAAATGAATTAGGGTTCCAAGTGGTGGCTGCCATCCTCTCTCCTCTAAGTTTATATGGAGGCAACCGAAAGATGAAACTACCCCTATTACATAAAGTACTAGATACACGCCTCAAAGGGCACTTTGGGAATTCTCGTCAGAGCACCATCGGACGGATGCCCCATGACCGTGACACCGCTTAGCCTCGACGCAAGCCTTGCGATCCCGACGCGTGTCCTCCGCTCAAGTCTCTCGACGCACGGAGATCCTGTCTCCGCCGAGCCTCCGGTCTTGGCTTTGTGGATCAACCAAGGAACCCGGATTTTGTGGTGAACCGCAAACCCCATGGACTCTGGCAGCCTCCACGCCAATCCCACTCATGACTTGGCCGCCACATCGTCCCGGCTCGACCTTGGTTTTGAGGCTCAACCAAGAAACCGTGACACGACTTCGTCTTGCTTTTCTTGCCACCATGCGGCCGCACTTGATCCTGCTCGCCACCGGGTCCATCGAGCCGAGCCTACTTGTCTCCACTCCTGAGGCCACACTGTGCTAAGACCTTTCGCGCCCGCTCTTCACCGCACCAACGCAAATCAAGCCGCAACCTACACCGCAATACTCGGCCAAGAGTCCCCACACCACGTTGTCAATCACCATCACACCAAGGAGCGACCATCCACCGTCCTGACGCCCTGGCCCTCAATCTCCCTTGATGAGTGCATTGACAACACACATAGTCACCAATTCATAAGAGAAAGAAAAGAAAAGAAACGAACAAAAATCTCAAACAAGTGATCAAAAATAGACAAAGAGCACTACAACATGTTAAAATGAAACATAGACAAGCAAGATAAGCCACATATTGAGTACAAGCATCGCCAAGACAAGATATCTCATGCATGTCATGTCATGCAAAGCCATGTGTCCACTCATAGATATGAGACTTCTCATTGGTGAACATCATGCAACATGCACAAGAACCAAGATAAGAAACAAGATGCACACATGAAAACATGATCCTCAAATTTAGTACGCAAATTCCAAACAAGATTCAAGCATAGACATTTCAAGACAAGCATTTTAAGATTAAGCATGGTACATGAAGTGCCTTTACAAAAAAGAAGCTTCTACACAAGGTAGCATGTAGGCTAAACATCCATGATGACAAATGGGTCTTTGACCCCAAATGAAAAGAACATGGTTCCAAGCACAAATTAAGCAAGATATAGCCATAAGCAGTACAATTTGAACATGAGAGGCATTCAACTCACAAGAGAGGATCATATATAGCATTTTCACAAAATTAAGCCATCCACAAGCATATACATCCCAAAGCTACCAAGAGCACATCTATACATTACATGAGCATCACTAGCAAAGTCATAAGCTCATATCCAAAGATATCATGGTGATCAAAGTATATAGGAGAAGCACATCTCTAAAGCATATGATACAAATGCAGTCTATGATACAAAGATGCAAACATGATATGATACATGAAAGAAAATGCAACATGCATATGTACATGAGATCCCAACCCAAACTCAAAATGGCAAAAGAGCACAAAGCTCACAAGCTCCCTAAACACATGCACTAGGGCCAAAGAGCATAAGTGGCTTGACAAGAGCCACACCCCAAAGTCACAAGACTACTTACCTTGATTGTCCATCGCCCCAAAAGTGATGTACTCCATTGACACCACCGGGTGAGGCTGAGGACCACCGATCTCATGTGAGTCGATCCACCAAAAGTCCTCCAAGCCTCCCACCCGCAAAATCAAAACCAAGAGCGAGAACGAGCACCGACTCAACACCGGGTTAGCAAAAAGAGTCAAACCAGGAGCCATTTGCTCAAAAGTGGGTTAGCAAAATTCATCCTACCAATGCTATGACCACCACGTGGAATCACCTCACGCCTCACTGGAGGAGTACAAGCACCACAAGGGAAAACGTGTCCAGACTCCGAGACTCAAAATCATGACCTCTCCCAAACTCGTATTGATCACGGTGGGAGAACACCAGCAAACATACCACCATCAAACTCAACACGCCTATCACCGCACTCCACCAAAAGGGAACCAAACCGATCAACACCACGATTCTAGAGCGAACTCCCAACACTGAGTAGGACCTCGATCCTCAAGTTGAAGAAGTGCATGCAACAACACTCACGAGGCACAACGAGGCTCCGCCCCACAACACATGTCCTTTCCTCTTAGTGTCACAAATTTTCTAACCTAGCAACACCTCTGGTTCAATGTGGCAACATTTCTTCCATATCAAGTGGTGCATCCGTTTGATCATCATTTTGATCTTCACCCAAAAGCATCATCCATCATGACATGATCATTTTCATCGCATCTTCATCACCCACGTACTGCTTCACCATGGTGGGACCAAGTTTTGTATCCTTTCACAAAACCGCGCTTTATCAAATGCATCTTGATGGCATTAATATCTTCCCACACAAGTTTGTTGCAACAATCACAACATGGACAACGTATTTGCTTTGTCCTAGAAATTTGGGCATGTACAGCAACCTCGAGAAAGTTTGTTAGCTCTGTCAAGGATGTAGACGAATGTCTCGTATGCCATACATCCATGCTCTATGTTCCATCTTAAACAACCTATAAAGATAATTCTATTATAAACTCACATATAATCAAAATTGGATTCTACAATTTCAAACTCAATTGTGTAACTTGCTTCAATTAATATGTAAAAAATGGAAACAAAACTAAATTCTATAATTTTAATTTATGAAGCTAATAATTTAAATGACAAACTAATAATTTAAATAATAAACTTGCTTCTATAATTGCAATAATTATATTATGAACATTATAATTGCAATTATTATATTATGAAAATCTAAAGCTATTTAAAAATAAATCTCTAATTCAATATCTCTCTTCACTCCTCTCTCTCCTAGCTAACCCTAGGTCTAGATCTAGATCTCTATCTACATACAAATCATGAATAAAAGGAGAAAACTAAGGTTAAAATAGCACAAACTACCATGCCACCCTCACAGAGCCCTCTCACATTAGCCTCTTCTTCTTGCCTCTCGATCTCCACCTTCTCACCGTATTATCATCTCACCATCCTTTTCCTCTTGTAGATCGCAGCCACACTTGGGGCACTTGTCAAGGTCTCCATAATCTCCAAACAATACACAATTGTTCTTGCATGCATGGATTTTTTCAACCTCATTCCTAGAGGATGATTATCTTCTTTCGCCTCATAGACAGACTAATATTTGGTTTCCTTCGTAGCATGTCTCTAAGCACATCCAATAGATGTTTGAAACTTTTGTTGCTTCAACCATGATCCGCCTTAAGCCACTAGTTTTAGATCACTAGAAAGGCGAGTTTCCGCAATCGTGATAGGGGTTTCTTTGAATTCAAGAACTGCTTCAACTCGCTAATTGAAGGTCAACACTCATGAAACTCAACATCCCACAACATTTGATCAACATTGTGCACAACATCGTTGCAACACCTCACCATCATCAAGCTAACTTTGATCCTGATATCCTCGTGCCTCACATTGGGTGGGAATGGTTCATTTTCCCTCAAACCCACCTTCCAAGGTCTTCATCATGGCCGGGTAGTATGGTGTCGCGCTTCACCTTCATTTAGGCAAATCGCTTCGAGTTCATTAAGGCCTTCCTCACCATGTTTATTCCAACACGGTAATTTTTTTGAAACCACGTGTGACCAAATGATGAAAAATGATTCTCGTTGTCCCAATTTCTCCGTCGAGACAATCATACAGGGCAAAGCATTGCTCAACACCACGGCTTCTCATATCCGCACTCGCTTGATTTAGAAACCATTGACCCCGCTTAAGAAATTCCTCCCAATCTTCATTCATCACACAAAACCGATAATATAAGAGGATTAGGACAATCAAGAATTTCAAACGGGCAATTTATTTCCACCTTGACGAGGACTTTCTACGAGGTGAGCAGAGGAGGAGATCGGAGGCAGCGTCCGCAGCCGAGCGAGGAGGACAAAGGCAGCCCGAGGGAGGGGACACGAGGTCGTCAGGACGCTACGCTGGCCATGTTCCGCCGCCCCCTTTTGTCTCAGACGCTGGGCCGTGCCGACTGCCCCTCGAGGAGAGAGCGATCCGAGAGGCGGCGAATTTTGGGCGGCAAATGATGGACTCAGGAGAGGAGAGAGCGAGTGATCTTCCGAGGAGAGATCGCGAATGTTGCCAAGAACGTGAGTGGCCTTCAGGAGAGAGAGACGAGTGGTATGGTTGAGAAGGAGACACCACAAATAACGCGCTGCCTCACCCATGTGAGAAAAAAAAGGCGACATCGGGTGGCAATCAAGGAGACGCATTTTAAGAAATGAGCGTGTCCAATTGGGTCTATCAAAGGAGACGTAACAAACATGCATCTCCAAGAGAACTCTCCAGAACTTAGCTTTTAAAGTTATCCGAGAATGATCGGATGACTAAAAGAGCCTCCATCGAGTATTGATCGGTAACGGATTTTACGAGCCTCTATGATAGTCGTAACTTTGGACTCGCAACGTCCTAAAGAATATGTAACTGGAAACCCATACAAGTCCACATTGCGAGCAGTGTTATGACAAACCCCGCGCCCTCTCACTTATGGGTAATGGGTGCGAAACAACAAATCCGCATGATGTGGGTGCATGTAATGGGTGTTATCTCAAGGCACCTATTTGAGGTTTTCACGAGTCACCCGGCCGAGCCCGCCTTGGCTTTGTGGCTCAACCCAAGGAACCCGACGGTTTTGTGGTGAACTCTCAAACCCCGCTGACTCGTGCAGCCTCCACACCAATCCCACTCATGACTTGGCCACCACGGCCGTCCGGCTCAACCTTGGTTTTGAGGCTCAACCAAGAAACCGTACATAACTTCGCCTTTGCTTTTCTTGCCACCATGCGACCCACACTGATTCTCGCTCGCCATCGGGTCCTCGAACCAAAAGCCCACTTGTCTCTCCACTCCTGAGGCCACATGCATAGACCTTTCGCGCTTGTTCTTCACCCACACCAACGCAAATCAAGCCGCAACCTACACCGCAATACCAGGCTAAGAGTCGCCCACACAACATTGTCAATCACCATCATCACACCGTGAGCGATCATCCACTGTCCTCGACGCCCCGTCCTCAATCTCCTCGATGAGTGCATTGACAACACACAATCACCGTAATTCATAGAAGAAAGAAAAGAAAAGAAACGAAAAAAATCTCAAACAAGTGATCAAACACCAAACAAAAGCCAAAAATGAGATCACTTAAGAGAAAACTCGTCCCTAAGGCAAGGGCAACTAACACTACCAAGATAAATGTCTAAATCGCGACAAGGTGAGGAAAAGGGCTCGACACCATCGCAAAAGAGCAAAGCACAACGCAAATTCAGGCAACATAAAGAGCTCCCAAAGAATGCTAGCTCCCATGAACAATGCTAAACTCATGTTCTCTCGAACCGAGTATCCATCTTTTCTCCCTTGATGCAAAGACTCCCGTGTTACAACATGCATCTCTCCTTGTTATGAATTGATGCACTATCTTTGTTGGTAATGCATGAATCAAGTCTACAAATGCAAGCATGTGCTTCTCAAATAGACAAAGAGCACTACAACATGCTAGAAATGAGACATAGACAAGCAAGATAGCCACATATTCAAGACAAGCATCGCCAACAAGATAGAGACATATAAGCATGTGACATAGCCATGATCAAAATGAGGTATTTTCAACAAAACTTCCTCTCATGAGCATAGGACCTCAATATGGCCAAAATGAGCACAAAGAACATATAACCCACAAACTTCATGCAAGGTCACAAATTCTCATCACAAGATCATCACAAACACCTACAAGCTATCTCATGTCATGTCAAAGCCACCGAGCCATGTGTCCTACTTCTAAATATGAGACTTCTCAATGGTAGACATCATGCAAATGGTTTAGCACCCAAGATAAGGAATTTAAAGCAATTTGACATGGAAGCATATTTTTCAAGCATCACAAGTACATTTCATATACCAATTCATGATTTAAATTTAAGCATGGTACATGAAGTGCCTTATGGCAAAAAAGAAGCTTAGGCTTCTCCACAAGGTAACATGTAGGCTAAACATTCCATGATGATAAATGGGTCTTTGACCCCAATGAAAAGAGTATGATACCCAAGCACAAATTAAGCAAGATATAGCCATTTGAGCACAAATGAGCATGAAAGGCATTCAACTCAAAGAGAGGATCACTTTACAAAATAAGCCATTTCACATGTGTATATCTCCAAAGCTACCAAGAGCATAGCTTTACATCACAAGAGCTCACAAGCAAGATCATAAGCTCACATCCAACATATCATGGTGATCAAATGTATATAGGAGAAGCACATCTCTAAAGCATATGATACAAATGCTATGATACAAGATGCTAAACATGATATGTTACATGAATGAAAATGCAAGATGCATATTTACATGAGATGCCCAACCCAAGCTCAAAACGAAAGAAAAGCACAAAGCTTACAAGCTCCCTATAAACACATGCACTAGGGTCAAAGAGCATACACACCCTAAGTACATGCGATAGGGCAAAGAGCAAAGAGACCAAGTGGCTTAACAAGAGCCACACCTCAAAGTCACAACTACTTACCTTGATCATTCTCGCCCATCGCCCCTCAAAGTGATGTACTCCTTTGACACCACCGGGTGAGGCTTGAGGGCCACCTCCGATCTCCGTCATGCCGCCACTAGCCATGAGTCGATCCACCAAAGTCCTCCAAGTCTCCCGCCGCAAAATCAAAACTAAGAGCAAGAGCGAGCAACTGACTCAATACCGGGTTAGCATAAAAGAGTCAAACCAAAGGCCGAGCCATTTGCTCAAAAGTGGGTTAGCAAAATCCATCATATCAAAGCTATGACCACCACGGGAATCATCTCATGCGCCTCTCCGAGGAGTATGACGCACCATGAAAGAGAAAGTGGTCCGTAGCTCCTCCGAGACTCAAAGCCGCGACCTCTCCCCAAACTTGTGTTGATCACGAGGTGAGAACGCCCAGCAAACATACCACCACCTACTCAACATACCCATCACCGCCGACTCAACGAACCAAACCGAAGACCTCAAAGCCGAAACTCTCAAAGACTCGGTAGGAAAGCCCTCGATCCCAAGATGGGACCGTAGACACAACATCACACTGAGGCACAACACGAGGCAGGCACACCACGAGAAGGGCGACTGTCCTTGTTTGCCATCTCCTAGCAAATCTCTCATCATCCTTTCCACAAGCAAAACTCTCTTGTGACCATCCTCCCACAATACTCACAATGGAAGTGGACCTGTTTTGCTTGGTGTTGGTTGTGGTTTCTTCAGCTTTTTTACCTTGCTCACTTAGCTTCTCACTTGGTTTCTCTCTTATGTGTCTAGGGTTTGGCTTGGGGCAACCGGTTCTTGGGTGTAGTGTGTGTGGAATGAATTTTCCCAAATTCCTCTCTCTCTCACCACTCCTACCTTAACAAGTGCCCCGACCATCAAAGTGCTTAAACACAAAAAAATCATCATACCAAGTTGAGGCTCTTGACTAGA
Organism: Cenchrus purpureus; assembly: GCA_022644695.1. Classification (NCBI taxonomy): domain Eukaryota; kingdom Viridiplantae; phylum Streptophyta; class Magnoliopsida; order Poales; family Poaceae; genus Cenchrus; species Cenchrus purpureus. The sequence goes on from CP053462.1 coordinate 125,007,963, forward strand.
CAACCAACTCAACAACTTGCGCAAATCATCATTCTCATTTTGCAACCGATCAACACATTGCGCAAGCTCAAGATTTTGCATGAACCTCACAAGTAGAGCAAGTATTGGCAATAGGAGATTTCAAAGCAGCCTCAAGAGAAACAATATGAGCACGAGATTTATCTAGTCTTGTCATGCAACCTAGGACAAGCAAGACATGCACCTAAGCAAAGTGGGTCTAGACTTCAACTCGTCATGCTTGGCAACCTAAGCACATCTAGTTCCTCACACTTGAGGCATGCTTTTCAAAGTCAAGTCGACAAGAAAACATTGCAATCACCACAATCAACCTCATCGAAACAACAGGAGCAGCTTTAAGAGATTCTATCTTTAAGCTTTGCCTCTAGGTTCTTCACTCTAGATTAGCAACCTTCTCTCTAGCTTCTTCTAGTAAAGCCCTAAGCTCTTTCCTAAGCTTTTTGGCCTCTAAGCATGTGATCGCGGTTATCAAGCAAGTCAACCAACTCCTCATTCTCCTTGCGCAAGGAAGAGAGCTCATCACATACCTTATCCCTAATCGAGTCCGAGGCGCCCTTCCGCTTCTCTTGTCCGGAGTGCGAGCCATGCCGCAGAACATCCTTGGAGCTTAGGCCCATCACACAAAGGCCATTGAATTTCTTCGAGGGTCTTCTTCTTCTTGCTCTTGACGCCTCTTCTTCTTCACCACTCGAGCTTGATGACGTGTCCTGAGTCGGATTCAACGCCACTCAACTTCTTCATCTTCTCTCGAGACCGTGCCTTCCTCCCATGTCCATGATCCTTCTTCTTGACCTCCTCCTCTTGTCCTTGGACTTGTGCTTGTCGTCGTTGTTCAACTTCGGACACTCGGCGAAAAAAGTGTCTGGTCTTGCCGCACTTGAAGCACGCCCTCGAGTTCCTCCTTGAGCTCATCCTGCTCGTGCATCCTCTCGAATCTTCTCAACAATAGTGCTAGATCATCCTCACCTAGCACGCCAAAATCCTCACCGCAAGGACACAAGAGAAGACAAAGAGTACATCCCGGAGGATGGGTTAGCGTTAGTCCTTGAACCGAAAATGAAAGCGACTATGGGGGTCACTGTGTTCTCGATCTTGCCTCTCACGCCTATCAACCTCGTGAGGACTTAAGGTTTGAAAAGAGCTCATCCACGTGAGCGTCTCATAGTTCCGACTCAAGGATGGCTTCACCTTGCGCCCATACTAGCATCCAAGTGAAGGCAAGAGCTTCACGGCTCTGTCATGATCATCGTATGGAAACACGGTCACATTAGCCCTCATGTTGTTCACAATCACGGTGAACCTAAACATGGAATCAATGGACTCACCGAGAGATGAGTGAAATTCTCACTCCATCCAAGAGGTCATGAACAAGTGAGCCTTCACCTGACTGTTCCCACCATGAGCTACCTTAAGCTTCTCCCAAATCTTGCACGCCAAATCCTCTGCTTGAACCCGATTGAATTCAATTTGCAAAGGGCACGAAAGAGATAATTGCCGCCTTGTTGTTGGCGCATGCATATCCTCGAGAACCTAGGCAAGGAAGTTGATGGGATGAGACATAGGAGGTGTTCTCCGTCACATCCCAAATGATCTGCCCTTTGCCGCGAAGAAAGCAAACATATCCGCCTACTACATCCGTAAGTTCTTACCATCAAAGTATGGAGGACCCGAACCCCATTCTTGGTACGCCATTTTTAGATCTTAGACTGGTTAGAATCATGAAGATCCGTATGCCTCGATACCAATTGAAGGACCGATTAGGCGACCATAGAGGGGGGGGAGTGAATGGGAGCCGATAAAAAATTCTCCAAGAGAAAACCTGTCCCAAAATCACACGCAAGGGTTCACACTTGCCAAAGGTCGTGGTCACAACGGACCTACCAACCCTAGGAATAAGTCCAAACAAGTTGCAAAGTGGAAGCACAACTCAAGAAGCAAAGGACTTAGGCAATCTGGACGGACCGTCTCAGGGAGGGTCATGAACCGCCATGAGCCTCACTATTAAACTCCGCTCCAAAACACCGCCAATACGGATCGTCCGACACAACACGTGAGACCGCCCGAGCCCGACGGACCGTCCGTCACTTGGACACGGATAGTCCGTCAAACCGGCTGCAGCAAAAACTAAACACTTCAATCGATCGATCGTCATGTGCTCAAGAACACGATGAACATGCGACAAACACAAGAGGCCGTGGACTGTCCGACGCCATGAACATTCGTGCGTGAGGCGTGCGAGCATGAACAGAACCGCACACGCGAGGTCAACTCTCCAAATCCTTCCACGGATCTCCCAAACAGCTGCATGGTTTGAGACAAGATTTTGGGGAAAGGAGAAGCATCCCCAAGGGATGCTACACCCAAAAACTTGGAGCCTCAAACACTCTAAATCGTCGGGAATCGAATCACAACCGAGCTCAACCACAAGAACTCAGGCTCCACCAAAAGCCACCAAATCGGAGAGCTTTCCACGAGATTTGAGGGACAAGATCACCAAGAATAGAGGCACACCAACCTCATGTGTGATTCCCAAAACAAATCCCGCAAAGAAACGCCTCCAAAAGCTTCCCACGAAATCCCAAGAAAAAGCTCCGAAAATCACCAAAAAGGAGAAACGTCGGGAGACAAAGAGACACTAGATGAACCACGCCAAATCTTCTATACATACCATGAATGGTTTATACAAGGTCTAGCAAGCCACTCGAACATCCAACCCTCTCTCAAGATGCACCATGAAGCTCTCAAGCTAGCCTAGGGAAACCTAAGGAAAGGAAAACTAGGAAGCAAATGAATTAGGGTTCCAAGTGGTGGTTGCCATCCTCTCCTCTAAGTTTATATGGAGGCAACCGAAAGATGAAACTACCCCTATTACATAAAGTAAGATACACACCCCAAAGGGCACTTTGGGAATTCTCGTCAGAGCACCATCCTGGACGGATGCCCACGACCGCACCGCTTAGCCTCGACGCAAGCCTTGCGATCCCGACGTGTGTCCTCCGCTCAAGTCTCTCGCGCACCCGATCCCGCCTCCGCCCGCCGAGTCTCGGTCTTGGCTTTGTGGCTCAACCAAGGAACCCGACATTTTGTGGTGAACCACCGAAGAAACCCCGCTGGACTCCTGGTGCAGCCTCCACGCCAATCCCACTCATGACTTGGCCGCCACGTCTGCTCCGACCAAACCTTGGTTTTGAGGCTCAACCAAGAAACCGTGCACCACTTTGTCTTGCTTTTCTTGCCACCATGCGCCCGTGACTTGATCTGCTCGCCACGGGTCCATCGAGCCGAGCCTACTTGTCTCTCCACCTGAGGCCACACAGCTAAGACCTTTCGCCCGCCTTCACCGCACCAACGCAAATCAAGCCGCAACCTCGCACCTGCAATACTCGCCAAGAGTCACCCACACCACGTTGTCAATCACTATCACACCAAGGAGCGACCATCCACGGTCCTCGACGCCTCCGGTCCTCACTAACGGACATGAGCTGCGCAGCTTATCCGCCATGGCGCATCGGGCGTCGCCACCACATCACCGGTGCTAACTCCCGCACTGCACGACGAGGACATTGGCCCGCCACCACGAGTCGGTGATGTTGCTCGGATGGGTGAGCTCCCCACCATGGTGTTGTCCTCCGGCAAAGGTGTGGGTGAGACCCGACAGATCAGGCTAGGGGCGGAGATGCATCGCAGGCGCTGCGTGACCTCGAGTCGCTTCGATCCGTGAGGTGACATCAACGGTCGTGCCGTGGCTGTGGTTGCTTGGTGCTTGTCATCGCGATCGTCAAGTCTTGACTAGAGGACTCACATGCATTCTCCGCATAGAAGAAGTAGCGAACATAAAGGAAAATTGATCTTCATTAGCTTCCGTAATCAATAAATATAAATAGAATATATTAAACAATAGATGGAAGGGAGAATCCTTCCCTGTTTCAGCGTATAACTTCCGAGATTGATCTTACGTGATGCGACGCAGCGTGGACATCGAGTCCATCTCGCGTACATGGTGGCCGCCATGCGGTCGTCAGAAGAAAACCATCACCGGTGATTAGATCACGGCGTGGGTGGGTGGGTAGTCACGGAAATTTTTGGCCGTGTGGGAGTTCTTCCGTCGTCACCGAAAAGGTCAGGAAATAACGCCATCTGCATGAAGAGCTCCCATCACCTACCTAGCACCGCTGGGGTGAGACCTAGACAGATCCACTAGGGGCGACCCAAGCGGTTGTAGGTTGATTGAGGGATCGAGAACTAAGAGCATAGATGGTTGCACGTGGGGACGAGCACGGAAATCCCGGCAGACACGAGGAACACGCGATTTATACTAGTTCGGTCCTCGAGAGTAAAACCCTACGTCCTGCTTTGGTGGTGGAATTATGAGAGATCTCGCTTCGAGGAGGCGCCCAGCCTTTATATTGGTGGCGTGCCTTGGGTTACAAGTTGGTTTCCATCTATCCAGTGGTTACAACATGGAAGGCTTATCCGAAATTTGGACTGTCTTGTCTTGTACACCGCCGCTCTTCATGTCCTTGGGCCCACATGTCGTTGGGGAGGGCCCAGCACAGTCGCTGGTCTTCGGCAGGTCGGGCCCGCTGTCGGGACGGTGAGACCACAGTCGGTGGGGACCCATGGTACCCATGTCTCTCAGTGAGCGAGCACCACCGTGAGCATCCTCACCAACGATGTCGTGACATCATCTTCGCCATACAGGCGCACTAGCGGCACTAGCCCGTAAGGTTGCCATAATAGATCTCCTTAGCGCATGTTGGGTGCTCTCCTTTCGCCGTGTTCACGAGGTGGAGGTCGTCGCGACATGCACACATCCCGCGGTCTACACTGTTCTCGGATGCCTCACACTGTCATATTCGGTGATCAATGCAAGGACCTGCAATGGTGGTACAACCCGGCCGACATGTGGTCGCCGTGGCTCGCCAAGAGGCTCGGCATGCACCTTCATGTGTCAGGTCGAGGAGTGCCAAGTCGATGGTATTTGGTGCTCGCCATCCCTTTGTATCCAGTAGCACACTGCTTAATAACGCCCTTGTTGGCCTCAACCTCCTCTCTTTCTCTCGATCTCTTCGCTCCTCTTTCGATCTCCTCCCATACCTCACCCGCAGTGTTATTCCCCCACCTCCCATACCTTGCCCCTTTGCTACTCACGTCCTTCTCTTGCCCTCACCGCACGTAGCCAATGGCGCGGCAACGAGGCGGACCAGCGAGGGAGGTGGGGTGGCACACGTTTGGGGAGATTCGCGTCTGCGGATGTTAGGATTCGCGATTTTGGGACGAGATAGGTAGCGGACAACGGGACCTAGGTAATGCAGGATCTAGGCGGCAGTGGCAAAATGTAGGCTCCTCCTCTCCCATTCTAGGCTACCCCTTCATCTCCTCCACCTCTACTCGAGATTCGAGGGTGCTTTCATGGGGGTGGGGGTCACCCGGCGGAGGTGGGCAGCTTCTGATATTGCAACGTGTAGCAATATAATACTTTGCAACGAAAGATTTTAGAAATTGCAACGCATTTTGTACGATGCAATTGCACCTATGGCAACACCGGATGCATCGTAATAGAATAATTTGCAACCAACACGAGCATGGTCTAAAATGCTAGTTGCAACACCGCATTGTGTTGCAATAGAAAACTTTGCAACCACAAAATACCACAGTTGCTACAAGCTAATGCAGCGTGGCCTTCGCATCACATGGTTGATGAAAAAATTGGTTGCAATTGTGCTATTGCAACCAATATATATATTGCAACACATTTCGTGTGTTGCATTAGGAGAAAATCTAGTAGTGATTGGGCGAGGCTAGAGGTCACGGCAGTGGCCAAGGACCGAGTAGCGGTGGCAGAGGTGTCACGGCCTGTTTCTTTATTTTTTAATAGCACAACACCGCCGGTTCCAAATTGGCACAAATGCAATACCTCATCACCGCCACATACTGCAATGGTTTTGAAATAGGTGGTGATGGGGTTTTGGAGCCTACAGTGAAAGGCTCTTCCGTCCTAGTGAGTGAGACATCGGCCACAACACCGGAATGGGCCATGGCGAAGCTCATTAGGGCGTCCCAAGGCAATGGAATGGGTGACGCCGAGGTGTGGTGCGCGTTTGTTGGGCATGGGACCGTGCTTTTGAGGAGTCTTTTATCGACTTAATAGGTATACAAAACGCGTACACCACTTGTGAAGTTGAAAAGGAGAGAGAGCCACACGCGTCTCGCCGCTTTCCCGAGCCGAGCCGTGGGCGTGGCGTGTCGAGTCGAGCGGTGCGGACAAACGCCATGTGTTGCGGGCGGAAGCACCTTTTGCCGTTGAAGGAATAATCCTCACAATATTCTCGAATGGTGATTGTTCGATGAACCGCATCTAATCCGTCCCGATCTAGATCCGGCGCCCCGCAAACTCTCCTCACCTATATAAGGACGCCTCCTCCTCCATTTACACATTCACAATTAGATACTCATGTTTAGGAGATCTCTCCTTCTCCTCTCGTGTTGCGTTCCGCATTCCATCGCTTGCACCGCGCGCATGGGCGAGCAGGCCTCCTAACCTCAACCTGCTTGAAGATCCCGCCGGATGGGCGGGCGATAAGGTTTTTGGGAGAGTTTGACGCGATCGCCGCTCCATGTACGACTACTTTGACTACGCAGTCCAATGATCTGCACTGCGATCATCTTCCGCACCGAATTTATACTACATCTCGAGGTTCTCCATGGTTAGCCAAATGGTTAACTAGAGAACAATGCATCGGGTGACGCCACACCTTCCCGCCTTTGGGTACTTTCTAATTGTCCTATCGCTCATGTTTAATTGTCATTTAATCATGAACATGTTTATGTTTAATAGTTGTTTAAACATGAACACTTGCACATGCTATATTGCACACACGATAATTCATTTGCTCAAATATCTATTTAATCATGGAATTAAAATATCCTGTTTAATCACCTATTATCTAACAATCCAAAAACCTTATATTGATGATAGGATGATTCGGTAGCTAGCTTTGCAAACTCCATTAAGCCAAAATCATTTGATGGTTCCAACTTTAAGAGGTGGCTCACTCTTTGGGCTGACAACCATGAACGTGATGTACGCTATCTCGAAAAGCTCCCGAGGGTGTCTCGAGGAGGCTTTTCAGATGATAGCTTGTTCCGGGGTGTCGTCATCGCTCGATTGACAACTGATTGACACCTATCTCGCTACAAGACGGGAAGGACATTTGGGAGGCTCTTGAGGCTCAAGACGGAGTTTCGACGTCGGTGAGTCAGACGTAATGGAATGCTTCCTAGACTACAAGATGGTCAAGACCGTCCGTAGTGGAACAGCCCATGAAATACATGTGGACTAGCAAAGAACTCAAAGACTACAACAAAGAGAATCCATGTGAGTTGCTCAAAAGTTTGTGGTCGGAGCTATTATCCAAATTACCACACTCTTGGAGGGACTTTTGCTACGACTCTAAAACACAAGAGAAAGTGAATTCACTTTGATGACCTTGTCGACTCTTGATGTTGAGGAGAAGGCGAGAGCAAAGACACACGTGAAAGGCAATAGCAGTCCCTCAAGCGCAAACTTTGTGCAGAGGGCAATCCCAAACCGCAAAACAAGAGGAAGAAGCCTCACAAAACCCACCCAAGGCTAATCAAGCCGACGGGCCTACAAAGAAGAAGAAAAGCCGGGTGCTATACATGTGGCGTCCGGATCACTTTGCTGGAAGTGTCATAAGATCGTAAGGCCCAAGTCGGCAAACATGGTTATTAGCGAGGGTGGAGGAACATCGGGTACGGTAATTCTTACCCAGCTTCTTTTCGATGTTCTTCACCGTAGTGGTGGATTGACACATGCTAATATTCATGTATGTGCCGACATTTCTATGTTTTCTTACCGTGTCGGGGGACTGGCTCCTTGTTGATGGGGAACGGTGCCCATGCTGTGTTCTTGGTGTTGGTACGGTCACTCAAGTTCACTGGGAAAGACCATGCAATTGAAGAACGTGCAGCATGTCCTACCATCAAGAAGAATCTAGTCGGTCTCACCGTGTAGAGATGGGTTTAAATTAGTCTTTGAGTCAATAAATGTATCATTTCTAAGTTTGGTACCTTTGTTGAAAAGGCTATGATAGCGAGGCTTGTTCCGCTTTTCTTTATCGATGATAATTGTAATAACATTGTGAACCATGTGGTTATGATGATGAATCAAATGTTTGACATTCGAGGCTTTGTCATGTTAATTTTGACTGTATGTTGCACTTAGTTAGTTTGAGTTTAATTCCAAAGTTTACCTATGTCAAAAATTCTAAGTGCCATGTATGTGTTGAATCAAAACAAACTCGCAAGCCACACAAAGCTGCTGAGGCGAGAAACTTGGCACCTCTAGAATTAATTCATTTCGATTTGAGCGAAATGAATGGTGTGTTGACAAAGGGAGGTAAAAGGTATTTCATGACTTTAATAGACGATTGCACTAGATTTTGTTATATCTATTTGTTGAAATCAAAGGATGAAGCTTTACATTCCTTTAAAATCTATAAAGCTGAAGTAGAAAATCAACTTGAGAGAAAGATCAAACATCTTAGGTCCGATCGAGGTGGCGAATACTTCTCAAATGCTTTCGATTCATTCTGTGAGGAACACAGTATTGTTCATGAGAGGACACCGCCATATTCACCCCAATCCAATGGGATTGCCGAAAGAAAGAACCGCACGCTGACTGACTTGGTGAATGCCATGTTAGAAACCGGGACTATCTAAGGAATGGTGGGTGAGGCGATAAGACGATGTCATGTCCTCGAACCGTGTGCCTATGAAGAATAAGGAAGTAACACCATTCGAGGAATGGGAGAAGAAGAGGCTAACTCTTTCATACTTGTGTACCTAGGGTTGTTTTGGCCAAAGTGAATGTGCTAATTGTAAAGGTCCTTACAACAAAATTTGATGTCAAAACCTCGGGTTCGAGAGGAGTATATGACAAGTTTCATGCACATTTTAGTTCTAATAAAGTTCCATGAGTTGTGTTGTGAATTTCATAGGTACACATTTTGGGAGAATTTGGGACCAACACGCTATTGGTATTTGTTAAACCATGAAATATTATGAAGAATAATCCATAAGCGCACGGATCTTGGTGAGCACTTCACCCAAGAAGAGAGTTT
>CP053456.1:0-200702 GCA_022644695.1 Cenchrus purpureus
ACAGGAGGAGACTTTATGTACCGCTTGATGTTATCTAAAGCCTTCTTGTTCTTCTCCCATACGAATTCTGATCGGCCTTGAGCTTCAAAGAGGTGTAAATGGTTGAATCCTTCCGACAGTTAGATATAAATCTTCGATGAAATTGATCTTGCCAATTAATGACCAGCTCCTTCTTGTTCGATGGTGCTTTTATATTGTCAATCGTTGATTGACTTGACCCACTTCGATTCCTCTTTGTGTATTAAGAAACCCAGAATTGACTGAAACACCGAAAGCACATTTGTTGGGATTCATCTTCAAACCATGCTTTCTAGTGCATTCCAATGTTTTTCAGAGATCAGCCTGTGCTCCTTGTAGCTCTTCGACTTGACAACTACATCATCAATGTAGATCTCTACTATCTTGCCGATGAGTTCATGGAATATGTAATTCATGGCTCTTTGATATGCGGCGACCGCGTTCTTCAACCCAAAGGTCATGACAATCCACTCATATAATCCGACATGGCGGCACCGAAAGCGCTTTTTGCAATATCCTCTATGGCCATGAATATTTGATTATACCCACATTACGTCCATAAAGTGATGACTTTATGCCCTGCAACAGCGTTGACCAATGCATCGGCTACTGGCATCGGATATCCATCCATCGGTGTTGCTTTGTTCAAGTCCCTAAAATCAATGCATACACGTAGTTTGCCATTTTTCTTGTAGACATGGACTATGTTAGAGATCCATTCGGCATATCGACATTTCCGAATAAAACCGCTGAGTAACTTTTGTTATCTCGGCTTTAATATCGTGGATAAATCTTTGGATTACATTGCCTCGGTGTTGCCGAAAAGGTCGATACCATGGTTTAATAGGTAGCCGATGTTCAACAATGGATCGGTCTAATCCGTGCATCTCATAATATTCCCAAGCAAAACAATCCTTGAACTCCTTAACAATGCGATCAACTCTTTCTTGTATTCAGATCTAGCTTGGCATCGATGTACGCCGGCCTTGGTTTGCTTCCATCTCCAAGGTCTATCTTTCCAATTCATCACCGATGTAAACCCGTGCCCAAGCTTCCTTCAAGTCTTCAATGAACTGATCCATTAAATCTTGTCATCAGAGCCGACTGCTTGAACTGGCTTTAGTCCAAAATCGGACACTTTGAGATACTTGGTATCCCATGCTTTTCCAGATATGTAGCTTACTTGATCATAGGTCCATCCTTGTGCTTCAGTAGGCCATCCGACAAGGAGGTTTCTCCTGACCACCTCCATCGAATCTCCGATCCATTGGATGATGCATTGATGCATTGTAGATGGTATGCAACAATTGGCATGTATCCAATCCCGACCCAAAGAATAGATTATAAGATCCCTCCCTTTAATGACAAAGAAAGCGGTGGAAGGGTCTCATCGCCGATGGTGAGCTCCACGCAGATTGCTCCTTGAGCCGGAGAGACGTTGCCTTCGAAGTCCACCAACATCATGTCGGTTTGGGTTAAGTCTTCATCGACTTCCCAATCTTGCGAAGATGGTGTATGGCATCGATTGACCGCTGCTCCTCCATCCACTAGCATCCCGGTGATCGGCTTCCGTTGACAAACCCTTTGAGAAACAATGCCTTCAAATGTTGTCTCTTCTCATCTCGCTTTCTCAAAGATAGCATGTCTAGGTTCCAGTGTTAATCGAGCCATGCCAAGTTCTTCATCGACACTTCCGAATCAATCGGAGCTATGAACTCTTTTGGTAGGAAGACAACCATGTTTATATCGCATGGTTTGTCATCATCCTCTCCATTATCGGCCTTAGGCTTGGGCGCCATACTTTAGACGAACCTTCTTCTTGTCCAAAGACGCATCTTTTGCTTCTTCTGTCGTTTAGCCGGGCGAGGGCACTGGACTCTCCTTTTGGGATTTGGTCAAGCCATCCGGACACCATTGTGGATTGGGCTTCTACGTGTTTGGCTTGATCCTTCATCATCCAGCTTGAGGTGCGTCGACGCTCGAGCTCGACATGATATCCTCGTCAACCGTAGAATCGGCCATCTCTTCTAGCCGATTGTTTGACTTTTCATTGACTCGGCCTCGATCATAAATACTAGCCTTGCCCCTAGCCGATCGTGGACTGCCTTGCCCCGATCGTGGATCGAGACCGCTGATTGCTGAATTCACGGTGATCTCCACCGCAGTGTCTTCTATCGTCATCAAAGCAAACTCTCTTAAATGAGTTGTTGTTGTAAGCCCCATTGCATTCTGGACAATTTTTTGTTGGTAGCTTGATCCCTTCTTCCCAAAGAATATTTGAAGAATGGACATCTCCAATGTCCTTCGTTGCATCATGCCCACTCCTCTCTTCTTTGCTTTCTCTATCGGCGCTGAAACTTGTTAATCAAAGATCGAGACGTGACAGTCGGTGTGGCTTCAAGTCTCCTTCAAGTAGCAACCCTTTTCCTTTGACATCGGCGTTGCTTGTACCTTGGGATCGACAACTCCATTATTTTGAGCGACATCGCAGCAACACGTGATGTGTCTTTGCTAGACACTCAACCGTGTTAGTTGGAAGGATGCCGATCAATCTTCATCAGCTTTGGTAGGGTTTCAAACTTAAGCCTCAATAGTTGATTGGATCTGTTGTCTCAAGATCTTGCAATCATTGGTGTCATGCACGATGTTGCATTGTGCCATTTGCAATACTTCATCCTCTTGACCTCTGCAGATGGTATGGTATGGAATCGGGAGAGTTTGAATCGCCCTCATCAAGCAACAGATCAAATATCTTATCGGCCTTAGTGATATCAAAGCCGAATTTCTCTGGTTCTTTCTTGCCAAAGGGACAGGACACTGTCTTCTTGCCTTTGACCCACTCTGCAAGTCCTATCATATTGTCTTCATCTTCTGAATCAGAATAATCCACATAAGACACCTTCTTCTGAAAGTTTCTTCTAGGCTCATAGGACTTTGCAGTTTCCTGACTCATCCGACGACCACCGGCCGAGACTCTCAAGTCATGTGATGCATATTTCTCCTCAAGGTTGGCAAGAGACCTTGAAAGCCAACTCAGCCAATTGTTTGTCTCCCAGGTTCAGACTATAGCACTTGTTTCTGACCTCTCTGAATCTTTGAACGAATCCAAGAATCGCTTTCATCGCTCCTTTGCTTGAGTCTCGTCGATCAATCTTCATCTCATGGATGCCAGAGAAGAAATAATTGTGGAACTTTGTTCCAAATCGACCACTTGATGATGGAATTAGCTGGCAATGATGTAAACCATGAGAATGCTGGCCCTGATAGAGATGAAGAGAACAATCGTATCCTGAGTGCATCAACATTCCCTGCTTCTCCACATTGTATGATGAATCGAGTGATATGCTCCATTGTGGATGTTTCATCTTGAGAACTTGGTGAAGTCTCGCACCTTGAATCTTGGAGGGAACGGTATCTGATCATAGCCAGATGGATACGGTGTCCTGTACATGCAGGACTGCTGCTTGGGTTTTATCCCATATTGCTTCGCAAAGATCATCTCCGAGAAGTGGTCGATCAACTCCGCTTCACATGAGACTTCAATTCAGAGATACTTGTTCAATTGCTTGCATCTCAAATGGAGTCTCGGAGGCTATTCTTCCGAGGTTCTTGGTTGTGGATTTGGTGCCATTGATGTTCCTGCTCGAAGAACTCGTGCACATTTGGTTGACTTGCTGTGTGGAGTTTGTCCGATCGACGACTAGCCGATGGAGTTGGTTGATGCAAATTCAACTGGCTTGAGATAGCCAATTGATTTAGAAGTGTTTAGCACTTGTGCAGGATCCACCTGTGGAATTATCTGGCTGTCCCGTCACCCCTTGGTTGATCGGCCGAGGCGATGATCTTGTATGAGCCACCGTATTAGCTGGGTTAAGACAGTGCATTGGTGTTGATCGTTGTAGTGGGCATGCACGGGCATCCCTAGTGTCGGCCGCCGAATTTTGAGGTTGAACAGAGCTTTTCTTTCTCGTTGGTATAACCATATGAGCGTGAGTCGGACTGATCTTGACTCTTTCAAAAGCCTTGCTCCCGTGATTGAAGTAGACAAATTCTACTCCTCCTTGTTCATGTGCACTCCCGAGTACCTCCAAACATGGCTTGATAAGACTGTGGGTACTTCACTTAGGAACTTCCTCAGTCGAGTTCAAGAAATTTGAGATGTTAGTCTCAAAATGATCACGAGGCAAATCCCATCCCGCAAGCTTTCCATCCCGGTTTCTCATGGATAGTATACTTTGATTCTCACCGAGAATGTCTCGATCTTGGACGTTGGATGTTGAATGTGTTTGGATCACAGCATTGTAACAGCAAGATCTTCTGGCCTTATCCCCACTTTGATTCTCGAATTGGCCGAGAACTGGCATCGAGAAGAACCGTGAGCAGCTGCAAACTCGTGGAGATGGTGAAACCCCTCATCGTTGGTTATCAATCATGGGAAGCCGATTGGTTATGTTGGAACACCGGAGGAGTTCGATTTGGTTGAAAATATGCAGTCCTGTGTATCCTCCTTCCGCTCCTTTCTTGAGTGCTTCAATCGACTATTCTCGAATGGTATTAGCGAAAACCTTAGCTTGATCAATCATCGTTTGATGCATCGCCTTAGTCATCATGTCTTGAAGCCCTTCAGATCGGGCCGAGAAGGTGACTTGCTTAGGTGTTGGCAAAGGATTCTTCTTGAAGACTCCACTTTAGTCCGACCGTATGATGCCAAGCAAAGCTCTTCATAATGCTTCATGTGAGCTTCAAACTCGATCTTGTCTGCATCTTTCAGCTGATCCTTGGTGATTGCTTGGACGTTGTCCTGATCAACTCGAACTACCACCTCGTGTTCTTAGTCATTGTTGACTTTTTCGTGTCCCACCAGCGCAAAAGTGTGTTGACGCCGAAAATAGGACGTCCACCTCCGCCGCAAAGCACACGTGACTCGATAGAAGCGTGCCACCAACTGACCGTTGATTAACAATGGAAAATATTAGGGATCGCTAGAGAACCGATGGCCTTTTAGCAAAGACGTACCAATCGGCCGATACGAGTAAAGCGGATCGGCCGCCCGAGAGCGACCGGCCTGCGTGTGTGAGTAGATAGATCGGCCGAGATCGGCCGATCGTGACGCCAAGACTGAACAGGTCGGAATCGCGTGTTAGAAGTCGATAGGATCTAGATCGAGTGGGATAATGGTGATAATAGCTAAAACCACAAGAATTGGTAAAAAACTTGCGATCTAGCTAATATCGGTAAGGGGTGAATAAAGAACTAGACGAAACCTCAACGATGCGCCCGAGGTTAAAGCCTAGGGTTATTCGGTAAAACGGTACTCACAAGCTTGGGAGATCGATCGATGCAGCACCGAACTTGAAGGACGACATTGTAGAAAAGAGGAAAACGCAATGGCGAAGTCAGAAAAGTAGATGCTATAAAGTAGATCTTTGTAAAGTAAAGGGTTTGCGGAGGCTTTGTTTGATATTGGTGTGTACACTTTTTCCCGACCACGTGGTCGCTATTTATATCCCGAGGACAACCCGACTCGCCGATCAAGGCCTGCTTACTTGTATCTAAAGAAAACAAATACTACTAAAATAGAAAAGACTCTCATAGGAGTTTAAAACTTCCTAAAATCGACTCTTTGACCCGTTGTCAATCGTGGATTGACCCGCCTCCACGTTTCTTTCCTCTTGGCGATCTTCTCGATTGCCGCCTTCTTCTCCATCGACCAACCCTCCGCTTGACCATCGGCCGATCGGTTTGACTTGACCCATCGATGCACTTGAGTTTCCTTGACCATCCATGAGTCCTGTTGACCACCTTTCTCTTTCTCAATCGGCCGATTGCACTGCTCTCATCGCCGCTTCTCTTTATTCCTTTTGACCTTTTTTTTCCAAAAACGGTGTCAACACATCTTCTTTTTACCGATACAAAGTAGATAGAGAGGCTGTTGGAGTTGCTCTAAGGGAGAGACGAATAGCCTGTCATCGGGTGTTGGGCTTTTAGTATGAGGATCCACTCTGAACGCCGAGTCTTCTACAACTTTGATTCCTAGGAAAGTTGAAGGGTAATGAGCCTAGGAATTTTGTAAGGAAAGGATTCTAGGACGAATTCGATGGGGTGGAATCTTGCCCTACGGTTTGCTGGCAGAAATCTAAGGAAAGAAGCATTCCTGAAACATGAGTTTGTATGGAACCTTTGGTGACATGGCAACATATCTCACGTGTAAAGGCTCTTTCCTAGAGTTCAACTTTTCTAGGGAATCTATTCAAAGCAGTACTAAAATACAGCACCACGCTTGAATCAATTTGAATTCAAATTCAAATTTGAATTTAATTTTGATTTAAAATTTAAATCCAAATTTGAATTTGGATTTAAAATAATTCAACTATGAATTAGATTTAAATCATACAAATGGACAGTAAGGAAAACAATTCATTGCTACAAACATTAATTAAACATTCTGCACTTCATTCATCTCCAAAATTACAACCACCATCATTCTAAGAGCTAACCACCAACATCATGTCTCATAGTAGCTGCTATGTTCACAAAATCACACCCAAGACTGAATCCACCATATGCGGTCCTCCTTAATATGCCATCTGTGGTTTCCTCTTGAGAAGATGAGCCAAATGTGCCAACATACATAAATAAATGTGTCATGCTTAGTCACAATCTAAAACAGGCAAGAGAATGGACATGCTAATTTGTACAGGTTGCCAGGTTGGAGTCCCTGGCACTGAACGTGGGGTACATAGGCATGCGGTTTGCCATGATTTTTAGCTCGTTCCTACAAGCAGTTGGCTGTTTGTAGGTATACTTCAACTGGGATGCCTCCGTGGCTGGAACCCCAGATTTCCCTACAAAAGAAGTGAATTCCTTAGGGACATCTCACGTTTTCCTATGGTTTTGAATGGGCTCTAGGAAAGTTTGGTTCCTTGAACACACTCTTTTTTAAAGGAACTTTTCATTCCATTAACTCAAAGACACAGTGATGTCACTGGTCACTAGGTCCTCTACACTCGTAGGTACACCGTTCCACAATAGGACAGAATCACAAGGACACTTACAACTTTGCGCCACCAAAGCGGCCACCCGATTACAAACTCTAGGACAATAGGAAACCAAACATGAAGCAAAGTATATATTAATGAGGCTCTTGATCTCAAAGACAATTCCTCCGGTTGAGCTCGAACGTGTTGCTATCCAAGGCCAACTTCAGCAACAAGGAGTCTATCTCCACTTGCACCTTTGTTATACCCATCTCCGATACAGCTTTGACTCCCATCAAGCATGCCAACATTTCAGAGTGGAAAGCATCCATCAGGAAGCCATGCTGCCTCCTAGCACCTGCCTTGACCACGTCACCTTGGTCGTTTTGATAACAAAGCCCAACCTTCTTCGCCTGATGCCGCTGCAAACGCGCCATCTGGATTTATCTTGAGTACATCCCGCCAGGGTGTCGCCAATGTTGTCGCTGTCGTGGGCGCATGATCCGCCACCTTTCTTCCTATCATCATAAACTCTGTTGCCTGGTTAGAGATTAGCAGCCAAGCTTGATACATCTCTCCTCTTTTCCCCTTCTCTCACTTGGTTTCTTTCCAGCCAACAATTGTATAATAAGGTGATTACCAATGTCTGCACTTTCTCCTCCATATGTAGTATGCATCTTATTACTTCCTTCACTGATTGCTTGCCTGCCAATAGGCTTCTAAGTTTTTCCTTTGCACTTCCTGCCAAACATATTTAACATATTTGCATTCGAAAAAAGGTGGCTGCCATTTTCAAACAGTCTGTTGCACATAACACACTTTGTGTCTATCTCCATCCCCCTTCTTTTCAGGCCCATTCGCAAGTCATGAGCAAAGCGCCAAAGAATGTGCTTAATTTTTCGTGGACAGTTTAGCTTCCATAGTCTCTTCCATTGCTCATTATCTAAATCATTCCCCTTGATGATGAGGCCTTCCTCTCCTGCTCTCCTCTTCTCTTGTTCCCTTTGCATCTTATATGCTGATCGACAGAGAACAATCCTCGATTGTCATAGTGCCACACCAACACATTGTCTAGCACTGCGTGCACTGGTAGGGATAGGATCACTCTCACATCATCCTCCACAAAAGTTTGCTTTTACTAACTCAGACATCCCATTGGCCTGTATGTGGATCAATCAGCTCATTGACATGTGTGAGCAGATTACCTTCTAGCAGTGATCTGTCTTCTGGTCCATTCCTAGGAAGCCAAGGATCAGAACAAATCTTGATGGTTTCACCATTACCCACACACCAAATGACACCATTTTTCAACACCTGTAGGCCTTTCAGAATACTTCTAAGTATATGACATCCCCTGTGAACTAGTAGCATTCAGTGACATTACTATCCTTATAACTAGGTGATACCCACACGTCATGAGAATTTTTAAATAAAATTTTAAGGTGAAATGTCAAAGTAGAAACACCAAAGTGATTGCATGACAACATTTGTTTGTAAACAACATTATATATGAAAGCATTTTATTTTGTTGAGAGTGAATCATTCTAAAATGATTGATCCGACATGTATTTGGAATTTTGTGGTGTGTTACTCACAAATATATGCTATTAGCCGAAAATCGATTGAAAATATAAACAGATGGTTTGGTGGATGATGACATGACGATAGTGGATGGTGACATGATAGTGGGTTATGATGTGAAATGCTTACATGTTAAGAGAAATTGAGGTAGGACTCAGAGTGGTACCGATTATATAGTTGTTTATGATGATATCCCTTGAACACATTCTCACTTCCTAGGGAAATAAGAAAACTATAGGAAACTTACGCTTCTCATGAACACATTCTCACTTCCGGAAGGTCTCACCGGTATTAAATGAGGCCCTTTAGTACCGTGTCGCCTCCACCCGTATTAAAGGGGTTCATGGGCGCATCATGACTCTTCCACCCACTAATGTACTAATACTGGGTGCAAAAATATTCGGTATTAATGAATGTCGAGACCCATGATAAAAAGTTCATTCCTCAGTAGGGTGATACTTGATATAGTAGGCCATATTTTATCCTTTATCCTTTATCTAAAAAATAGAGCGTAATACTTGGGATGTCGAATGATGAAAGATTTAAATGTCAGTTTCGATTAAAGATTTCAATGCTATATCAACAAACCCAAAATTTCCAGGCTTTGCATGTCTTGTGCTATCACTTGTGCAGTCGTGCTGAATTTGGAAATGAACCCGAATGGAAGTGCTGATTGCCTTGTGAGCTTTTAGCTGAACACAAGCTGCATATGCATCGAAGGTATTTGTATTTCTGAACGAACACAAATGTGTATTCAAGCAAGCCGTATTATTAATACTATATCAGGACGCAAAGGCATCATTCTTCCAGGCCAAACCACTTGCTCCCATCCCAAACCTCGAAATTGGATAAGAGTTGAAACTTTCAACCCAAAGTCCATCTAAATTGTTTAGGAAAGTCCATTTTACTTCACTCACCTATTCACTTTGTCCGTCCCACCCCTAACCAAAATATCGGTTCAATTTAATCCCTCGTCGTATTGATACCTGACTAAATCAACCCCTAAACAGGATTTGTCCCGGATTTGCTTACGTGGCATGGTTTTGACTAGTCAACGTGTGTTTGGAGGTGTGACGTGGACTGCATGGTCAGAGCCGAGCCGATGCACATCGATACGAATGGAACCTGAGCCAAGATGTTGCACACGGCCACGCGCGCGTAGCCCCGTGCCGCGACTGTTGCTGCATCCCGCGCGCGTAATCAGCTGCTTGTGGCAACACTCGGGCCACGTTGTGGCGCACCAATTTTTCTACCTGACGCGTGGTCGAGTTAGTGCTGCATCGTTCAGGCGTTCACAACTGATATCATACTCTGCAGTCTGCACGACATCAGAACCGGCATGCAAAGCACTATCACACGCTGAATCCAAATAAGGCACAAGAGAACACATGTTCCACTAGCATCCTGCTAATCTGCATGATTTGTCGTCAACATCAGACAAAACAAAATGACCTAGCAAAATTTTTTCCCCATCGTGGCAATTAAACAGGACACCAATAGTATTTTATTCTCGCTAGAAAAATCTACTGCACTTTGTGCATTGTCGCATGAGAAATCCATGCCAAATAACATGATAGTATCACCAGTAACACACCTAATATGTACAGAAGTGAAATTTTGATAAGATAACGACAGGTTTCCCACTTCCAATTGATGTTTTCAGTTGACGCCTTCGTGTGAATGTGTTCCAGTCTACAGAAAATTACAAGCAAGTTTGGTTGGTATGGTAATCAGGTCACTTAAAAGATAATGATATATAAGAACATGTTGACAATGAAAACCTTACCATCACCATACCTGGAAGATTGTACTTGTTTTCAGACGCTTCTCACTTGCAGCCACCCATTTACTAGTTGCACTCTTCATTTTCTTAGTAACCTTGGAACAACAAACACATCAAATTTATAGAGAAACCAGGCAATGATAGAAAATGATAAAAAAATATACATTATTAGTAATGCTCACCATTGAATTTGAACTTTCAGGAGCTTGAGATGCTATTTCAGCTTGCATCCTTTTCTCATGACATTTCTCTTTCCTTTATCTGGGTTTTTGGACATTTCATTGTGCTTTTCACTTCTACAAAGCCTACATTTCATCTTAATGCCAACCTTTGATAACTTGGTTCCTTTCCTAGGCTCAGATGGATCCCTTCTTCTCTCCTTTTTTGGCCTTCCTGGCATCCTCACATATCCAGGAGGGTGTGGCCTTGGATGATCTGATATTGGCCAACTTGACATACCCTCCATGGGTAACATGCAATTCTCATATATTCTGTTGTAGGCCTCAATGGTGTAACAGTCTGCTATATAGTCTTCTGGATTCTTCGACATAAGATGGAGTGCAGAAATTGCATGGCAGCAAGGGATACCAGCTAGCTGCCATAACCTGCAGGAGCATGTTCTCTGATCTACATCTACCTTATACCTCTTATGTCCATGCTTTACCTCAAACCCGTCCTTTCCATTCCAGATTGACAAGCACTTACCGGAGTATTCAATATATTTGTTTAATTTTCTGACTATGTTAGGGCAAATCCTTCCGGTCCATCTTTCTGGCTTCAATCTATTTTCTTGTATCCTGACAAAGGTCTTGCACCTTAGGCCTTCAAGCATAGTGATTATTGGATGGGCCCTAATAGCAACAATCCAATTGTTGAAACTCTCACACATATTGTTGTCCACACTATCACAATTGCTACCAATCCTAAACCAGGCTCTACTCCAATGGATTGGTTCTGTGTTCATCATGGCTTTAGCACCCAGGTGTCTTTTGAGCTAGGAGAGCCTTACAATAGTTGAACATCTCCTTATTGGAAGCCTTAGCACCCAGAATGGTTTTGAAACTGCATAAATGTGCCTTGTGCACATCCTATGTTCGGATTACCACCCAGTCTTCTCCATTTGCAGCAATGTTCAGATCCTTTTGCAGTAGACCATGAACCAGTACCAAGATGCTGAGGTTTCCTTCTCTACGACAGCCCATGCAACAGGATACATCTGATTATTGGGATCCCTACCCAGCGCACAAAGAAGCTCTCCGTTGCAAGCCCCTTTAAAGAAGCACCCATCAAGTCCCAGTGCCTGCATCCAGCTAAGAACCCTTTTACATGCCTCAAAACATACATAAATCCTCTGAATACATGCTTTATGGTGACCTCAAGATCCAAGGAAATAGCCACTGTACTACCAGGATTACTTCTTAGGATCTCTAATTGGTAATCAAATAGCTTGGGGTACTCTTCTTTGGCAGCATCATAAATTCTCTTCATTACAGTATATTTGGCTCTTTTGATCTTGGATAATGTAACATCTGCTCCCATGTCGAGTAAGACTGTTTCCTTCAGATCCTGTAGCTTCCACGAAGGGTTAGCCTTTATTAATGACTCATACTTATCAGCAATTCTCCTAGCAGTTACAAGCTTGTTATCTCTCCTTTGAGGGCATCGATGTTGAGGAATATATGTCTGGACTTGGAACCAATCACACTTTGAGGTATATGCACCATAAATCATCCAAGGGCAACCAAACCATGAACACTTAGCTCTAATCCTCTTCTTTTCATCTTTGGGAAAGGCAATATGTCTCTTCATTGCAAGCCCGTAATTAACCACAGCATGTTTGAATTCTTCCCTTCCCCTAAAAGTCATGCCAATGGAGAAAACAGGTATTGTAGCAGTATCATCAAACCTAGGAACTTGCTCTTACTCCTACAGCCAGTGATCTCAGGCCCTCATCATCATCATAAGAGGCTTCTTCACTTGAATCAAAATATGGTGTCTCATTGCCAGCATCCAGATCATCAACAAAGTGCAGTTTGGGAACTTGATGTCCAACCTGTACTAAGGCTTCACAAACATCCTCCTCCCTTTGATCCCTTTCTTCACCATATTGGCATTTCTTTATACCGCTGGCCTCCTCATCTTCTGAATTTTCTGAGTCTTCAACCTCCCAAGAACTGCTACCACTGTTTTCTGCTTGGATCGCTTTTGTTACCAGGTTGAGACTTTCTACTAATGTTTACAAGTTTAGAAGGACTCAAATTAGCTATTGGAACAGAAATAGCTTGATCATCTTCTTCTGAACTAGACTCTTCCTCCTCTTCTAGTTCATACTCTGAATCACTCTCATCCTCCTCTTCTGAGTTTTCATGGATAACCTATGCATATACATCTGCAACACCATCATCTGCACCATCTAGTATGCATTGTAACATGTAGAGCACTCTTTGTCATCCTTGAGAGGCCTTAACCCATTGGCAAGCTCTTTCCCAGGAGACAACCAATGCAAAAATGGAATCTTTATCGGTTATAATCATGTGTAGTTTTAAATTGTTAACAATCTCATATATCAAAACCTTTTCCTCTTAATATATGACCAGACTTCATCTCCACCAACAAAGTCAATGGTGTCTCCCAAATGCACAAACTCTCCCCAAATGAAACCTCACTGGTAAGAAACCAAGATTATCCATCCAACCTGCACACGAAAATTACAAAAGCATCAATCACACAAATTACTATTATGTTCCTGTGTGTGTATAATTAGATAGTTTTATGAGCATGTTCTTGAAAGAAAAACATAGACATTACGTACATTCTTTTGTGACATGAAGATTCCATGTCTGTACAATATATACATACTAGCAGATCCTCTTATCCTTTAGGAATATATAGAACAAATAGAACTAAAGTGCTACACTAGCAGTACCTTTTCTTTCTTGCAAGTTATTATATAGAGCATATCATTCACGAGACCCATTTTGTTTACGGCATACCAGTCCTACAGCATGGCGGCTGTACTCTTCATTAGCATACGAAAAGAATCATGTACCAATGATTATTGAACCTCCAATCCCATTCCCATCTACAGGTGCGCGCACAGCTAGAGGAGCATATCGACTTAAATCTAGTAAACAATAATTCGGTTTTGCATCTGTTCCAACATAAGAACAGTGCCGCGCGCCGCGCGCGTACTATCCATTACCCAAGCTAATTACAGACCAAGGAGATAATGACTAGAGCCTCCACTTTGTACTACTAACGAACGGACGCCATGACGATGATAAATCCGCGCAATGCAAGGATAGACCATCCATCGCACGACAAACTGACCTCGTGGAAATTGGTAGAAGATTCGAACCAATGTTTAGGAGAAATTGATAGTCTAGGGTTCGGAACTTTAGATTACTCACCAGATCAATCTGCTCGTACTCTAGTATCCACCAGCACCGCCCGATCATCCGATTCCTGCGGCGGCGAAGAGGGGCGGAAGAGCAAACTGCACGAGGAAAATGAGGAAAGGAGTTGGGCGATGCACTGCGGAAATCTTCGCGCCTCGCCTATTCCGGATTTCCGGTGTCGTGGGAGATTTGGGTGGCTCGGCTGCCTTAGTTTCGGTGGCTCGGCTTAGTTGCGGTGGCTCGCTAGCAGTCCACATCACACGGCTCACACCTCCAAACACACGTTGACTAGTCAAAACCATGCCACGTAAGCAAATCCGGGGACAAATCCTGTTTAGGGATTGATTTAGTCCGTATCAATACGATAAGGGATTAAATTGTGCCGATATTTTGGTTAGGGGTGGACGGACAAAGTGAATAGGCGAGGAGAGTAAAATGGACTTTTCCTTGTTTATTATTTTTCCAAATTTCATGATCCTCAATCGCAAAATGTTACAACATTCTTTTATATAAAAAGTTGAACCAATATTTTCAAAAAAGTTGCACCAACATTTGTTTAGAGAGAACGTTGGATCCAACATTTGTGATTACACCAAAACATTTCATGAAAATGTTGATCAACATGTTTCAATACTGAGAAGACGGGCATGGTTGTGGCCGATCGCATTTAGATGTGAAATCCAATGGTTGTACTAATTGTTTGCACGAACCCCAACATTGAAATTTTCAATTTATGTTACCTTCCTGCTGACACTTTTTACGGGATCAATAAGCCGGAGAAAGCTCGCCGCAGCCTTCTACGAGGGGTCGCATCGCCTGTGTGGCGTTAGGACCGGATGTCGGATGAACCGCCAGAGATCTATTTAACGCCCGGCTCGGAGGGACCCCGTCAGGCCGATGCACTAAGGGTTGCTCTAGGATCGGCAGCCACCTAGAACGCCTTGGACGTCGGATACGAATGAATATCAACAAGTAATAGATTGGAAAAGCTAAGGCAAAGAGATAAAAGTAAAGACAAAACAATAAATAGTAGATGTGTTTGATTGATTAGATCCTTCAATCGCCTGTGGCCCTTTATATTTATAGGGAGGTCTTGCCCCATTAGAGTCGAAACTCTACAAAATCGTGTCAAAATGCAACTCCTAACTCGGATTTTTGGTTGGATGGCGGTCTAACGGCTATGGGACATGGTCTATAGCCTATGTGACGTGAAGATCTTCTAGAAGTCATATCTCTCATCCGGACCAATTGGACGTTACATATATGGATCTTGATCTACTCGACGAGAACTATCCAATGGTGAAGTCAAAATGCCTTTGAGAATTTTGACCAGGCGGTCTGACCGGTGTGAGACCAACACTACAAGAAAATCGTTGACTAGTGACGCAACCACATTTTAGCGCCATTGATTTATGACGTTCCGCTGATCTCGTCATAATATTTCACTTCCGAGCAAATTTAGTGACAAAATGTTTTTCCATTACGGTTGATACTGTAGGCTGCTCGTTCCATGCTGTTTTGTGACGCCATATGCTCAAAAACGCCATAAACCAACATCGTCCCACATGTAAGCATTATTTTAAAAGATTGTTCCAAGTCGTCATAAAATTCGAGGGACCCACATGTAAGCATATTTTCGAAAATAGAGTGTTCCAAGTCGTCATAAAATTTTCCGTGGTCTCACATGTAAGCATTTTCGCCATGTCACGCAAGGCCATCATAAACCAACTTTAGTCCCACATGTAAGCATTATTTTAAAATAGAGTGTTCCAAGTCGTCATAAATAGTTCCGTGGTCTCACGTAAGCATAGGTCACGAAATGTTGCAAAATAATTTGCCATGGCATGGGTTCGAACCGTGGACCAAGAAGGAACAAGGTTGTGCTGTTTACCACTGCACCAGTCGTTGGTTGTGATAAGTACATGGGAAACTCTACTAATAGTTCATGCGAATTCTTCATCGTGACCAGTCCCACATGTAAGTTTTAGTTGAGTCTATAATTACGATCGAATGGTCGGCGAGACACTTCACTCGGACTTCAGAAAGACTTTTGACTTCGCCACGCAGATCTGCAATAGTTCGTGGTAGGAATGGCGGATCCTAGCGGTGAGGGGAAGATGGTTGCGCCGCCACATCCCAAAGAACAAGAGGATGAGAAAGAAGACGAGGTTGGTCCTCCGGTTTGAGCCGCTATATTTTCCCTATCTTACTAGGGTTGGGGATATCTAGATTTGGGGATCCGGAGGATTGATGAGCATATTTGGTAGATTTAGATTGCAATATCGTACCTTTAGATTTGCACTTGATAGGTGTTAGAAGTTGATAGGCTATAGACAATTCATGTTAGATTCATTAGTTTTAATTTGCATCGCTTCTTACAATGGGTTTTGTATTTTAGTAGCTTCTAGATGTGCTTTAAGCCACTCGCTTTTATGGATTTTTGTGGAGGTGCACAACTGAGTTTATGTAGGTAGCAAACAACCAGGTTTTGTGGCGTGTGGTGGTTGTTTTACTGCACTCATACAAATGGGTTCAAGGGATTTAGATTTTTATAGACTGAGATGAGTTTATTTTTCGGATCGAGATGAGATTTCTCCAAGAATTAGTTTAGTTCTACAAGAACATCTTAATGTTATTTAGAAGATCTCGATGCCTCATCTCGGGGAGAACTCTATTAGATCTCCAAAGAGATCCAAAACATGACCAAGAACAAGAAGGCGAGATTATTCTATTATAGACATTGAATAAAGCGAATAAATGGGTAGATATTGAGTTTGTTTGGTCCATCTTTCTTTAGATGTTCAAGAAGTTGTCGCTTGACCCAAATGGGTACCCTTGCCTATTAGTACCCGCTTCACCAACGCATACAACGAACTTTGAAAATTTAAAAGAAAAGACCGACAAAAAACTCAATATCCTACCCATTCATCGACGCTTTTATTCCAATGTATATGGTAAGAAGAATGATCTCCCTCGCTTGTCTTGTCCGTGTGTCAAGCTCTTCTTTTTCTCGCTAATTGTTCTATTATGTTTTCGATCTCTTCGAGATCCTATAGAGTCCTCGCCCGAGATGAGACATCCGGATCTTCCGAAAGAACATTAAGAAATGCAAGAGAGTCCCGCAAGGCCACAAAATTCACTAGGAGGTGTGTAAGGTGAAGGAACAGTCAGGAGGCCAAACATGAGATGGAGTTATGATTATGAATGAGTAGTGATGATTATTGTGAAACTTGTATCATGATTGTGTTTTGGTGTTGGCTACCTGATCATCGATGATGTTTGCTACTTGTTGGTGGACTGGTGTGAACTTTGTGGTGATGAGTTGCTATGAGATGTCATCTTATTATGCCGATTTGGTTTAATCTATTCCAAATTGATTCGAGCATACTCACCATTCGAATTCATACACATTGCAATGGAGGTCATTGAGAATTGCATTAACGGCACCGCGTTAACCGAAACTTGTGTGCACACCCTCCGAACGGACGTCGATCATTGTGAATCGCAATGCCCGCCTTATTTACTCTCACGACATGTACCAAGTCGAAAGGTTGAAGTAAGGCCAAAGATGGGACATGGCAAGCGAGGAACTGTGACTTCATTTCTACGATGGGCAATCAGTTAATCGCACAATTGCGTGACAAGTGCATGTCTCTTAGAGCGAATCTTTCCTCACGGAATACTCACATATGATTGCGGTTGTATGCAGATCATCCCGAATTTATGCACAATCTCCAGAAGATCCAAACTCATTCGCTTTGAGCATACTCACCATTCGTACGCATGCAATGGAGGTAGAGGAAGAACAATGGAGGTATGGTGGTAATAGATAGAGAAGGGGAAGTTTTGATTGAGGTTCCCCTGCTGATGTTTCGCAAGGAGGACCTTCCTAGTGGTAAAAGGGAGGAAAAGCTAAGATGTTGTTTGGATTGATCCAATCGGATCGTCTGTCCTTTGATGGTTTTGAAGGACCTTCCGAGAAACAATTGTGTAATCCCAACAATAGCAGAGCTCCGTAAGTTGGTGGGAGAAAAGCGCGCACATGCCCAAAAAAAGTTTTCGCAGACAAGTGTATATATCTCATTTCTCGACACGCCGACACCAGCAACTCAAGAGACTACCACGCCCTTTCCTTGTGGTAAAGACTAGAGCAGCCTTGCTTAGATCGCTACCCGTCGGAATGGCAATCGCCTAGCGAACGAGAAGGTGACTCGCCCAACCGTCCCTCCGCTTAGCCATGCTACTTGATCTCATACTAGTTAAGGGAATTCGATTTGGGATCTCACAAACCATTCATGTATTTTAAAGGTGTTTGAGTAGACTCAAAGCTCCGATCGCCCACTCCTCGTGAAGTCATCGAGATCCTAATGAAACGAGTGGGACGCTGCCCATCCAAGTATGATCGACAGCCAACCCCGCGCCGATATGTATGTCGCTATGAGGTAAACGATAACCATCACTTAATAAATGTTGCTTCTTTGATGTTAGTGTTCAATCGCTAATTATATGAACAAATCGATCGCATCGATGGCATGAAGTGCCATTAGGTGGATAGATCCTAATGGGATATTAGGACTCTAAAAGTTCTAGAGAACTGATGGAAATGAAGGAAAAGTAAAGAGGAAGCAAGGTCGTGGAAAGAAGCATGTGCTAAGAGGAGGAATGTCAAAGCAGCCGCAGACGATAACGCGATACTACGGGAGGTAACTCAACTGCTTGAGACGAGAAAGAAAATGAGAATGATGTGTCCCCATGAAAAGGGTGAACAGTACCAAAAGCCAAAAGGGAGGCAAGGATGTGGAAGGAAGAATGCAAAGGCTAAGAGGAGATTCAAGAGATCACCGTCCAGCGGCCAAGCCTGATTCTCGCAAGTGGTGAAGATGAGGGAATCAGACAGCCTCATATAAGAGGTCAGAAGGACAACAATGAGAATAATGATTCGTGGTGTTATTGCTAGGTAGACGGTTTAGAGGTGCTAATCATGCTTGTATTTTGGTATTTGCTAATGTTGGTGGAACTTTGTGGTGATGAGTAGCTGAGATGCCATCTTATGATGTTTGATACTTGTCCGCTCTGATGTTTTATGAAGGACCTATCAACATACTTCGATATCAGGTACAAAATAAAAGATTACCAACAAAATGATCTATTGTACATAATAGAGAAATCAAGACAACCATATGTTCCTTTTTAAGAACTACAAGACCATTTATCGAGGACTACACATGACTCTGTGGAGCATTGAGTTACATGAGAATCAATATAGTCCCTACTGATAGAATCATTCTACTAATCACGCATCATGATTATATGTACATTATCACATGAGCCCACGTGTCTATACGCCATCTTCACTTTCCTCCCAGAACACAAGAAATCTACAACCCACACCACATCAATGCATCTAATCATCACCGCTACCATCCATCAACAACAGACAACTCTCACCACCGATTTTTGTCATTGCATCAGAGAACAAGATCTCAAAAGACACATGGTCCTTGTGAAACACGAGCCATGCCACATCCTCCCTGATCGCAGCATTATCGTAAAGATCACAATGGTGGATTCACGATGACCGCCGGCCTTGGGCAGAAAGTGATGAACTTGTTCTTCAAGACCAAAGAATAAGCGAATTGAATAGCAATACCGTGTGTGGAAAAATTCGAGGGCATCCATCAGCTGAGATGCCTGCCAAGTCGATCCATGTGCGATCATTGAGAATTGCCGGTGCATGCACCCCAAGCACCATAACAAAGTGCACGCTGCACCCCTTCCAACACCTCATCATTGTGCGCATCACCGAACCCAAGTTCAGGCCATGGCCCACCGCTCAAGACTCCACCCAGTAACCATGCCACAACATCAATCACCATTCACTCCCACCACAAATAAGAACATTTGGCACGTGATGATCAATGAACATTTGTGAATGGAGCGCAAAATGATTCCCTTCCTTGATCATCGTGTGAAGCAAAGTCAAGGAAGGGCAACAAAACGTGCCTCATGTAGATGGTGAAACTACTTGTTATCCAGTGTATGAATGATCACGGATGGATGCCGCATTGTGCTCTGTGACAAATCCCAATGTACTCCGTCGATGAAGACACATCACATGGTGATACAATTATGTTAGGTCAAACGTGGATCCCATATCTAGAATGTGTGTGTTGATCATAATAACTAGCCATGAGTCTCACAACATGTCATGATATTTTAACTAATGGCAAATCCGATCAAGTTCACCTTGCCTCGATGAAGTTTGACGCAGAAAACAAGCAACAAGACTCCTTGATGTTCATCAAGCACTTGAGAAGATCATAAACTCCGACAAGTCAAGCCTGATGAACATGACTCCAAATCAGGATCATGAAGTCGACTCCAAGGATGATGAGATCTGAAGCTTCATGGAGTCTATCAAATGGAGAAGAGATCAAGCCCACATCGAAGGGACAAGTCAAGAATTGATCGAGAAGCATCGACGAGACGGATCAACCGCCAAACGGGTGTTCATCCCGCGCCTTTGACCATCTCTCATATTGTCATGTCCGACACCATCCATTCATCGAGAGCACACATCGGAGAAGCACCGAGGAAGCCGACGCCGTGCAATCGAGTTGCCAGTGATGGCACCATGTCCTCCGCCATGGTTGGTGAGCTAATGGTGGACTTCCGAAACTTGATTCCACAAGGCAGACATCTATCCGCGGTGATATAAACATGCCACATCTACATCATGAGTGATCATATGTATAGCTAGCATATGCTTTAGGAATAGACGAACTAGTCATCCCGCGATCACTTGTAGACTAAAGGTTTTGTTCATGATGATTATCCGCGTGTGACCATCAGGAGAAAGCTAATGAACTGATTCTGACCAAATGACCCATATCGAGGCCATCATGTGGAAGATGGTTTGTCATCGGTCACATCAGAATATCAGGCAATGATGACCATGGCAGGTGGATGAGATCCATCATCATGTATGTTCCAAATCAACACTTCAAATGTTGCCATTATAGAACCCAATGGTTTGCTATCCTATTGCATCAAGGTCCTTGTGAAAAACACCATCACGTATTGCGTATTTTGGCAACATTGCGTATGGCTCGGAGACCCAAACGATGAAGATGATACGTTTCGAGTTCAAGCTACAAAAGAAGTTTGGTTCATGAATCGATCTAGAAGCAAGAGGATTTGAATGTCCGTGGAGCATCATGACATTGAGCGTGACATCCAAAGAAGATCGATACATATCATGTGTTGTTTCGATCGAGGACGACCGCATTGAAGTTCCTCCTCCATCGAAAGAAGCATATGCCAAACCGCAGTGCCCAAGCCCTGTGGAAGTTGTGTTCCACGAGGAATGCTGATACGAGCGATACGCGGCCGATGTGGCGAAAGTATCTTGTGTGATGGAGGCAATGCTCTATGGCCTGTGGAGTGGAGTCTAGCTCAAATCTATTTATTGACACACACCGATGGCTTCTCGGTCCCGATCAAATATGCTAGTGAAGGATCACTCCGGAGGAGGCGATTTATGGGACGCCTGCCAATGCCCGGCCTTATTTACTCTACATGTACCAAGTCGAAAGGTTGAAGCTGCACTGCAGGCCAAAGATGTGGGACATGGCAAGCGAGGAAACTGGACTTCATTTCTACGATGGGTAATTCAGGCTAATCGCACACATTGCGTGACAAGTGCATGTCTCTTAGAGCGAATCTTTCCTCACGGAATACTCACATATGATTGGGCGTTGTATGCACCGATCATCCCGAATTTATGCACAATCTCCGTAGATTACCTAAGGGTTGTACCAGGTCCCCCGTAGTTTTAATGTTTTATTTAAGTGTTTGTAGTCATGTACAAGTTGAAACGTACGTTATTTTGTTGCAGTGAGTACATTTGTAATGCGAATATCGGATCATCCGCCTAACGTGAATATGAAGTAGAGTATAGTCCTGTGTGTTTGTCCATTCCATGATCCATGGTGGCACACAACCACCAACAACTTGCCTCTCTAGAAGGTCACCGACGCTTGGGTCCGACACCCAAGCGTCTTTCGCTTGGGTCACCGACGCTTGGGTCCATGATCCAAAGTCTGTTTCCGCCTGACCACAAAGGCGGACTTGAAATTTGAATTCGCCTCCTTCCGTCCTCCTCGCTTATATATAAAACAAAGAGGGAAACCAGATCCCAATTCCTCCGGTAATTTTCCAAAATCGTGGGATCTTCTCGAAGAGACCTAGAGTGGCATGAACGAGGCCTAGCTAACACCGAGGCGATCCTCTTCACGGCGACCTTCCTCATTGAAGCCGCAAGATGGTTCAAACTCTCCTCTCGAGATTCACCTGCTCGCAGATGAACGGCCAACATCTAAGGCGCAAGGTCGCTCGAGACGGCTTCACCTTCTTCCCGAGGCTCACTCCTCCCGATCGATTGAATTAGATTGCTTCCCATGCGGCTTTCTATAATATTCCTGATTGTGGATCACGCCCTATCGCAAGAGTTTGTTAGAAGTCATTTTATTTGAGGTTTGTAGAAATGTAGATGAAATTGTTGCACCTTTCCCATGCTCTTTGCAATATTGTTGTTGCATGCTTGGGTGATTGTGTATCTCCTATCGCAAGAATTTGTTCAAGTCATTTTATTTGAGGTTTGTAGAAATTTGTAGATGAAATTATTGCTTCCCATGCTCTTGGCTTTCTATAATATTCTTTCATGTTTGGGTGATTGTGGATCTACTGCTCTATCGCAAGAGTTTGTTAGAAGTCATTTTATTTGAGGTTTGTAGAAATTTGTAGATGAAATTGTTGGACTGCTTCCCATGCTCTTTGCCTTTGAATATTGTTGTTGCATGCTTGGGTGATTGTGTATCTACTGCACTATCGCAAGAATTTGTTCAAGTCATTTTATTTGAGGTTTGTAGAAATTTGTAGATGAAATTATT
Source organism: Cenchrus purpureus (assembly GCA_022644695.1). NCBI lineage: Eukaryota > Viridiplantae > Streptophyta > Magnoliopsida > Poales > Poaceae > Cenchrus > Cenchrus purpureus. The sequence goes on from CP053456.1 coordinate 22,709, forward strand.
GGACCGCTTCCCATGCTCTTTGCCTTTGAATATTGTTGTTGCATGCTTGGGTGATTGTGGATCTTTCTATTGCAAGAGATTGTTCCAAGTCAACTTATTTGAGGTTTGTAGAAATTAAAGGATGAAATTATTATATTGCTTACCCATGTTCTTTGGCTTTCCATATTTTGTTGCATGCTTGGGTGATGATGGATTGGTGTGATCGCTCATGTACCGCATTGAACTTAATAAATGAAATTGCTTTTGCTAATGATCTCAACCCTTATCTCTTGTTCTTGTACTTGTTTCAGCGGGCCAAAGGGTCAACATCCGTAGTCGCCCCTGCTCGCACCTGCCCAAGGTAACAAACTCAACACCTTCTTTGTTTCCGATAATGATCTCAACCCTAACCTCTTGTTCATGTACTTGTTTCACGGCAAAAGGGTCAACGCCAAGTCGCCCTGCTCGCACTCTCCCAAGGTAACAAACTTAACACCTTTGTTTCCGATTATGATCTCAACCCTTACCTCTTGTTCTTGTACTTGTTTCCAAAGGGTCAACATCCAAGTCGCCTCTGCTCAGATCCGCTCCAAGGTAACAAACTTAACACCTTTGTTTCCTTAGTTCGAATCAATTACAAGGTCCTAATCTGACTTGGGATCCACTGTTGCTAGATGGAAGCTACCAAGTCAATGATGCTTCTTCCCGAACAAATTAAAACAGAGGCAGCCGAGTACTCAAGAATGGGTACCAAATCCTTATGTAGTAGTGTTGATGAAGAGCGAGTTGACTCAATCGATGGGGTACAACTTCGACAACGGTTTGTTGCTCACCAGAAAGAGTTATGTTGCTTGAAGAAGAAGACCGAAGAATCGAATCAACTCAAAATGCACTGAGATTAAGAGGTTGCGTAAGCTAACCGAAGTGAGGACCTCCTTCGCTCATCGCTTAGAAGAAAAGATGAAGAGGTTAAGATCATTAGATCAAATCTCCACTTTCTCTTGTGATTATGAACTGGATTTAGCTTTGTTAATCAATGTTCCTTGTGATACTGTTATCTTGTAATAGTTTGTGATATGTGATGAACAATATGGTCGTGCTTGATAATAAACAATAGTTTGCTTTATTGTATAAAGAAATATGTGCTGATTATATTTTGCCAACCAGATCGAATTATTCAAAAAGGATCAATTGAAATTAAATCCATTAATACCGATGCATGATTAGTTAATTTTATATTGTCCTTCTGGCTTAGCCCACTTTTAATTGGGCCAAAAGTCATTTTTGTCAAATTAACATGACATGTAAGGCCGCAACAAATGTGCGCACTTGTTGGACTCGACCCAACCAAAACGGGCCCACCCTAATCAAATTTCATCCGAAAAAGCTACAATTGGGCCCAACAAAATCTTTTGGGCTATATGAACAACGCCACCCTACTGTGAATGCTTTTGGGCTCAACCCATACAAACGGGCCAAATTGCTTTATGACGACACGATTTGTCACAATTGGCATCGCCACATCGGATTACATCGATTCTCGCGTGGCAAAGTCCGCAGAACGGTTATGACGCATAGTCGACTTCCACGCCATTAAACTCATGACGCCGAAATAAGGTCTCGCCATTAATCGCGGCCAGACGCCGATTAATGACGCGCCAGAATAACCGCGCTATTAATCGCGTTTATGACGAAACGGTCTTTTGCGCCACTACCTGTTTTTCTTGTAGTACGTAGTCTTGCCAATTTTGGGTGTCAACACTTCAAGAAATAAGAGAGATCTTATATGGTTAAAGCTAGATAATTATTTGAATTAGGCCTAACAGAGGCTCATGAAGACCAACATGACCTTCTCCTCCTAATCCGTGTTATTTCCGATAACTTCTTCCGAATTTAACATTTCATAAAATAGATTCAACATTCTCGAAAAATAGTTCAAGATTTCAAAGGAGTAAAATTCAATATTTTTGTAAACAATACTATATTGGACATTTTTGCTTATTTCAATATCTTAGCAAAATGATTTCAACAAGAGTTTCAACATTTTCGAGGTCCTGAGGTCGTGGAGCGTGGTGGCGACGCGCCTGTACTACAGCACGGTGGGGGCCGTGGTCGGCGGCTCATGCATGGCGTATTCTGCAGTCATGAGCCAAGCATGACGCTATTTGGGGTCGGCGAGCTCACGGTCGTGGCGATTAGGCGGCAATAGGCGGTGGCAGGCAGATGGAGAGAGGAGCTAGGGTTGCGTTGAAGTGAAGATCCAAGTGATATTATTATATACACAAATCTCAAATACTGAAAGTAAAAATTTCTGAAGCTACATAGGATTCCTGAAGAAATATAGATTTCCTCCTAAACCCCATGACTAAAACAACCCGCTTAAGAACCTGGGCCGAAAAAACTGATAATTAGACCTTATGTATAACGGTCCATGGTCCATCCACGGCCCACGTGGAGCGGAAGAGGAAGGAGGAACCGCCGAACGAGAAGAGACCAGAACCATAAAGAGGCAGCGGACCAGCGAAGAACTCCGGCAAGGAGAGTCATGGAGCCGGAGAAGCCCAAGGAGGCGGCGAAGCAGCCAATGGATGCGGAGGCCGGAGACCCCGTGGATCCCCGCGAACTAGGTGACTGCTTGATCCCCTAACTACTTCTGCTTCAAACGGCTAATCTTCGGATACTCCTATAGTCAATTCCCCGTCGGAGAACCCTACCTCTGCAATTTGTGCAAGAAACAACGGGTTCTTACTCTGTTCTAGTGCTGTAAAGCAATATCACTCATTCGCCCTTTTGCTTCGTACCGCTCTTATTTGCAGTGTCCAGCGACGACGAAATAGACTACCTGTCGAGCCCGAGTTCTACGATCCCGACCTGGATGACGTAGATGAGCGGTGGATGAATAGGCAGAGGAAAGGCCGCACATCTGACGCCGTGCTTAGTTGCCCCGCCTGTTTCACTACCCTGTGCGTGGATTGCCAGAGGTAAGCCTTCACTGCTTGGCTTAGTGCTGATTCAAGTAGGGCGGTCTTGGATTGAAATCAGTTCAATTTATTAGGTTACCCTATTTAGTTTTTTCTCGGTAAGCTAAGTAAGATGTATCTGGCAGTAATGAACTAATGACTGTTTTCTTATGGCGCCCTATAAGCCTTTGCAGTGATGATTTATGGTTGTGAGCCTATTAGTTGACAGGAATGCTTTGTGAAACAAGATTGTGAACCGTTGTCTTTAATGAATTCAGTGATAATTCCAATGTATATCTCTTATATAGCCATGGTGTGATTATTTTGAAAGATACTTTTGTTAGTACGGAGAAACACCCTGGAAGTGGGAAACCACAATTGTGTTTACTACGAGCATCTAAATACCTATGGTAATTAACTTTTTCTGTGATGGATACTGTATGACTGCATATCATTCACTGCACCTTCTCCAATTATCATCCAACTTTTTAGGATATATGCAATCGTAGGACCTTTTCTCCTGAAAATTTCGTTTGTACGAGAATGAGAGTCGCCGATGTGAAAACAAACATAAGGCATAGTCTATTTTTTTTGTTTACAATTATTTGAATAATATAGTTGTATTGTGAATATGAAGCATGATTCTGTTCTGCTGTGATGTTGTCTTCTTGTTTCCTTTTGAATATTGTTCAGAAATACCTTAATTTTTAAATGTGCAAAATGCATGGGCGGATCCAAAACTTATTTTGCTGTGCCAAATAGGTCCATAATCAGGGCGGAGCTGGGCCAGCCCAATGCCTAGGGCCATTCTATGGGCCGACTGCATGAACTGGATCGATCCTTCATTCTACATTATGCTATATTGTGGAGAAAATGGGTTGACACCTAGGGCCATGGCCCTAGTGGCCCTACTCCGCCACTGCCTGTAATCACACTAAGTCATTCCTGCAGGTCCCAAGCAACTTGGGTCCTCCTCGCCTATTCTGTATTCTTTTCCCATTGGCAACTCTTTCATCTACCATTTCCTCATCCACATTGTCAACAAAGAGATCATCATCATCTTCTAAATCATAGTCAGTATAAAAAATTCAGGGCCATCCTCACTGTCACTGTCTTCACTACCACATGTCATGTTCTACTGTTTCTGCCTCTGCACCATCATCTGTCCTGTTCTTCAAGTTTGAATAAAAATCTGGTAGCTTCTCACCTTGCTGCTTGAAGAGTTTCCAGCTTCTTGGGGCTCAGTACCTTTGGATAGGAAGCAATTGGGTTTGCTACAAGGTCATCCCAGTTCTGCGCAATATTGTCATCATGATCTAGTTACAGAACAAAACTCTTGACCTTGCTCACCACATATATTATCAGGCTGTCCTTGGTTGCCTCTCTACCTTCCAGTCGACGAACTGAGGATGGTGAGGGGCAGTGATGTCAAGACTTGGGGAATCCAGGATTGCCGGGGTCTCTGTGCTATTTGTTCGTGGCACCGAGAAGGCTCACATGAACCACACCTGCCTATGATGCTTGATGCCGGGTTGCTTTGGAGTGGCACAACATGGCAAGGTTAGGGCCAGAAATGTGTTCTGAGAGTTGGTGTACCTATTTGGCACAGCACAATAAGAATAGGGATGGCATGCATTTTCCTCTTAAAACTTTATGTTTTCCTGTTTTATCTGTCTGATTATTTACTATTATTCGGTGCTGCTGATCTGTAGATCTTCCTGTGGTTACTTGCGGATTGCTTTGTTAGTATTTACAAGGTCTGGAATTATTCAGATTACGCAGTCACAAGACTTGTTTCTACTGAACATGTGTTTGAATAAGGCACCCTGATAAGGAATCAGGAGATATAGTTTAGTACAGATTATTACTTGTGAACAATTTTGAACCATTACAATGTCTGAAAACATGATAACTTTTTTCCCATGACTTTATAAGTTACTTGTATTGTTTATCTATCTGATATTGATCATTTTACAACTATACTGACTTTGTTGATGTTCAGGCATGAGAAGTATGTAAACCAGTACCGCAATGTTTGTGCGCAACTGCAAGGTCAAGACTGATCAGATCTTACGAGAGGGCAAGAGCAAGAGGAAAAATCGCAAGGGAAAGGCTGCTGAACCTTCTACTACATCAGAAGCTGAAAGCAAGGGACAGGCGTATCACCCGTCTGTTGCGAGGCCTGCTCAACTGAGGTCGGAGTGTTTGACGAGGATGAAGTCTACCACTTCTTTAATGTCATCCCTAGCAACTCCTGAATTTTGGTGATGTTGTTCTGTGAACTGTTGCCGTAGAAGTTTGTCGATCGGCGCATACTAGTAGCTGTACAGGATCGTATACTTGTGTCGATAATCAGTCTGCAACATCATGCTTCAGCAGTTCAGTACGCTCTATTGCTCTCTTCTGAATGCATGAAGTCGTTCTTGTTATTATCGTGGCAATTAATGATTGACCGTACTAAAAATCATGAGGCGCGTATGCGTAGGATGGCAAACAGATCCCCACATGGGAAGCAAAGCCAAGCCGTGATGGCCATCCCTCCAGATCCGAAGTTGAGACAATGGTGCGTGCCCTGTGATTATTGTTGATAAATTGTTTCGCACGGCCAAGTTGAAGTTACGTCAGTACCTGAGTGAGTTCAGTCTTGTTACCTCCGGAGCAATAAGTACTGAGGTACTGTCTCCAGCATTCGAGCATCAACTTGGAACTTCTAGGATTTGTTTGAAACGGGACCTAAGCCACATCTATTTGCAACGCAGGATCAATTCTTTAGTACCATCAGAAATTATACTCATCTCTTCTATGCCACTGACCCTACGTGTCATACATGAAAAAACCATACCATCAGATGGCATATCAATGGTACTGAAGGAATTTGCTCAAGAAAAAACAACAAGCTAATGCTCCTGCTAAACCAAGAGCCGAGAGAAGGTAGCAGCTGCCAGCTGGCCTGCAGTCTCATGCTCTCTGCACAGTGCACATCAATTTCGAAAGGCAAAATCACTGACGAGGGAGCGATAAAAAAAATAAAAACCATCTGCGGATGACGGCGTGCGTGGATCGCCGACACGCTCCTTTTGGCCACCGAAGCCACGGGGCCTTTGCCGGGGTGGGGCTCATCCTTCTTCCCCCTCCATCCAGCTCTCCCCAGGCGGGGGGCGATGGCGAGACACGAGACATGCAGATCATATCCAAAACTAGGAAGGGCTGGTGGCCCGTCCATTCGCTGCCATCCCTTTCTACACAGGTCATCATCGCCATGATGCCTGGATTTGTTCGTCCACCTCGCCCCTATCCACATCCAACCCCAGCCAGCCAGCCAGCCAGCCAGCCGGTCACACTCGCATGCCGCTGAAAAACGCTCCCGGCCGGCAGCCCCGTTGTCCAAGTCAACCAATCAACCAGTGTGAGTCCTCCTCCAGAGTCCAGATCCGTGCCAGTTTCGGCACCCCGGGGCGGGGCTCGCGAAAGTCGCGCGGCCACGACCTCCAACATGCTGGTTTTGGCACCATGGCATGGCGAATGGCCCGGCCGGCGGTGCACATCACGACGGTCGTCGCTGCCCCGCGGCAGCATGCATGCGCGCTTGGTCTGGCGGCTACGACGAATGAAGCCGGAATTCGCTCGTGATGGGCAATTTTCTCCTGGGGATCGGGGTGCCAGACGGAACCCCATCATCATCAGCTGGTACGTTACGCTGTTGGGTCGGCAAGGTCGCGCGTCAAGCCGTCAATCCGGCCCTGGCCCCCCAAACCCCAAAGGAGGGGGCGGAGCACAGCAGCACAGGCGCGGCACCAGCACCGGCGCACAGCTCCCGCGCGTCGACGTCGCCCACTCCATCTGCACTGCACGCACGGCGGGCGACACGGGGCACGGCGCGATAACGATTTTTCAACAGGGGCAAAGGAGCGCGAGCTGCCTGCCGAGCTCGATCTCCACTGCACGCACAGTCCCCGGCAGTGTGCCCCATGAGGCCATGACCCCATGTCCCTCGAGTCAATCGCTGCTGCTGGACGCCGCCGAGCTTTCGTCTTTCGATCGAAAACGATTTCGAATTCTCTCTCGACCCCCGTCTAGTTTTCCCGCAACGATTCGTCGTTGTTGTTTGCCAAGCCGGAGAGAGCTGGAAAGGTATAGGGAGGGAGGATCTCACAGCTCAGGCGGTCAGGGCTGCTGCTGTGCGTGCACAGTTTGATTTGTTTCACCACCCCGTTACTACTCACTTTCGGTTACTTTATATAAGCGTTCGGCGATTCAAACTTCAACAAACAACAACGATGCGAAAATGGCATATATCTCATTTTACACTACCCACCAACTCTCCACCCACCCACCAACTCCATTTCATTTTGTCATATCCCTAGGAATGCTTATATTTTGACAAAAAATTTGAACTTTAGGAATGATTATACAGAGGAATGCTTATATAGAGGAACGGAGGGAGTACAATATAAGCTACTGTAGTTTAATATTTTACGTGAGCTCGATCGCTCGTGCCTGTCAATCCCAACCCAAGAGCGGAGCTGTTCGTTTGGTAGGTGGTGATCTTTGATTTGTTACGAGAGAAGTCTATTGTTGGTGGTAGTTTGTTGCTCGAGAGAAAATACTATCGATAACAACACACGGCGCAAGTGACTGCGATGCCGACGTGATACGATGGTAGCTTGCGCCTCTAGCCCGCTACTACTATTTGTAAAAGACCTGCAGATTCCAGCAAAGTGAGAGCCGATGGGCCCAGATTCCCATGTGCCCTGCCCCCCTCCGGGTACAGCGCCTACCGCCCTCTTCCACCCCCTCTGCCTTTGCACTTTCCTGCCATCCAGGGTCACTTTTCTGCATCTCGCTCTGGGTTACCGCCTCTCTTTTTTTACATTAGCGTAAACTGATGAAGATGAGCAACAACACGCACACCGCGCCCTGGTGAATACGTGCGTGTTCTTGTAATGAACTCTTCTCAGCTTGTTGGTTGTTGCTCATGGAGTGAAGTGGAACTGTGGTACGTACATGTCTGGTCTGACAGTGTTTTGCCCGTAGTGTTGTGTTGTGTCTGTGTCTGCACGCATGCATGGAACATGTGCACTGGCGAATTCGGGTGCGCGCGTACGTAGACGGTGAAAAATTGAAATACTTTGAGCGATGGTAAAACACACGGAATCGAATAAAACTTTTCAAAGTCTACATCAACTCCATTATAAATCTACCCGGTGTCCCTCTCCCCATCACCTCAAAACCTCTCAAACCCCACCGGTCCACCCCCCACCAGCAGCAGCGCTCCCCCAGTCTCCAGCTCCGCAACACGACGAGGAGGGAGCCATGACCACCACCCGCGACGTCTCCACCGCCGCCGCCGCCATGTTCCACGTCTACCAGCCCATGCCGGTGCCGTCCACGGCCGCGCCAACCGGCGCCGCTGCAGCAGCGGCGGCCGACGGCGGCGGCGGCGGCGCCATGGTGGTGGTCCCCTCGAAGCCGGTCAAGAAGGAGGGCGGCGGGAGCAAGGACCGGCACAGCAAGGTGAACGGGCGCGGGCGGCGGGTGCGCATGCCGATCGTGTGCGCGGCGCGTGTTCCAGCTCACCCGCGAGCTGGGGCTCAAGTCCGACGGCCAGACCATCGAGTGGCTGCTCCGCCAGGCCGAGCCCTCCATCCTCGCCGCCACGGGGACGGGCACCACCCCGGCCGTCTTCGTCTCCTCCTCCGCGCCGTCCACGTCCTCCTCCTCCCACTACCACCTGCAGACCGTCCTCGGCAAGCGCCCGCGCGAGGAAGGAGGCGACGCCGCCGCCGTCGGCGCCGCGGCGACCGCGTCCGCGTTCTGGGCGGCGCTGCCTGCGGCGCCGCCGCGGACGACGGAGGCCTGGGGCTTCTCGCCGCTAGCGATGGAGGCGCAGGCGGCGGCCGCCGCGGCCGCTTACGTGCCGATGGCGCAGGCGCACCACCACCACCTCAACCTGCTCGCCGCGCTCTCCGGTGCCGCCCGGCGCCGAGGAGGAGACCCGGTGACTCCGCGCCCGCAGCTCCTGACACCCTCTACACGCATTGATCTTTTGCCCGTGTGTTCTTGGCAGCGTTCTTGGTTTGTTTGTGCTCGTCCTTCTCCACCAGTCCATCCGGCAGTGTCTCTCTTGTGTGTCCGCGATTTGATGAAAAGGTTGCAGTGGTGCCTGGTGCTGAATGTAAATACCAGTCCTTGCTTAGATCTTACTACATTTGGGTTGAATCAAATCGGGTAGCTCGCGTCGGAGTATGCCGTCTTTGTTAGGTTTCTTTTGATTCCATGGAACTTGCTTCAGTTAGCATCTTGTCACTCACTGTATCAGCAGCCCGAGAAGTCATTTAGTACAAGCATAAATTCCTAAAGCTGGTGTTCTTTTGTGGTCGTTTCTTATTGCCATGGTCAATTAGCGATATAAATATTAATTATCTATCTGATCGCAGTACTAATCATGGTCATGGACTCCGGACATGAAAGCTCCATATAATAAGCTCGTTTTAATTTCGAGTTCTTTTTGACCCCTGTTGATACAGCACAAGAATCGATGGGCTGTAGAAATTTTGAAATGTGGAATGCCCATCAATCCAGGCTAGCTGCAGATTACAGCAATGATAACACTGGGGATAGGGGAAGAGAGAGAGAGGAAGAAAGAATCAAAGAATTCCCTTTCGCCCGCCCGGTCCGTCGGTCGCGCGCTCGCTTTTTCCGTGAGAGTGTGACCTCGCTTTCCCTCTGCGGCGGCGACGAGCGAAGCGAGCGAGGGGGAAAGGGAAGAGGGAGGAGGGGGAGGGCGGCAAAAGGCTGCGGCGCCTGCGCGAGGCACAGTCGCGCTGCCGCGCTCTGAAAGGTCAAGGCCGTTGTGTGCAGCTGCGCCGGGGCGCACCCGACCCCGATTCGTGTCAAAGCTGGACGCAACTTCTCGGGCTTTGAACTGTAAAGATGCCCTGCCTGCCCCCTGTCCTGTCCTCTCGTGCAGCGTACTCGTACACAGCAGATGCCGTGCCGTGTGACTACCAGCTTGCGGCACAAGACTCGTTGACTTGGTAATTAGGAGCTGGTTGCTTGTTGTTGGCTTGTAGATTTTCTACTCCTTGCTAGGCAAGGCAATGCACAGCTTTGAAGGAGGGCAAGGTCAGGTCGGTCTCCATACTTCCCATCTCGAAGCGAAAAATGCGTCAAACGGTCGGAGGAAGGACGCCAATAATAAGTGCGATGCGTGCTACATGCGGGTTGGGGGTCGCAGGCCAGTCGCCGACGTACGTGACATGCAGCAGGTAGCCACGTACTCCTGCCGGCCGGTACACGGCTACGGTGGCCACGCCCCGGGCAGTCTCTGATCGTAGTAGCGCTCACTAAAACAGTGCAGCCTCCTGTTCACCGGTCTTCTGCCCGCTTCATGCCAAGGCAACCGACCTGGCCTGACCCGCCGGCCAGCCAGGCCGGCCGACGCGGTGCCGGCTGCCGGAGCGCAAGCGAAAAGCGTAGGCGCGCGTGGCTGAGCGCCGGGCGGCCGTGTCCTGGGACTGGGATCCCAGAGCCTCGATGCGAGGTCTGATTGATCAGGACCGGGCTGGCGCGGCCCGTACGCTCGTCCTTGCCCGCCGTCTCGCTGTGGCTGGTGCGCGGCGGGCCACCTGCCTGCTGGCGGGGCTGCCGCCGCTCTGCGTTATTCTCCATGCACGATGCCCTCTGGCTCTGGCAAAAAAGCGTGGCCACCCGTACTCCGCCCTCGGTGCGCCCGTCTCGGCATAGGAGTACTCCGATCTGATGGACGCGCGGCGTGCGGTTCGTTCGACGAGGTGCCCCTGTGTTTCCTGACTTCCTGGGACCTGCGCGCTTGCTGCTCGGATATCCATGGAGGCGGAGCACCGAGCGACCTTTGCCGTGCCGTGCTGGCGATCGCTCGCTGAACCAGTACTGGAGTAGTAGTGCCGTAGCCCGTAGTGGACCTGAACCCAGGTCTTCGCCTGCGCCTGCGCATGGAAGTATAGATAAGCAGCAGGCGCGTTGCTCATCTTGGTCGGATGGCTGGTAGGTACCAGATGAAATTTGACTTGGGCGTCGCTCATAGCGGTCGAACTTACGGTTACGGTGTCCATGGATCAAAGGCAATGGGCTTCCTTTTTCATTTTTTCCTTCACGTCTCCCTGCTTCCATTCGAGTACCTTACGAGTAGGTCGGAGAGGGTCAGACTGAAGAGTGTAACGGTGTTAAATACTTTGTGATACCCAAATGGCACGAAGCGGGGATAGCTCAGTTGGGAGAGCGTCAGACTGAAGATCTGAAGGTCGCGTGTTCGATCCACGCTCACCGCAACTTTTGTTTTTGAGACGACCGCATACAATTTTTTTTGTCAATATATTTCTCTCTTTTCATTTTTTTTTGGCCGACTCAGCTTTCTTTCAGGTTTCTTTTCTTCCTCGTTCCCCCGGCTTGTGCCCCCAAGCCCTAGCCCTAGCCGCCGCCGCCGCCGCCGTTTTCGTAGCTCCGATATCAGATTGCCGCGAGATTCCAGGTCTTAACGAAAGCCCTAACTGTTCCTGTATAGATTCGTTCTGTTTCATCCTGCTTCCATATTAAAATTGCTGGATCTGATCTTCTCTCTCCATTATTTGAACGTATGAGAACTACTAGGAATTTTCCTATTCAGATCTGTTCGATTAAAATACATGGCGTGCCCATAGTCTTCACTAACAGGAGCCAGTAATTTAGCCTTCCCTGTTCTTGTTTGTGGTTTCGTATGCGTGAGGCCAGCTCAATTTTGTCACTGTAGAAGTTTAACTTTCTGCTGTTAGTTAAATAGAAACCAATTGATTCGAAATACTAGATTCTTCTTTAGGAGTTCATGGAACAACTATTTTATAGACTTAGATATCTCTAAGATGTGGTCATACATATTCCAGTTGGGTAAGCATCACATAACATAGACCAAATGAAGGTGCGGTATTTATTCCAGTTCATGAATGAATCCATATTTTGCTGCCTGGAAATCAAAATATGTTTATCTGAATCACACTATGTTACTGGCTTATGGAAATGTGGTAATGAGCATGAGTTGTTTTGGATTGTGATACAACTATGGTTTTCATGCTGTTTCATGATTCATATCATGTGCATTTTGTTATAAACCCTGAGATGATGTGTGCTTCTTTCTCTGTTCACCTTACACATTCTGTCCTGATTCTGCCATTTTAGAGATCTAGCTCATATCCTTTGTAACCAGTAAATTTGCTACCAGGTAGTTGTTCTGTGAGAGAGACTAAAATGAATGATGGCTTCACGAGGTACTGGTGCCGTGCTTTCAAGAGCTGCTCGGATGAGGCAAAAGCTGCAGTCTGCTTTGGACCCTAGAAATTGAAGATGTTTCTTACCAACATGCTGGGCACGCAGCTGTCAAGGATAATGCAAATGAGACACATTTCAACATCAAGGTAATTTCAACAAAATTTGAGGGACAGAACCTTGTGAAGCGTCACAGGATGGTTTATAATCTTCTGTCTGATGAGCTGAACTCAGGTCTGCATGCTATCTCCATAGTTGCAAAGACCCCGAAAGAGTCTGGATCGTGATTGTCTAATGTGTAATAAGAACTGGCCTTTGTTTCAAAATAAATTGATTATAGCAGTACCAATGTAACCATGAATTGATCCCAAAACTATGTCATGGCATGCTGCTCTTGTTATGAAGATCCTGTATTCAGATTAGACTGGAGCGCAGAATTTGTTTCAATTATTGCTGATGGACATGCCAATTATTGTTAGATGCAGGGCAAATTGTGGGAATTTGTTTGTTTCTTTTGTGGTCATCTGACAATTTTTCTTTTCTATTTGGTGTTGCTGTCAAGTTTAGTATTTTGTGTTGGTGAGTTCATTGATTAGGATGCACACATCCCATAGCATGTTGTATCCGATCTTCAAAAGATCCTGTTTCAGAAAGTTTTGACTCAAAACAAGTACAGTAATACAGTTGAACCATTTTTCTTCCTAGCATATTTTCAATAAAACTATTTTCAGCATGAATTATTGGTCGTTGGAAATGATTTAAGTCCAACTTGTAGGTTTTTCTGCAGCAGCATGTGTGAATATAGTACGGATTCATCTCTTGGAATCTCCTAATGTTGATAACGGTGTTTCTGCATCACCAATCTTGTCATCATGCTCATGATTTCCAGATGACAACTACTGTTGCTCGGTCCACTCGGCCACCTTTTTCCTCAACGGAAAATGCATCACTCGAGAGGGCATGTGTGCAGGCTTTTCTGAAGGCTGCAAGACTGCTGGAAACAGCGACTTTTGATTGCTAGAGAAACCATGAGCATGAGCAGGATTGCAGATTTGCAGTATGATGATGCTGCCACAGCTGCCTTTGTACGAATAGCTATCACCTCATCCAGCAAAACCTTTTATGCGTCACGGGCTGCATACTTTTTTCTTCTTTTTTTGCGATGTGATTTCGATTTGCATTTTGATGTGTCTTTCTGGAAAGGGCGGCAGTCTAGCAGACGGCTGCTGGTGCGAGGTGTCGTTGCCTCGTTGGTGACTGGCTCGAGTAATTTCGTCAGGTCTTAGTGCGTAAGCGAAAGCAAAACATACATGAGAAATTGTTAAAAAAATAGGCCTAGTTGGTGATTGGGTCGAGCTATTTCGTCAGGTCTCAGGTGCATAAATAAAGCGAAAACAAAACATATGAAATTGTATAAAAGAGAAAAATGCCCCATGCAGGATCGAACTACAGACCTTCAGTTTACAAGACTGACGCTCTACCACTGAGCTATAGGGGCTGTGCTAGTGTCACTCTACTAGAAACTTTACTTACAGTAAACAATAGTTTTTCCTAGTATGCTGTCCTTTCGTAGGACTCCATGCAGAGCGTTTTCATTTCTAGTTACATAATAACAGGTATCAATATAGAACTGCCAAAAGACCTACAATTTGATGATGGAGGAGTATTAATCTATTGCTAGGTCGCCATGAACATAACACTCATCTATTCCATAGCAAATTGCTCCCTGCAGGGGTAGCTAAAAACCTAACCTGGTTGCATCCTGGGATTTCGAATATTTTAACACAGGCAATATGAAAATTCAACAGGACATGCAAAGACTTTTCAAAGTACTATCAATAGAACTTGCATAATCATATTACAAAATACTACAAGTAAACAGAAATAGTCATCTGCACTAGGAAGATTTTACTCCACATCTTCCTCCTTGTGAACAAGAAGCTCGCCTTCAGTGAACTCACATGGCTTGATGGCCACAGCCAACTGCTTGCGCATTTTTCTTACAACAAATGCCTCGTTTTCTTCGCATATTGTGACCACAATCCCTTTACGCCCAAGACGACCTGTTCTTCCAGCTCTGTGGGCATAATGTGTAGAGTCAGTTGGAAGGTCCAGATTGACCACAAGGTCACATTCAGGCACATCCAATCCCCTGGCAGATAGTTCATTTGTAACAAGAACTCTGAATTCACCATCCTTGAATTTTTTCAAGACTGTAGACCTTGCAAGCTTTCCAAGATCTCCATGGAGCTCAGTGGCTTTGATACCACGGGCCTCCAACTTAAATACAACATCCTTCAGTGGTTTGGTGTTGTTCATAAATGCAATCACTGTCTGTGCTTCCAGAGCATGGATGCATCTCCGCAGGGTGTCAACTTTATGTTGAACCTTGGCTGTACAGTAGTAGTGTTCCAATGATGGTGGTAAGCTGCCAACAGCAGCTTGGTTCACTGAGTTTGATGGTGAGCTCGAGTTAGCATCAGTCTGGGATAACGCAGGTCTTGGAACAGTGATTGAGTCAAGCGGAACTACACTCTTAGCTCTAATGAGAACTGGATCATGACCCCAACTCCTTGCTGCTCGTATAACTGAAAAAGGAATTGTTGCAGAAACCAAGATAGTTTGACGCTCAGATCGCCTAGCAAGTGGACCAAGAATATCCCTAGATGTGGTACCACATTTCTTTCCAACATGCTCCAAAATTCTATGCATATCCTCACGGTAATTAAAAGACAAAAGCTGGTCGACTTCATCCAGTACAAGAAAGCGGCAGCCATGGGTGTGTAGCTTACCTGCTGCTGAAATTTCAGAAATACGGCCAGGTGTGCCAACAACAATAATTGGCTTGTTCTTCTTCAATGCTTCTTCTTGTCTAGAACGATTAGCACCACCAACAAGTTGCTGGACAAGTCTCTTATCATTAGGACCCAAAATCTTCTCTACTTCTCTCACAATCTGCATTCCTAATTCTCTGGAAGGAGCAACAATGACTGCTTCAATACCTGATCTTTTCTCAGAATTATCTTGCTCCGTAGGCCTCTTCAGTGGGCCTATTTCGGAAAGAATTGGGAGAAGATAAGCAAGTGTTTTCCCTGAGCCAGTATATGATTGGATCACCACATCGTGCTTTTGTGCTATTATAGGAATAGCAGCTGATTGGACCTCAGTTGGCGCAGTCAGACCTTCCTTGTTCAACCGATCAACAAGCAAAGGTGGTAAACCAAGCTCTTCAAATGACTTGGCAGAAAACAGAGCCTCATCTACCTTCAGTGTCTTCCTTATCCCAGTTGACTTTGGCAAGGCACTCTTTGCTGGTTTGACATTAAGCGAAGAAACTCTAGGTTTCATATTGAGGGAAGAAGAAACTCTAGGTTTCACATTGAGGGATGAACCTCTTGAGCTTGGCCTAGGACCTCCAGTTCGTGCCATTTTTTCCTTCTTCCCATATTCAACCCTGTTTTGCACTTCTAAGCTAGCAAGAGTTAATGGCCCTCCCCTATCTTCTACAATTTGACTACCACGCCATGCAGTCTGATGGAATCCAGCTGCCTGTTGTTGTGACAGCATCCTGAATGAAAGACGGTCTCCAAGAACAAAGCATGATCTGGAAGATGCCAGCGCAAGAACATTTAGATGGACTTGTCCAATACTTAGCCTCATTTTACTCCTTGCAGTGAAGTCAAACACAGCACCACAATTATTCTTTCCTTCAAACCTGTTACCAGTTCAAAGCAAGGTGCTATCGTGCCTGTGTAAATAATAACATAAATAGATTAGGTAAGAGGGGTCACAGATTGTGTGCAGTGACTTCTGTCACTGCAACTTAAGCAGTAAGGGCATCTGAGCCATCCAATTGACAAGTAACAGCAAAGATCAGACTTCATGTTTCCTGCTTTTCTCTTTATTGCTAGCCACATGATTTGGAGGGAAAAGGACTTTGCTTAGCGCCATTCTGTTCACATAAAAAAGGATTCTAAAATTTGACAATGCTATTTTCTTATCTATGTTCATTTCTCTTTATCTCCCGTTTCAGAGTTCAAGTGTTATTCTAGATGTCAGTAATCCTCACTCCTCCGGAGAAATGGATGGCTGATATTTTTAGCTGAGATCTTAAATGTAAGCCTAGGTGAATTATACATGTTAGATTTAATCAACAAAGTATCATCCTTTTTTTACAGGAAATGTACTGAAGGCATGATAAACTGGGCAGTACAGGCTTTTGTATACGATAAACTCTGAAGGCATATGTTTTGTGTTAAGCTTTTGTGGCTGACAGCTTTTGTATTAAACACATCTCAGTGAGCAGACATATGTAAGAGTTTAATTATAGTTGAATGAATTAGTGACTCACATGAAAAGACATATGCAGTATGAAGTTCTCTGTGCGTTATGTATGGCGCAAAGCATGAAATATGATACTGTGATCCTAGCAGTTGCTTGTCAATTGTATGGCACAAATGCCCTTACTGCTTAAGTTGCAATAACAGTAGTCACTGCACACGATCTGTGTCCGGAGGCTTTGAAGTCAGAAGACACAGTGAAAGACTTAGACAGAATATATTTATACATGTACTACACTGCTGCTTTAATGGATATTAAGGTGTTCATAGCGTGAATTCAATAATTAAGTACATTTGAAACTATATACCAGAATTGCAAAACAAAACTTAAGCTTGGCACGCCTAATACCAAGTAACATTAAGTGTCATATTTACCAAATGAATCTGAACTAACAGAAGATAATACTATCCACTATGAACAGTATGAAACTATAGTAGTATGTAGAACAACAAGCAAGCACTTAGAAAATTCTAAACGAAAGCTAGAAATAAGTATACAACTGCACTTCTTACTTAGTATTGCCAAAAAAAAACCCTGCTCTACCTTCATAATATCATTCTATTACGACATAAGTACGTGCAAATTTTGTGCAAATGCGCACTTAACTACCAGATCTTTATGCTTATCAGACTCTATTTGCTTCTAGGATCTCAAAGGCTTTTCATTTTCCCAGACATACTATAGTGGAGAAATAATCAGGCAAAGACTGCGTCCTGGCTGCAGATTTCCTCAATTGCGCTCAAATTAAACAAGAACGATCGACCCAACTCCAACAGACTATTATAGGAAAACAACAGCATCCACACAAGACCGCCGTCCGTCCGGATTATTGGGCGAGCAACCGTTCTGACTGTCGGGCACGGAGCCTTCGTACAAATACGACACGTAGAGATATACGGAACTTAACGGCACATCAATCTTTTCTTGAAATAAAGGCTAACACACCGCACCAACTACGAATCTGCGAAGAGAAGGCATACCGTGTGCAGAGAGGACAGCGGCTGCCGGGGTAGTAGGAAGGCGGCGGCGTCCGGTTGGGAAAGGGCGGTGGCGGTCGCGGGATGCAGGGGAGCCGGAAGAGGGAGGATCGGCGTCCGGTGGAGGGGAGGCAAGCCTCCGCAGGAGTGAGGAAGCGGCGGTCGGCGCAGGAGCTCCGGGGATGGAGGCCGGCGTGTGGGATTGAGAGGGGAAGCCTGGGAGATGGGGATGAGGTTTCAGGGACGGTGTTGAGGTTTTGGACCTGGGCCACTTGTCAGTGATTGAGACCCGACAAATAGGACCCTTTTGTCAGTCGTGACTGAGCCTCTCGAGCACTTTCTCCCGCAGGAGTCTATTGATGCATAGCAAATTCACAGCAATATACTCAAATGTTAAGTATAGTCAAATAGCAGAAAACAAATGTTAAATACATAACAAAGTAATAAGCATAGCTTACAGTCTCAAATTTAGGAAATTTTAACAGGGCAGCTTGCAATTCGTTGATGGCTGTCGGCTTTGGCTAAGCTCTCTTTAAGTGCTTCATTCTTTCTCTACAGAATCAGCCTCCACAGAATTTATGCTACCACGTCCACTCGTGGAGATCAAGAAGCGGAACAGGGGAGAATAGAACAGCGAACCATCAAGACTGTAGAAGGGAAGGGAAGGGAAGGAAGGCCGACCCGCCAATGAACAAGGCCGGCAAAGGGGAACAGCTCACCGGAGTTTGACGACCTGCCGGCCGCCGCTGAGCCGAAGCCCCAAAGGAGATCGTTTTGACAAACGAAAGACTACAACGGCAAAAGAAAGATCTGTACAACCGATGCAGATAAAAACAGAGATAAAATACAACAATTACCGGAGGCAGTATAAAATGTACATTTGTAATTTGAATACACTCAGCTCGATTGGCACAATACATAATGCATATCCATTGTTCAGATAACTTATTTCATGGGCACTGGTGCTATTTTCTACAGACTGAATCACATGCCAATTGAATTGGGTATTGCATATTGCTCATGGTTTGCATCCATGGTGATGTCCGATTCTTGCATGGCTTTGAAGGTGAAAGATGACCAACAATGTCAAGCACTCGTATACATGACACAGAACTCCTTAATATTCTTAGGTTCCATGGATATTGGGTGCAACTGAGGTCATAGCTGGCATCCTGGCAGCTGATCCTAGAAGAACCTCTCAGCAGATGGATCGGACTCCAGCAAGCTGCCATAGAAATTCACCTTACAGGCACTAGGAAACTGTACTCCAGCTTGCTCGCAACTGTCCCTTGTAACCTGAGGACACGACCGAACATCCAGGTACTCAAGAGCCTTGAAGGATTTAATCACACTGCTGACCCCTGCAACTGTGAGCTGAACACAGCTGCTGATCTTCAAAACTCTCAGTTCAGACTGAAACTCATTTCCTTCCCCATCCTGAAATGCAACGTCGGTGATTTGGTCACAGCACCCAACATCAATCGCCACAAGAAATTTACAGTTAGACAGCAGGCATCGCAATGACGTGTCTGTTATTTTCAAGCACCAGTCCATTCTCAGGCTCCTTAAGCTGCTGGAGCAGGCAAGAGCAAGAGCTTGTATGGATGAATCGCTAATGTTCCGACATCCACCAATGACAAGAGTCTCTAGGTTATGGCAGCACTTGGCTAATGAATAGATGGACTTATCTCCCACCTTGCTGCAGTCCAATAGCTTTATTGACACCAAGTGCGATGAAGAAACCTCAGCGATTTTACAGACTCCAGGATCACCAACTTTATTGCATTTACTTATGTCAAGCAATTTTATATGATGACAGCCATCAGCTAGAGCAGATATTCCTGCATCTGTTATTCTGTTACAACCTGCAGCTCCAAGATCTTCCAATTGTAGACAGCTCTTTGATAGATCAATCAATAAGTTATCAGTTATTAATTTGCAACCCGTGATATGCAACTGCCTCAATTTTTGGCACCCCAGTGCAACGGCCTTCAAACCTCTATCGCTCAGCTTTATGCAGCGAGAAACATCAAGGGACTGCAGAGATGGCAGTCCATCTCCCAATTTGGCAACTCCAACATCAGAGATACCTGAGAGACACATGAACCGGCACAAACTGTAATACTGAACTGAATTTTTTTTAAGAACATGGCAGGGGATTCCCACAATAAATTAGTGCACCAAAACAAATATCCACAATCTCCCACGACAATCATAACTTTTCAGGATAACAAATTAGTAACATTAGCCACAATAACAAAATTCCAGGACCTCCCACAACCACTGTTGGGACTTGGATGTCTCAGGAGACCATAACTTGGGTAACTATTACTATTACACATTGAATAGTAGTACCAGGCTTACATAGCCAAATTACACAAATAAAATAAAAGTTGAAAAGAAAGATGAGTACCTGCAATCTTAAAATTTGAGGGGAGATCTTTGAGAACTGTACTGATGGAACCATTCCAATAAGAAAAAGATTTGCACATAACTTTTTCCTTTTTCATAAGTAACTCTAATTCAACAACATTGAGAAAATACATAACCTGATTTCAGAAAATAAACCCTGCCTCCCATGCTACCAAGGATGAAATGAACCTTAAGAGGTACTTATTTTCAAAGATGAACGTTCATACTTTATATAAGTTAGAAAGTTTTATCTTTTATAAAAATATAATCAATAAAACATTTTAATTTCCAAGCTGCAAACTTAGTAAATAAGACCCCCCTTTGCAAGACAAGAAAGTTCTATCACAAACAAAAGGACCCAACATACATGAACCCCAACATTTCCCAGACTAGAAGTCATACTTAAAGTGGCATAAACAGGACTACAAAGCAGAGTACAGGCATTACCCTAATTGTACAGTACATGAGACTAAGACTCACGAAGTAAAATTGAACCAGTCTCTCATGGTGTACTCCACGAAAAATTGTTGTCGGTACCAGGAAGATACTAATCTCATCCACTAAATAGACAAACAGCACATATGGGTAGCGGCAGAAGAAGAGATAGCTGCACCTTTGCAATTCTGCAACGCGAGGACACGCAAGCTGCGGAAGCTTCCGGCAATGACGTCGAGGTCATCGTCGATGACCCGGGTAGAAGGAGCGGGAGGGATTCTGGGAGAGGTCGAGGTCGAGGACTCCCGGGAAGCGCGTGGCGAGGCGGCGCAGCATGTCCGGGCCGGCGCGCGCGCGCAGGCGCCGCCGCTCGGAGCTCTGGATCCGGAGCCATCGACGGCACACGAGCCCGAAGGCATCGCGCTCCGCCTCGGGTCCCAGACGGGTGAGCACCGTCCGGAGCTCGTCATCGGTGAGCACCTCATTAATGAGGGCGCCGCCGCCGCCGCCACCGCCACCCGACGGTGGCGCCGACATCACTGGAGTTCCTTCTCCTTTCTGTCTCGTGAAACTGACGGAAGTCCTGAACCGCTGAAGTCCATCTGAGATTCTGAGTGATGGAAAAGTCCGCTGCTCTGCTTTCCCTCGTAGAGTTATATCGTACATGTTTGGGATTTCAGATTTCTCCAGGGTTTAACTCTAAAACTGGGACCTCGTACTGTCATACTCATACATGTTGAACACTCTTCTTGGTTCTGTTTGTAACTTGTCAGCTAGCAGAAGAACGGCAGCGCTGGATGGTCCCCGCACAATCCGACCATGGCGGTCCAATGGGGTTTCAATAGCTCAGCTCGTATAAGTTTCTTGTGGTGGAGTCGGTTCATCAGGATTTAAGCTCTCGATTTCACACTAATGCTAGTATTTTTTTATGATTTATTTCAGAGTTTAACTAACATTATTTTTTTAGTGGTGGCGGCGTGTCTGTTCGTAGCGGAGCCGATGGTGACTTCATCAATCTCAAAGATTTGTCAGCTCAGTCATTTGATGGTGGTCATAGGGGTAGGCTTGCGAGTATGTGTGCGTGTATGTGAACATTTGCATCTGTATTGTGTGGTTCGTATAAAAGAAGAAGGCAGGATGGCGATAAAGGCGTGTCGATGTGTTTGTTTCATTGATTGCACGTGAGCAAGTGAAAGACAACGAGAGAAGGACAAGCCTTTGGATTGCGTGGAGGTAGTGGCGAAGCTAGGTTTAGCTCTTAGGAGGGGCTCTTTCCTCCTCTTCTTCCTCTTTCTCTCATTTTCTCTCTTCTTCCTTATTTCTCCCTGGGGGGCTCATGGCGGAGAAACCAGCGGTGTGGGGAGGAGTGGGGGGCTTGAGCCCACCCCACATTGCTGCCACGCTGCGTGGAGGGCTTTTTAGTGGCTTTGTTCGGGATCCTCACACAAAGAAGAAAGAAGAGTGACGAAGGGCTTCACCATGGCGAAAAGTGACGACAAACATGGCTTACTAGCATAGGGCAACAGTCCACAACATGAGAAGAGAATGGAGTGGCTATGGATCGACGACATGGTAAAAGGGTGGGCAAGGATACGAAATTGTGTTCTTGTAGGTGATGGGTTGGTGTGGCCATGATTTGGACGGTTCAACAAGCAAGCAAAGCATCAGATCAGATTTGGATGCCTTTATTACTTTAGAAAAGAAAAATTGGAACGGGTGGGGAGGTAGAAAAGAGTCCGTGCCCAAAGGTTTAGGTTGGTTCTAGAATCATGTAAATGCAAGACATATGAATGTTAAGTAATTTAAACGCATGTTTCATATATTAATCATCAAGCGAAATTAATTTTTAGTTGATTTAAATGGTTCACCTCATTTGTTGTTTATTTGTCCAAGGGTATTTTCCCTTACAAAGGTAGCTCTAAGTGACTTGAAAAGTTGATGACTTCATTAAAAAGAAATATTTCAGTAATATTCTCGCTGACGTGTTACGATCTTCTAACCTTATCATTACGAAATCATATCTCTAAACCATTGTTGAAATCTCTTTGCATGCCTTTATGTGTACATGGCACATAGATATTTGCTACTTATCCCCATTACGAAGAGATTTAGAGTATAGTAACATGGCAAACTTAGTAATCAAGACTTAATCAACTGTGGAAAGGGAATTTTCAAACTACAATAATTCCCCCTTAAAACACCATTAGATGGAAAGAATTTTAAATTGTTAGAAATAATTGGACAAAGTTTTTTAGTAAGTTAAAGATAATATTAAAATTACTTCTAGTTTCATTAAGCAAACCATGTCACAATGAATTTCTGTATTTCATATGTCTTGTTGTGGGAAATATGATTTGTATGATATTCATTTGTGATCAGAAAACTAATGCTCAAGATGATATTTATCTAGTCTATATGGTATTTATCTAGTCTATATGATCTATACTCTCATATTTGTAAGTTGTTTAATTTGTGTTTGATATATGTGATGCTTATCATCTCAACATGATATATCAATTTACCTAGTGTTATCTTCATCTCAAATTATGTTACTTTGATATGAACCCCCAATGGCATGTAAGGGAAAGAGCGAAATTGTATTTCATTAATTAGAGGAAAAATGAGTGTTTCATAGCTATTTAACTGCTCATAGATTGCGTCATCAATGAGATAACTATAAGATTTTATGGCATTGAGGGAAAATCAAAATATTTTGTGATACATGAAGAAGTACTTTATATTTCAATAGAATGAAAGGGGTTGGCTCATTAAAATGATATATGCTCAAATTAGGTCATCGCACTAGAGAACCCAACTAAGCACAAAAATAGTAGACTAGCAATATAACAATACCAAACAATATTAAAATGCAATGAGTTGCCATCAAGACACATGGGATTTAGTATTGATATTAAAAGCAATTAAGACCTTGAATTCACAGGATCCCAAAGACCATTAAGCATGTTACATAACCAAATAACAAAATTATTTAGGCTCCTTATCACAAAGGAACTTGCCACAATTTCCTAGCACATATTACTTCCTTTTAGACTTCTTGCTACCGATATTGGTGCACGATTAACAAAATCAAGGTGAATATCATTGTCACCTAGATTAACCTGCTCATTCAGAAGGGTTAAATGATTATGAGTCCCCAATCGCGAGGTGTGATTTTCCGCAAGGATGAGATATGGAGAATTGACCACATGTTCTGGTACTATAGCAACACCATCCATTGCAATTGGGTGGCCAAGATCCCCTTCTTCAACGTTTTGCATCTCCTCATCGAAGAGGCTCTAGATCAATAATCATGTCAAGAGGAACTTCATACGCTAATAAATTGTCATGAGAGGCTACTTCCGGCAATAGGAAAGGCGGTAGGGGTGAAACCACCTGATCTCCATCCTGAACCCCTCCATTTTCTCCTACTAAATCTAGGTTTTGGTTGAGAATGTCTCCATATTCATGGTCTTCAATGGCATCTTCCATTATTTCATCATTAATAATGTGTTCCTGCTGAATCAAGTCATTCAACTCAATAAAGGCTTCTCCCATCGGAATCTCCTGTTGCTCGGTATTTGCAGTAGGATCTACAACATCACCTTGAATTCCATGGACAACATTGTTCGGCTCGCCGAGGTTGCGGCCGGAAGAGGGGATGCAGTTTCCTACATCATCTTTGATCTCCCCTCCCTTCAAATCATAGGTCGGCTCCATGGCGTTGCATCGAATGGGGCTTAGGGCCAAGAGCATGATCCACATGATGATGAGAAGCACAAGATTTTTCATGGCCAATACCTGTAGCTTATGAGACTTGGATATGTTTAATGGGAGAAATTAGACATATGAGTTAATCTTATTTGATTCATGGGTCTCTGAGACTAGCGTGGGTACTATATATATAGTATTGGTGTGGTGGCGACTGCGAGATACTCTTGAGACAACATTTATTTAGCTATCACAAATGCAAACGTATTGTATCCTCGAGGATATCAATAACTAGATTGGTATATAATATAAATATGTTCTAAATATTAATGTCGATGTTTAGATCTAGGCATTACAGAGGTCAACCCGGTGATTTATTTGTTCGGTGGGGTGGAATCTAGGCTAAGAACTCGAAGGTTGCACGAGCACGGAACCTGAGAACACAGCGAGTTTATCTTGGTTGAGCCTCCAGGAGAGTAAAACCCTATGTCCAGTTGTTGGTGTAGATTTCTTGGGGATTGCCTGATTACAAGGGGTCGACCGCCCGCCTTATATTGGCCAATGACACAGGTCGGTTCCAGACTCACAGTCGGTTACGACCGGAGACCTAAGTCTAGTTGTTTTACAACACTTGCCATATCGTCGATCCTTTGTCGAATCCACCGCCTTGTCTTGCACGCCAAGTCTTGTAGTCGTTACGGATAAGGTCGCTGGGAAACTTACGAAGGTCTTGAGAGGTCATGTGGGCCACCAACTAAGTCGGTTGGGCCCAGCGTGAGTCGGGTCTTACGTAGGCCGGACCCACTTGTCGGGGACGTGAGTGAGCTCGGTGGGGACCCGTGGGTACCCATGTCGACAAGCCCGACCGATGTTTAGGCGCAACGACCTTAGAAAGGTCATGACAAAGTCGTAGAGCTATCGACGGGTCGAATAGCATGCACGCGTCGGTCCAAAAAAGTAATAAATCAGCTTAGCACCGACTGTTTGAAGTCTTGCCGAACGAGAGGTCGGTGATGACCTATAGGAAGGCGGCTTCGATGGTCAACGGCGATGAAAAATTCGAGGCGTCAGGATGCACTTATAGAGTAGTATCCGAGCATCGTGGCGGGCGGATGGCGGTTTGATGATCCAAAAGAAAGAAAAAGTAGATCGAGTAACAACGTGATGAGAACAGGGTTTCCCAGCACAGTCGATACGATGAAGAAAACAAGAGGGCATCAAGACGCTCTCGAGAGTAGTCCAGAGTATTGAAGCGGGCGGCATGGCTGGTTTGATGCTCAAAAAGAGAAGAAAACTGAGTCATGGTTTTGATCGAGAAGTGTAGAGACACTCGGATCTCCGGCATGGCTGCAAGGAGTCTGGCAGGACTGACCTCAAGGAGGCCTTGTAGGCGTGCCGACCTCAAGAGGCATTAAATCAACTATGCCCGATGATCCGAGGATACCCAATAGGATCTTGAAATGCACACCCCTTGAAGAGGTCGTCAATCATGTTGTAGCTGAAGTTGTGATGTCCGGAACAATCGGATGGAGCGAGTCAGGGACGATGTTTGATCTTGAAACTAATGGAGTGTAGAGATACGATATCCATAGTGAGAGAGAATCGCGAGCCACCCGAGGCATGCCGACCTCAAGAAGGTCTCAAATTTATAGCGCCCAAGCACCCGGAAGTACTTGGCAGGGCCATTAGGCGCGCACCCCACAGAGAGGCCTTCATTCCCTACGTAAAATCTGGGTGTCCAGCGGTGCCAAGGCTACAAGAGCACACCGACCCTCGGAAGGTCACGCATCAGGCACCCAACTAGGTTGGCGAGCCGTAGACATACCAGGTATTGCAAGACCTAGGTATTAAGGCACGACCTCATGGAGGTCATTTTTGTGTCGACAGACCACATAGCTGCCAGCCATCCAGTGAGCCATGGCACTAAGGTATTGATGAGCTCAGCAATAAGCACACCGACCATGGGGGCCCGACGAAATCATAGACTTGATGAAGCTTCGATCTCCGTGCACCCGGACGATCTGGTAGAGCCGAGGCACGCCTACCGGAAGGTCTTGAATCGAACCTCGACCATTCGCTCAAGCAAAATATAGATCGGAATAGGTCCGCATTTACGTCAGAGCCATAGCGGGTGCACCAGACGCAGAGCCTAGCGGGTGCAATGAAGACGAGCCGTAGAAAGGGTGCGTTTGTCGTCGCGTCGTCCGTAGATGTAGTAGGCGCAGCCCTCCGACGCAGAGTCGCCTATCTCTCCGTAGACTACAGGTCACGGGTCAGCGGTCGAGATTCTCTTGCCACCCGAAAATGACAAACCGCCCATTGACCAAAAGGTGCATGTAGCCATGTGACGCAGCGGCCTCGCATCATTGATGCACTAGCGACAAAGGCGTCATGAGGCGAGAAAAGGACATCGCCTTTAATCACGCACATGCCTACCGAACCTCTGGGCCATGTGGTAATAGTGTCTCCACTTCGCCGGCCACTTAAGGCCGGTTTCGCTATAAATAGCACCATAAGGCTCAAGGAGGCAAGCATCGAGCATTGTTGAGCTATGAAGCCGAGTAGTATTGACCATGCCATGGGCATGTGTCCGTCCACCAGAGCATAGGATGCAAAGTTTGTAGAAGCTTGGGGCTAGAAGAATTCTTGCGAAGTAGAGGTGTCATCCCCACTCTTTGTACCGTGTCTCAGTGAAGAGTCATGGAGAGTTTGGAGGTGATGCTGTAGAGGCCCGAGGTGAAGCTGCGGTTCTTGATAAGCATAGGATGCTCGTCGAGGGCTTGCGGTCCGTAGAAAGAGCAAGCTCGATCCGCATTCCATAGTCGAGCACAGTGTGACACGCTATATGCATGTCGGCGTTCACCGCAAGGCCACCATCGAGGTCCCGGGCTAGGAGAATTCTCGCGATGTGCTCTGCTATAGCAGGGAACACCTCAAGGATTGCTCTAAGTAGACCAGGTCTTCAAATATGTTTGTATCGGATCCAATGAGGTTGCGGAGCGACTTGTGTACCGTAGTTCTCGTGTAATGTTCGCTCTCTTACGTCATGTAATGGTCGATTTGAAGAAATTATTCATCAAAGACACGAAGTGGCGTAATTTAGGGGCTTATCGACCTCATGTCGATCAAATGTCCTATTAGGACGACCTGATAGTTCTAGGGTGTACACGACCTAAACTCGGGGTGTAGGTCGGGAATCTATCCGTTGGGCATATAGTCGTTGACGTGAAATCCGGCGAGATCGTCTCGCGAAATTAGTGACACATAGCCATTGCGAGCTCTCGTTGCGGCGATAGATCCGCGGGCATCCATGGTGGGGCCCATATAAATAGAGCGGGGGACCGGTGTTGACCATCCTTTCCATCTTCTTCCTCCTCTGCCGCCTCATGAATCTTCTTGCCTTGCCGCGCCTCGCATCCCGTCCGCCCTTGAATCTTTAGCCCACCGCATGGCGCAGCGCGCCCGACTCCGCCATCCAGCGTCGCGCTCCGCATGCATGTGAAAACCCTAGTTAACTTTAGATCCAAACCTTCTCGTCCTCAAGAAATGGCGGCGCTTCCCAAATCCCCACCTGACGGTTTGGGAGCCCTCGGTGATGACCGAGGGAAGATTCGAGCGTTGGTGGATCGCGGGCTCCCGAGGTCAAGGCGGAGGTGGAGTGGAAGCGCCCGGGCGAGGTGTTTCCAACGGAGACGACAAGGAGGAGGTCGTCTTGGCGTCCTTCTTGAGCGAGTTCAACATACCGCCGGCGACTTCTTGTGGGTGCTACTACTACAAGCTAGAGTTGGTACACCGTCCCCAACTCCATTCGTGGTCTCCTCGTTCATCTATTTTTGCGGGCGTATACGGGGATACCGCCCCACTTTTCCTCGGTGATATCTCTTCAAGCGTCAAGTTCAGCAAGCGCACGGTGTGGTGGGAGCGGTGATGTTACGCACGAGATCGGTCTCAAGGTAGAATGGATAGATCTGAGATCGCTAAACAACACCACGGGGTGGAGGTGAGTGGTTCTACATTGCCGACCGTAGGGTGCTCCTGAAGCGAACCGGGCACAAGCCCGAAAAGATACCAGAGTGGGACCTAGCTCACCTCCGCGAGATGGACGACGTCCAAGGAGTTCTTGACCACGGTGAGTGACCTCAAGAAGAAAGGCACGGCGGGGGCTCGGTGGTGATGTCACATCATCGCACTTTGATCCGCCGATCAAGGACCGGGTTCATCCGTGTCTGAGTATTAGGCGATCGAGACCCCACTCGCGAGGTCAACCGTAAGGTCTCCCAAGAGGAGATGGCGGCGGTTACAGATCTACACGGCGTATCCGAAGCAGAAGTGCCCAAGGCACACTCCGACCCGACCAGCCGACCTGTAAGTCCACGAGACTACTAGGTCGCTTTGGCTTAGTTAGTTGGTTGCTTCAATCTTATTCGTTGTTGCTTGTTTGTTGCAGGCTCGGGAGATGCAGTTGTGGTGTCCTGCACCCTTACCGAAGCATGAGGAACCACGTCGAAAGTTAAGGTCAGAGGAGTACCAGCCTCCGGCAGCTGTGCTACTGCCGGAGAATTATCAATTGGATTCATCGGTTGGTGATGAAGATGGCGACCAAGAGGTGGGTGACGATGCGGCGAACCTCCACCGAGGCAAGCGGTGCCACAAAGCCGAGCGCAAGGCGAGGCAGCGGCAGTGGCGGTCGATCTCAAGAGCCACCACAAGGTCGAGGCAGCCAAGGCGCCAAGCTCGGTGACAGAAGAAGAGGAAGAGGAAGAAGAGCCCTCCTCGATCCCACCCGACGATCCCACCCACTGCGACCAAGGAGGTTGAGGAGGAGGAAGATGAGGCCACTAATGATCCATGGTCGCGATGATCGTCGGAAAGGAGGTCGCTAAGTCCCGCGGCCAAGAGGCAACGGACTGGGCGACAAGTGAGGAGGAAGACCTCCGCCAGTATGAGGAGGCCTGTTGCCTCTTGGTCTGAGGCCAAGATGCCTATTAAGATACGAGTTCGGCCCCGAGGCCGAGTGCGTCTTGGCCGGTGACCACGAGGTAAGGCCTCGATGCTTAAGTTTCTCCATTGCTAGCCATTGTTAGGTCTTTTATTATATTGGCGAAAATTACTGCGGTCGGATGCCCAACCAGGAGTGCCTTGGGTACTCAAGATTCGCCCTCATGCGAGGTCGTCAGGAGCTTGAGGTCGGGACTCGGGCTCGGCCGGTGGCGTGGGGACGTCGGCTCCTCACTGTTATCGGCGTGGACCCCATCAACTCGCGCCCGGACATCAGGGGCCCAACTGTGGATCTTGCTCGGATCGAGCCGCCACAGGGAGGACCCGGTGACAACCGGGTTCAACGTCAGCAGGGCCAAGTTTGAGGCGGAGGACATTCGAGCGGCACTCCACAGGAGGAGATATCTTCGAGGATGATGAGGATATGAAGGAAGTCCGCGGTCGATCTTGAGCTCAATCAAGCTCTTCTGATGGCAAGCATGTTCTTGAGTTAGATAAACGACTTATCTTGTGAATGTGGTGACGACCTATCTTCTGTTTTTGGGAAGCATCACTAGCCAACGCCAAGGGTAGGGCCGACCAATGCAAGGATGCTGCTGACTCTGCGGATGGGAGAGCTCGAGCAGAGCTCAAGCGGTCCGTGAGGCGGGCGGTGACAAGAGGAAGCTCAAGATGAGCTAACTAAAGAAAAGCGCAAAAATCAGGAGGCCGATACGTTGTTCAATACTATGAGCAGTGGTAAGACCAACTGCTTCACAACTTTGTCCATCATTGATTTATACTGCTTAGGGTTAGTCCTCAGGACTTCTTGTACACCGTAGATTTTCACGGTGAGAGGATGACCTCAAGAACGACACGAAGAACACTAAGGAGAAGGTCAAAGCACGGAGGTAAACTGCGGAGGCCGAGGCAGTCTTTGAAGAGGCTGAAGCGGTGATGAAAGGCACCATAGACAGTGAGTACGCCGTGTCTCAAAAGCTGGTTTATGAGAAGCAAGCTCGAAAGGACCTTGAGGTCAGTCTCGAGGTAGCTTTGAAGGCGTTGAGAATGACCAGTGACTATTGCGGGGGCAAGAGGTGGAGTGAGAACGACACGAAGAACACGCCCACTTTGTGATGGACATGGTGGAGACGCAGTCGTGGGGAAGGAGCCCAAGTCGGCCATTGATCGACACGGCTACACGAGAAGTTGGTCGACCTCTTAAAGGCGACTAGCTTGACAATGACTCGGAGTCAGGTGCAAAGTCTCATCACCCCGACATTGACATGGTCAAGGTCGGAGAACCGAGCGCGATGAAGGACCTCAAGGCCGAGAGGATGAAGTACTGTGAGCCATGGCGATAATGGGCGCCATTGATTACGAGGCGACGATGGTGAAGAGTAGTCGTTAGAGTCTTGTACCCCCTCCTTCCTCTAGTCATGTAAATAACAGTGATGATCTTCTTTTGACCTGCATGACGTACTTAGCTTATGTTTGCACGAACTTGGTTGCCACGAGCAATATGTCCTTTTCTTTTATACCCCACTAACCACTACTCACGGAGAGTGGCACCAATTATCACGCTCGTGAGGGAGACTTACGTGCAATCGGTCGGCGGGAAGGAGTGGGACTCGGGTTTTGCAACCTTCGACCAAGCGGTTCGCAACAACATAAAGTGAGTAGTCATGAGAACGACGCCCTCGTGTCGAGCGACCCTTATATTGGCTGGTGCCAAGCCCCGAGCATGTCGAGGGGAGGGCATGACATGAAAGAAGAGAAGGTAGAGCTCGAGACACGCAGATGACCGCTTTAACTAATATTTATTGAATCGAAAATACAAAGACGAGGAATACATAGCTGTAATAAAACTTATTCTACGGATAGAATCGTAGGTGCTCCACGTTCCATGGGTTGGGTACTCCTTGCCGCCCCACCTTGGAGGCGATATGTAGATGGGTGATAACTTCGATGATGAAGGGTCCTTCCCAAGGTGCGAGATAACTTGTGCATGCAGCCGGTCTTACGGATACGTCGCGAACTAGGTCGCCCAACATTGAAGGAGGTCTCCTTGACGTTGCGATCATGATACCGATGAAGCTGCTGGTCGTGGCGAGCTTGCCTCATGACGGCTGCCATTCTCATTCCTTCCTCGAGGCTATCAAAGGTCGACACGACGAGTCTGCTCGGCTTCTCCCTCCTCGTAGAACTGTATGAGTGGAGCTCCAAAGGTGATGTCGGTATGTAGGATAGCCTCCGAACCGTAGACTAGGAAGAAGGGCGAGAAGCCTGTAGCAGAGCTGACTTGGGTCCGTAGACCCGAGATTACGTGTGGTAGCTCGGCTAACCACCGGGTGCGTGGTTTGAGCGTCATCAAAGATGCGATCTTTGAGAGCTTGAAGGACCATGCCGTTGGCACGTTCAACCTGGCCGTTGCACTGGGGGTGGGCGACCGAGGAGTAGTAGACGTCAATCGTGTTGTCTTGGCAAAAATCCCAAAAGGCGGACCCTGTGAAGGCCATCCCGAGGTCGGTGATGATTCTGTTGGGGACAACGAAGCGGTGTGTGATCTCTTGGATAAATTTGGTCGCTTCTTCCGACGTGACCTTGGCGACAGGTCGACTTCAATCCACTTGGTGAATTTGTCACAGCTACAAGGATGTTAGCCTTTGAGCTTTCGAACGGACCCTCTGAGTCGAGGCCCCATGGCGAAGGGCCAAGATGGGGGAATCGTGCGTAGGATCTGGCGGCAGATCTTCTTTGTTTAGCAAAGAATTGACATCCTTGCACCTCTTGATGAGGGTCTTTAGCGTCACATGGCGTGGGCCAATAGAAGCTAGATCGTCGCCTTGCCGGCCAGTTGGCGGATCGATGCATGGCGCCACATTCACCGCCGTGAATCTCGGCCAGGCGAAGACCTGATCGCGGGATGCACTTCATCAAGACGCCAGTGGAGGCGGCTTTTCTGCAGAGGTCGTTGCCGATCACGATGTAGTTGGCACTACGCCGCGTGATGCCTCCGCTCGACTTTGTCTTACGGGACTCGGTCGAGGGAAGGCTAAGAAAGGCTCGCGCCAATCATCCTCTTTTACATCATTAGCACGCCACGCGGAGAGGTCTGGAGTTAGTCGGTGTGCTTGGTCCGGGTTGTCCGGATCCAACAACTTGATCGACTGCGTGAGGTCTTGGACGAACACACCGTCGGGACTAGAGCTTGCACGGAGCCTAGTTTAGATAGGACGTCGGTAGCCATGTTGTTGTTATGTGTCACATGTTGAAACTTGATCCCTCGAAGTGGCCTTGAGCTTGCGGATCTCGCGAAGCATCCATTGTGTCTTTAACACAATCCCATTCCTTGTTGACTTGCTCGATGAGACCTTGAGTCGCCGTATACCGATGAGTCGCTGATGCCAAGGGACATGCTATACGGAGCCCATGAATCTGACTGTATTACCGCTCCATTGTTGGAGGCCTTGTAGTGTATCTGCAGGACGTACTTGAGCTGCTCTCCCTGAGGAGAGATAAATAGCACTCCTGCTCGCACCTTGAGGTTAAGAGCACCGTCAAAGTACATTATCGAGGCCTCTCCTTGGGAGGGGCATTTGGATCTCGTCACTCGACACAAGTCGGCTAGGATCCGTGACTTAATCACTGGGCGAACTCGATGTCGAACTCTCGGCTACCGACCACTTGGCGCGGCCGTTAGCGTCGCGGTTGCGGATGATCTCTCCTAGCGGGAATGATGATGGTACCGTGATCTTGTGGGCTTGGAAGTAGTGGTGAAGCTTTCTTGACGTGATCGAGTGCATAGAGCAACTCGAGGCTGAATAACATGTCTTAGCGTCGGCAAGGACCTCGCTCACGTAATACATGTGTCGTTGAGCAGTGATAGGCTGCCTTCTTCTTCTCGCTCGCGACGAGGCCGTTGACCACATTAGTGGTGGCAGATGTAGAGGAGGAGCGTTTCCCCTGGTATGGGTGGCGTCATGATTGGAGGCGTGGTCAAGGAATCTTTGAGAGCCTCGAAAGCCTTCTGTGCTTCTTCATCCCACACGAACTTATCTGCGTTCTTCAATAGCTTGAAGAAAGGTAGACCTTTTCCGAGCTTGTTTTGAAAGCGACCTAGGGCCGCCATCATGCTGTGAGCTTCATGGCGTCTTTCTTGCAAGATGGCTTGACCATGTTGTGTATTGTGGCACCTTGACGAGTTAGCTTCGATGCCTCGGTGCCCCACCATGAAGCCCAGAAGCAATCCGGAGGGGACACCGAAGACGCACTTGGTCGGGTTGAGCTTCCACTGGTAGGTGCGCAGATTGGAGAAGGTCTCGGCGAGGTCATTGATGGTGATCTTGCTCGGTGGTCTTGACGACCACATCGTCGACGTAAGCTTCTACGTTCTTACCGATCTGAGACTTGAGCGCACTTCAGACGCTCGGTAGGTCGCGCCGTTTTTTCGTGCCAAAGGTCATGACCTTGTAGCAATAGATGTCGTTGGGCGTTATGAACACCGTCTTGTCTTGGTCGTCGGGATTCAAGGCTATCCGGTGATACCACGAATAGCGATCGAGGAAGCAGAGATCGACCACCGTGGGAGTCCACGACACGGTCGATGCAGGGAGAGGAAGGGATCTTTCGGGTGCTTGTTGAGGTCGGTGTAGTCGATACACATCCTTAATCCTCCAGTCTTTTTGGGTACAAGAACCGGGTTTGCGAGGCAAACCGTGTGTTACATTCACGGATGAATCCTGCAGACTAAGAGCTTCTGACTTCTACTTCTATGGCTTGCTTTCTATCTTTTGCAAATCACGGAGCTTTTGCTTGATAGGTCGTCTTGCTTACTTTAGGGCGTGCTCGCCTCCCGGGACACCGGGCATGTCAGACGGGCTCCATGCGAAGATGTCCGCGTTGTCCCGGAGGAAACTGGTGAGCGCGAGTTCCTATTTGGGGTCAAGGTCAGCCCTATGGTGACTTCCTTGGATCGTCGGCCGAGGCAAACTTTCTTCTGGCAGACTTGGGTCCAAGGTTGTGGTCGCTCGCTCGGCACCTCCAGTGGTTTGGTTGATCTTGGCGGCTCGAGCGACCATGACCGTAGCTGCAGCTTTGACGAGAAACCTTGGAGAGGTCGATGGTGTCGCTCTCGCAGATTGTAGGGGACGAGGATGTCACCAGACGGAAAGGATCCCGTTTGGTGTCGGCATCTTCATGATGAGGTAGGTGTGATGCGGTATGGCCATGAACTTGGCCAACATGGTCGACCAAGGATGGCGTGGTAAGAGGAGCGGAAGTCCGCGACCTCGAACATTAGGTACTCCGTCGGAAGTTGTCCTTTTGCCGAAGGTGACCGTGCATACACGACCTATGGGGTATGCGGACTTGCCGGTGCACAACCCCGTAGAAGGGCTCATCGCAAAGCGGTCATCTTGGAGAAGTCAAGTCCATCTTTCTCGGCGTTCAGAAGATGATGTTCGCAACGCCCCCGACAATGAGGGTCTTAGGCGAGAACGCCGCCATCCACTATGAGGTTAACGACCGGTAGGTCCCGGTCGTCGGTATGTACCCAATGGTCTTTCCCGGAGAAAGTGATGGGACTCCCAACGCAGAGAGGTTGCGGAGTTTCGATTGACTTGGCCGATCTCTCTGCGTTTGATCGGCTGTGTTGCTTTTAGCTACTTGCACGCCACCGACGATGAAGTTGATTTGCTCGGTTGGCATTTTGAACGCACTGGAATTGCCCGCTTTTGGTGGAGGTGGAGAGGGTTCCTTGTGATGGTTGTCTTTGCGGTTGCGATCATCATCGCGGCGATCATCACGGTCATCGCGGCGCGTCACGGTGGTCGTTGCGGTGGTCCTCGCGACGATCGTCGCGGCGGTAGTCATCTCGACGATCATCACGTCATTCATCACGGCGATAGTCACGGCGATCCCTATCGCGCGGTAAGGTCGATTGGTCGTGGTAATCACGCCGATCGGTCGTGATCGACGGTTGTCGTGCGCTGTTCCGGTCGTCATGTTGCCGCTCTTGGTTTCTTGGGCTCGAGGTACCCCAGAGCACGCTTCAACCGCCGTACTCCCTCATGGTATGCTTTGGTGTCGCGATGGAGGCACGGTCGTCCATGACCATGTTGAAGTCGCCGAGGAAGGTGGAAGGTCCGGTGGGTCGGTCGCATAGACTCGCCCGGATAACACGCACGACCGCCATCCATCATCGTGATCATCTCCTTTGAAGTCGCATCATCACATCTTGAGTGTCGACAAGCTTGTCCGACGAGGCCATGAGGTCGGCGATGGTGTTGGCGTCGGCTTCATGGATCTCAAGAGTTTATGTTAGTTACCCTTCTTGTAGTAGGCTATGACGTCTTCATCCTTAACACCGCATGGGTGTTGCGGTTCTCAAGTAGCGGTTGGTGTATTCGCGGAGAGTTTCGTCCTCCTCATCCGTACCGGCGAGGTGGTGAGTGTTGCCCGGCGATTATAGGTCGCTGGTAGTTGGTCGTGAAGAGGCGACAAGGTCGCCCATGAGGTGATGCACTCTGCAGGAGGTTGTCAAGCCACGGAGTGGCGCTTTACCCATCACAAGGGGAAGTATCCCGCCATGTGGTCTTCGTTGCCTCCGGATGCGCGGTGATGCTGTACATCTTGACCGATACTGAGTCGAGCGACCATCGTATTTTCGATGGCGGCTTGAAGTTCTTGGGGTATCGATCGTCCCGAGACGTCGTGAGAACACCAAGAAATTGTTGATTGCTCGAGGACTAGCGATGGGGCGAGACCGTCGGGATGACGAGAGGTCGTCGGAGGACCATTATCTTGGTCGTCTTGGGCACGGCGTAGGAGCTCTTGGTCGTGCATTTGCCAAGTTCGTAGCTTGGATGGGGTGATTGGTGTCGAGAGGATCGGGGCGTGGTCGCGTAGTTGGCACGTCGTGCTATCTCCGCTTCATCTCGTCGACGTTGATCGCCCGAGCGCCGTTGGCTTATCTTGGCGGAGGTTGAGCTCTGCATTACATCTGCATTGCCGGCGCTGTTGGGCATTGCTAGCCAGCATTGGCGGTGTTGTTTTGGGCATTCCCAAGGGCGCGGCGAGTGGCGTTAGCGGGCTGGATTGGTCATGCGGCTGCATTGGCGGTTTACCTACGACTTCATTTTCACCTCTTCCCTCCTCACCGGCTGAAGGGAGCGTTGTCGTTGTGATGACGACGATGGCGGTCGCTCCGACCGCTCCGGAGTAGGAGCTCAAGCCGATCTGCTGCACCATGGTCCTCTTTCTTCAACGAGCAGCGATGGGGATGTGAGCTTGCGACGCCGTTGCGGAGTATCCTCAAGTTGTCCAGCGCAGGGCGCACCTAGGTTAGCTTGAGCAGTTGTAGACTTCATGGCCATCTTGCTCAAGTCCTCGAGGAGGTCTCTAGCGCGACGATGTCGAGGGGCTCGTTGTTGTCCTGTGGAGCGGCCGGAGCCGCGGGGTGGTCCTTGACGACGTTGACGCGGGTTGGTCGCGCACACTCGACATTGCCCGTGGCTTGACACGAGGCTTGGCTGCGTTTGCATCTACTTCTGCGGCGATGCACTCGTGCATATTAGCGTTCTATCGTTGTATGCATGCTCGTCCGTAGGATGGTATTCATCATAAATACAAAATAAATCATATTAAAAGATTTACTCAGAACTTTGTGCCAATTTTGGTGAAGAGCCTCATGGCATTTCTCACAACATATCCAAAATTCAGCTTGAGATCACCACTAGATGTTGAACTACAACAAAAGTAGGTCAAACGCGATTTAAAGTTTCATGCAAAAACTACCACTCAAAGTATGGTCATGCTTTGCAAAGTTGTAGATCTACTCACATGGAAACCAAAAAATTAGTTTTACATTTTTCGTGATTTTCACGAATTTTCTAAGATCTGTCAAAATCAAACAAAGCGTATAGAATCTATTTACACTAAGGCCCTAAAACTATTTGGATCTTCACAACCATACCCTTGCCTCTAACAAAAAAGACCCTGAGCACAAAATCCTTCACACATAAGCCCTCGCATGAGCGAAGCCGCCACCGCGAGGTGGGGGTGGCAGAAACAAACGGCAGTGATTGGGCTCACCACGGACCGATTAGCGGTGGTGGCTTGGAGATGTCGCGGTGATGAGCGGTGAGGAGCATGCGGGACGGCCGGATTGGCGAGGAAAGGGTGGTGCGGGCAACAAGCGAGCCGGGAGCTCCTACGAGGTCTATGGAGCCGCTTGAGGTGGGGAACCGGTAGGCGAGAGAAGAGGGAACCGAGGCGGTAATGGCGGGTGGCGGTGGAGTGCTCCGAGGAGGAAACCTGGGTTTTATAGCGTCTCGGCCTCGAGAGGCGGTTCATGAGTCAAGGTGATGGGCACGTCGCGGTATGGGTGCGGTGTGGCCGCAAGGGCATGGCAACATGCACGTGAGGTCATGACGGTATGTATGATATCAAACTTCGTTTGGATTGCAAGCGGACAAATCTCCGTAGTCAAGGGACCCTTCTTCCCTTAAGTGTGAACCCAAGGTATCAAACCGTGGAACAAATGTGTGATGCAAAACCAATCTAATAAAGCCACAAACACTTTAATCTTCGAAAGGTTGTTGCTTTAGCATCTAATCTAGAGAACACCCAAAGAAATGAATCTAATCTACGAAAACCGGAGGTAGCAAGAGATAGAGAGGATAGGTAAACCAATCTAGAGATTGGATCAAGCTCTTGTTGAAGTTCCAAGCAAAGACGAATCAACCAAATTCAATCTCATAAAAGCTTCTTTAAATCGCGACTGCTCCAACTCAAGACGCCCACCTTTGGAGCCATTGTCACAACGCTCTATGCGGGTTAGCCTAGCGAGTCCAGGACAAGTTGAAATCTCTTGGTAGGTCGCATGCACCTCTAGCCACCACGGCTACAAGAACACCCTCTATGATCTATCTCGAGAATAGATCTTAAAGTAAGAAAACCAATCGAGATCAAAGTCGTAGAAGAAGCACTTGATCGCTAGAAATCGGATTGCAACTTGATAATTCAACATACTCAAAGGTACATGGACAAGATCCACCGAGATCCTACCTTGATCTTACTCCTAGCTTTGGAACTCCGACGTGGTCTTCCTTGCAGGTTCCCATCGGCCAGGGAAACCCTAGACAACTAGCTCGACCCTCCCTCCTAATGGTGTCCTCTCTTCTCTGCTCCTCGGTCCGAATGGCGAATGAGGTTGATGCGTGGCTCTTGGCGGGGACTATAAATAGTCCGAGGATCGTCTAGGTCAAGGGGTGGCTGGTCAAATGGGTCCAGAGCCACTCCGGCCCATTTCGCGCCTCCTTGTTGGCGATGCTTCCGTGTCTTCTAGAATGTTCTCCTTCGCATGTGGGCCCTTGACGCTGGGTTTCGCGGTTTGGATAGAGCTCCTTGTCTGCAAGCTTGACTGTCAGTCCTCGAGTTTTACGCCTTCACGGGTTGGTCCTTGGCTTCTTGGAGTCATGTTCACTTCATTGCTTGACTTGTACCGGCTTAATGGTCTTCACGAGGTGCTTGATGAACTAGGAAGTCTTGCATTTAACGCTAAATTCGCATAAACATCAAACTCCAAAACCGACATGCACGAATGAACTTGTTATTTCAAGGGGGTTAGTACCAATGGATAAGATATAAAATTGATGCCAACACCGAAGGTAAACTCATGGCTAGGTTGACGGAAATTCACCGTCAACATCTCCCCCATGCTTAAACCTTGCTCGTCCTTGAGTAAGCCTCGATGGATATCTGTTGCCCTTCATTGCTCAAACCCCGCACTTGATCATACCAGAAAACATAATGCTCTCAAAAGTTTAATCGTTAGAGTTCCATAGTGTACTAGCCTTCATCCCTGAGGGTGGATATTAATTAAGCTCTTCCCACAAGTATTAAACATGCTCCCAAACTTCAAATGGATCTTAGAAATTTTGAAATAAAGAACAAGATGAAAAAGAGCTAAACCAAGTTCAAAAATTTAAACCACCTTGCATCTTGCTCATGAACTCTCATCTCATCTTGTCTCTCAAGCCTATTTATTCTACTCCTTTCCTCTCAAAACACATATATGTGGTAGGCTTTTATGTGGAGCTTTTTGGGAAAGTTTAGTCCTACCAAGATATTGTAAATGAGATATTGTCAAAACAAGACAAGCTTCTCATGGTCTTACCGAGACTCGTCAAAAAGGTCATTGGAAAATAATGTTATATCAAGGAGGGGAGAGAAAATACACACACACTTTGAGATAGGTGGACATGTGCAAATGGCAAGAGTGATCCCGAGGACAAAGGAAGTCCTCATATCGGATTGCACATGGTTGGAAAGATGAGTTTGGATCTTAATCTTGAAACTTTTGAAATTCTAATGCATTTAGAAAACCGGGAGTTCACTTTATTATATATATATTTTTTTATACATACTCATGTATTTTTTTCTCATACATATTTTTCTTTATCTTTTTCTTTTCTTTATACTCATTTTTATTTTACTCCCTTGAACTCTAATTTGCGATTGTACCTACCTCCTCCCCATGCTTAGACGCTTTGCTCGCCTCGGGCAAAGAGGTGATAGAGATAAGATAGGTACTAGAAATATTTTCCTTTGGAGAGATACTTGAAATCTTCAATCTTGGCACCATCTTGCGATCTTCCTTGAATTGACGATCCATACTATGATAGGTTGTGGTCAAGGAGGTAAACACAAAAGATGATATTTTTGGTTTTAAGGGTGGATATCCCATGAGGTTTGCGAAATCTCGATGTGGAGATACACAATGCACGGATAGAAAGGCTAGCAAAAGATAGATACGTAAAAATGGAATGACCACTTCTTAGTCTCGGGCCGTAGAAATCAAGCCCTGAAATAACTCACCCAAAATAAACCTTGTATACTTAGTTTTGCACTCAATTAAATATATGGCTCGGATAGGTAGAGCAACATGCAAGTGGTATTTATGACAAGGTTAGCATTACTTTTAAGAACAAAAATAAATCATCTTTAACCCATCTAAAACTTGAGAGCATATAAAAGAATATGGGTTTTTATCTTTATCATAACCTCCGCAAAAGATTAAGCTAGCATTTAGATTAATTTCAGATTTGTATTTTGAGAGAGCATTAGCTTAATCATGCATAAAACAAGTACAAAGATAAACAAAGCGGCAACTATCATCATATATCAACATGGCACAAACTTTCTATCTTTGCCAAAGGTAAAAACAAGGTGGTGATTTTATTCATGATGAAAATAAAAACTAACACACATGCTGAAAATAAATAAAACTGAAAATACTACGCATACATAGGCGCATACAAGCTGAAAATTAAAGAAAAAGGGAAAAGGTAAAATTAACAAAAGCTCCTCCTCTCTAATCTTCCTGGGTGGTTGATATTGGTAATCTTGATTGTTATACCCTTGCTCATAATAGGATTGCACCGCTCCTCCTATGAATTGCTCTGGTGGTGCTAGGTGAAGGCGGCCAAGCTCAAAGGCGATGTTTGCATTTCCTTCACCCATTTGGTTCGCATTGGTTTGGATGGCTGCAATATTTTGCATGTTTCTTGCAGCGTATCCTCCAATGATGGCCACACTTTGTTGTGGTTGAGGAAGGTGTGCATATTGCTCCACAAAGGCTATGTTGGGTACAGAAAATTTGGTGGGGCATGGCTGCATCACTCCCCATGCTTGCATTGGTACACCACCGTAGTATCTTGGTGGCAACCGAATTCCTCCATATGGTGGTACATAATTTTGGGGCGCACCTTCTTCTTCTTGGGCTGCGGAAGAACCTTCTTCTATAATCCTTCCTCTCTTGTTTTTCTTCGACGGCACAAGAAGTCCTTCCTCTAACCAATCTTCTTTCCCTCAAGAAAAGTCTTAGTCTTGCATCCAAGAGGGGTAAATTCACTTTGGCCAATTTGAAGCCTCCTCTCTCATCTCCACTTATATATTTACCTTGCTTCAAATAATCAAATCCTAGGGAAGTCCCGACTAGGAGATACTCCGGGTTTCTTGGAATTCCCGGACTCAAAGAGATAGCCAACATGGAGAGGTAACACCCCGAACCAATTTCTCCCGATCCCGATGTTGCTTGCAACACCACCTTGATCATAAGGTATGAGGGTCGATCGGCAAAGCAATCAAAGCCGAGTAAAGCCAATTCAACTCCATGTTATCTTGGTCTCTTTAATTCTCCCCAAAATCCTCTTGCACATCCATGAGTGAAACACCTTGATGGGGTTCCAGATACTACTCCTTTGCCGGTTAGCTTCTCCCGCGATCATTCTCCAAAAACCTTCCAAAGTATTTGCTTGCACTTCCACTTGCTCTGGGTCTCCCTTTTGAAAACCAAGCAACTCCCTGATGTACTCATAGGGAACCACTTGTTCATCTCCTTCCAAACGGAATGAGAGACTCGGCACTCCTTCATCAAGTATTGGCGCCATGGTCATGAGAATTCCAGGGCCAATTCCTTGTGGGTGTTTGCCGACACTCCATTGGAGAATTGCACCCAACCTAGGTGTCCCAACAAGTAATAGATATCCATATGAAAGCCCAACACTTGGAGAGCTGGGTCGTCGAAGTCGACGTTTGCCACAAGCCTCTTCTCAAGGCAAGTGAGCTTCTCCTCCTCCTCCGTCTTGATAATAAACCCATACTTGGAATATCGTGGAGTGTATGGAGGTGGAGCGGATGATCGTGTCAAGCGACGAGGTCGGACGGACGGCTCCTACGTACGTCCTTGCGCCTCCGTGACGCC
Organism: Cenchrus purpureus; assembly: GCA_022644695.1. Lineage (NCBI taxonomy): Eukaryota > Viridiplantae > Streptophyta > Magnoliopsida > Poales > Poaceae > Cenchrus > Cenchrus purpureus. The sequence continues at coordinate 64,543 of CP053456.1, forward strand.
TTGTGGTTGGTGAACCGCATGACGAGCTCGTGGCCCTCATGCCACCGAGGAGTAGAGTGTCGTTCCTCCTCGGCGGTGCCGTGTCCTCCTCCATACTCCGAGGAGACTCGGAGACCGAGTGCCTCCTTGAAGAGCTTGTTGATGATGGCGTGGACGACGATGATCCCTTCTTCTTGGAGAAGAGACTTGTAGTTTTCTTCCACATGGTTGCTGCACTCTTCCTCACAAATATACCCGGGATTTTGAACCGGTAGCAAGGCACACAAAAATTATTGGAGTATGGACTTTTAGTGGACTTAGGATGGATTTTGATGGACGAACCAAAGCTCGAAGTGGGAAGCTATGTTTCTGGAGGTTATGGACTAAGAGCTCAGAACACGAACAAAGAGTCGGACGAGTGACTTACACGAGGAAGGCGGGCACCGGGGGGCTTAAAGAGGTGAGCCGGCCGGGCCGGCACTGGGTCACTGCTGCTCCTCCTAGCTCAGCTTTCTCCAACGCACTCATGCTTGCTTGTTACTTTGTGACCGCGTGCTCCACGGGTTGCACCTCAAATGCTCTCGTCCCACTCCTTTGCTTGCATGATTGATCCTTCCACTTGATTGTTTTGCTTTGAGTCACTTCCATGCTCCCTTGCCTCACATGCTTCCATGAGATTCCCAAAACAAAGCTTTGGCTGCCCCATGCTTGTCCTTTGCATGTCCTTTGATGATAATTGTTGGAGGGGCATCCCGTGATGCATCATGGTGCATGTGTGGTTAAGTTAACTCAAATACCTCCCTCTAATCATGTTTTAATGCTAAGCACTCCTCTAATCTTGAAAAATAAAATTAAACTCAGAGCTTGCAATGAGTTCAAATATAATTAGAGGAGTTTTAAGCATCAAAAACAAATATAAGTCAAAATATTTTCCCGACTACTTTTATTTTGGTCTCACTGGTATTGTTTGCTTCCATTAGTTGAGAGCAACCTTTTCCGGCTTGATCATGGGGGTATAGGTTTAGGTTCTAATTTTGGTTAAATGTGAGAGAGATTTTGAATGAAGTAAAATTAAATGAGGCTTAGAAAAATTCTAACTCTAGAGAAACCAAGGATATGAATTTTGGACAAACCAAAAGTTAAGTTTCTAGGTTCACACGAGTCCTACCATGTGCTGAAATTTAAATATCATCTAGGAACATAGCGTGGCTCTACTCGTATGTTTTTAGCATGTAAAACAAGTCAACCATAACATCATGAAGAGGATGAAAGGTTGAGGTAGGTTCTGAATTTTTTTGGTTTTGGTTTCTCAAAAAGAAGCAAATAACACATAGGATGGCTCATGTAAAGGGTTTATGATTCAAATAAAATATCCAAACAAGATTTATAACTCTAAACATTATCCAACCACTTAAGAGTCTATGAATGTCTTGTGTAGAAAATTTTAAAACCAACTTACTTGAAAGACTCGAAAAATCTTGATCGGGTTGTCCTCCCGGTAGCTTATTCTTGACTCAACGAAACGGGTTGCCTCCCGCCTAGCGCTTTGTTTATAGTTCGTGGCTAGACTTCTTCACTTGTTTACTTCAGATCAACGCTCTTTGCAGGCATTACAATCTTGGGTACCCACTTCCGCACCATCTTTGGCGCAGGCTTATTCTCCGCTTAGTCATCTTTTGGTCTTCACTGCGCTTTTGCTCCTTGATCTTGACGGATGCAACAACTTCTTTGATTTCCTTCGCTTCCTTCTTCTCCGGCTCTTCCTTTTTCCTTGGATCTTCCTTACTAATGCGACGATGAGGTGGAATATATTTAACTTTGATCATGTTGCATACCTCGAAGCATGGTCGAAACTTGAAGGAACTCCTCGCCGCTTGATGTCGAACTTGATTTCCTTCCCGACGCCGATGGTAGCTCCGGCGCTTGAGGAAAGGCCTCCCAAGGATGAGCGACGGCTTCTCCCTTTCTCCCATCTCGAGCACCACGAAGTCGACGGGGATGAAGTGGTGTCCGACCTTCACGGGCACATCCACGGTGATGCCCAAAGGATAGCGAATGGAGTTGTCACCCAACTCCAAACACATGGCCGTAGGCTCTAGCTCTGGTAGGCATAGCTTCGAACACATCTCTTGGCATGACGCTCACACTTGCTCCAAGGTCGCATAATGCTTTCTCGAACTTGAAGGAACCAACGGAACACGGAATCGTCGGGCATCCAGGGTCTCCTTGCTTCTCTAGTCCGTTTGCAACAGCGGCGCTACATTGCTCGGACATCTTGACGTGATCCACCCCGAGTGTTGCTATCTCATACTTGTTTGCAAGTATATCTTTGAAGTAGCAAAAATATGTAGGAACTTGAAGGGCATCCAATAGCGGCATGTTGATGCTCAACCTACGCACAACCTCCACAAACTTCTCAAAATGATTATCAAGTTTACCTCGGAAGTAGCGTGACTTGAGTTGCGATATCTTTGTGTATTCTCCCAGCATCTCAAACTCGGGCTCTTTGGTGATGATTTCGGTAACCTTCTCCTTAGCAAAATCCTCCGCCTCGGTAGATGGTTTAAGCTTTTAGCTCCCGTGGATTGCTCCGGATCTTCGGTCTCCTTCCCCGAACGAGTTTGAATGGCCTTCGCCGTCTCGGGACCTTGAGGTTGTCCCGGTAGCTTCCCTTCATTAACGGATAGGCGCAAGTTGTCCCACTTGTGTCTCGAGCATCTTCATCATGTTGAGCACTTGATGGTTGGAGCTTCCGACCTCCGGCCACCTTGCTATCGATGTTCTCCAACAACTTGTCTATGGCTTTGAACTTGGTGACGGTGTCCTTGTTGATCTTAGCTTGCTCGTCCATGAAGTCCTTCAATTGCATAATGAAGAGGAACCAAATTCGAATGGACGAACTTGCATTAAATTGAGTTCGGCAAATCTCCCTTCCTCATGTAGTTGAGCATCTTGGCTTCCTCCGGCAATCCTTTTGGACATGGCCATACTCCGCACTCTTCACATGTGGATCTTGCTTCGGCAGCCTTTAAATCTTGAGCTTCTTTCTTCTCTATCTCCATCTTTTCCAACCTCCTCATAAGCGAGTCGATCTTGCCTTCGAGTAGATCTTCCTTCTCCACTTGCAAGACTCCTTTGATGTTCCCCGTAGGTTGAACCGGAAGTAAGCATCCAGATGACGCCCATGTGTCATTGTCTGCGACCTTCTTGAATAAAGTGAAAGCTTGGGTCGGTGTAAGCTCGATGATGGATCCTCCCGCCGATGCATCGATGATCGTCCTTGACGCCATGGTGAGTCCTTGGTAGAATTTTTGAACGAGATCTTCCTTCGGGAATTTATGATGTGGCACCGCCCGAGTGTACTCATTGAAGCGCTCGAATGCTTCCAATATGGTCTCCGTAGGATATTGAGCAAAGGTAGCAATCTTATTGCGCAAGCTTTGAGTCTTACCCGATGAGTAGTATTCCTTCATGAAGGCTCTCATCAAAGCATCCCAAGTTTGCACCGTCTCCACCGGTTGAGTGTAGAACCATTGCAAAGCTTTTCCGAGTAGTGAGAACGGAAAGAGCCTTGTCCTCATTTGGTTTTGAGTCACCCCTTCCATGTTGAATGTCTGACAAAGTTGAATAAACGCTTGGAGGTGAAGGTTTGGATCCTCTTTACCGGTGAAGGGTGAATGTTGCACCATGCGAATTGTTGAGGTCTTGATCTCGAATGGCCTTTCGATCTCCGTGAGGTTCAAGATTGGTAGGTCGACGATGTCCGGGGTGCATAGCTCCCTCGATCTTGCGCCTCCTACGCGTTGTTCTCCCATCGGTTGCGGTTGAAGTTGATTCTCCCTAGGGCTTGGAGGTGGTGGTTCCTTTGGAGACTCTGACGATCCTTTGGCCTCCGCTTTTGGATCTGCAAATTCCAGCTTTTAGCTTGTGCTTCACATCTCCTTAGCTGTAAAGTTTTCTCGGATCATCCACAAAATTTTCGGGTTTGTTGGAGAGGTAGCCGCCATCTCCTCGTTAGGGTTAGCAATAAACAAAATATATACAAAACAAAAATAAAAACAAATCTAAGAAAACTAGGGTTAGTCAAACTAGATTAGATTGATTTTGAGGATGATCATAAGTTAGTGATGCAAAAAGAAAAACCAAAAGAATACTGAAAATATTCACGAAAAGCAATAAAAGATCGAATCTTGATCACTTGTTCCCAAACAGCTAGAAAAAGGGGCTTGTTGACTATATATGCGTATGAAACTTCATTTGGATTGCAAGCGGACAAATCCCCCATCGTAGTCAAGAGACCCTTCTTCCCTTAAGTGTGAACCCAAGGTATCGAATCCGTGGAACAAATGTGTGATGCAAGAACCAATCTAATAAAGCCACAAACACTTTAATCTTCGAAAGGTTGTTGCTTTAACATCTAATCTAGAGAACACCTAAAGAAACAAATCTAATCTACGAAAACTGGAGCTAGCAAGAGATAGAGAGGGATAGGTAAAACCAATCTAGAGAGATTGGATCAAGCTCTTGTTGAAGTTCCAAGCAAAGACGAATAAACCAAATTCAATATCATAAAAAGCTTCTTTAAATCGCGGCTTCCATTCCAACTCAAGACGCCCACCTTTGGAGCCACTGCTCGTCACAACGCACTCCTATTCGAAGGTGTTAGCCTAGGGCGAGTCCAAAGGACAAGTTGAAATCTCTTGGTAGGTCGCATGCACCTCTAGCCACCACGGCTACAAGAACACCCTCTATTATCTGTCTCGAGAATAGATCTTAAAGTAAGAAAAACCAATCGAGATCAAAGTCGAGAAGAAGCACTTGATCACTAGAAATCAGATTGCAACTTGATAATTCAAAGGTACATGGACAAGATCACCACCGGATCCTACCTTGATCTTGCTCCTAGCTCTCGGAACGACGTGGTCTTCCTTGCAAGGTTCCCACGTCGGCTAGGGAAACCCTAGACAACTAGCTCGACCCTCCTCTCCTAATGGTGTCCCTCTCTTCTGCCTCCTCGGCGTGAATGGCGAATGAGTTGATGTGGGCTCTTGGCGTGGGGACTATAAATATTCCGAGGATCGTCGGTCAGGGGGCGCGAATGGTGCCCGAAATGGCTGGGGCCCACTTCGGCCCATTTCGGCCTCCTTGTTGCGGCGCTTCCTGTGTCTTCTAGAACATTCTCCTCTCGCATGTGGGCCCTTGATGTTAGTTTTCCGCGGTTTGGATAGAGCTCCTTGTCTCGCAAGCTTCAGCATTTTCTGCCTGTGTTTTCTTCACGTTGGTCCTTGGGCTTCTTGGAGTCATGTTCACTTCATTGCTTGACTTGTACCAGGTTTCATGGTCTTCTCACGAGGTGCTTGATTAACTTTACCCGGAAGTCTTGCATTTAACGCTAAATTCCTGCATAAACATCAAACTCCAAAACTGACATGCACGAATGAACTTGTTATATCAAGGGGGTTGGTACCAATGGATAAGATATAAAATTGATGCCAACACTGAAGGTAAACTCATGGCTAGGTTGACGGAAATTCACCGTCAACAGAGACCAATGGCGATGAGCGAGCGGCGGCGAGCGCCTTCCGGCTGGGGGCGCGCCGCATGACGCCGACCAGCGGGCCCACTCACGTCACGCACAAGAGTTCTTCGGTGCGACGCATGGACCGAGGGACGCCTCGCCAGTAGTACGACGGTATGGACGACGTGGACGACCGGGCGACGGCGGCGCTGCTCGTCCATTTCAATTTCGGTTTAGGCTGGTTTGACCAAACTTTTCTCAAAATTTTTGAACTAAAGTGTGTCAAGATGTTTATACCAAACTTGTACATCTCACTACCCTCTACAACTTCTACAAAGGCTCATAGGGTTTTTCTCAACGGATTTTGCATAAACGCCCAACTTGTGACTTTTCTTGGCCTGTGAATAGGAACTCGGCGTTGACCAAGGTTTTTCACACATTTCCACTTCGAATTTGAAATGCCACTCAACATGAAAGTTGTGTCCCATGAGAAACTGCACAACTTTTGTATTGGGAGAATTTGAAGTATTTAGGTGAAATTTGGAGAACACGGCAAAAGTTCTAGAGAGGTTCAAGGGTGTCAAGGGGTTGACTAGGGTTTTGACTAGATCTTTGACCAAGGTTTGACCATTAGTGCTTAATGACTTGATTAAGATCATGATTAGAACTCATTGACACTATTTGAAAACACGGGTCTGACCTACCCTTAAAAAGAATCTCGTCCCGAGATTCGAAGGTAAAAGACGAAGGTCAGGAGGGGTGTTTTCTGATAGAAAAGTTACCCGTGAAGTTAAGCTGGCCTTGCTTCACTTGAATCATGGGCTTCTTATCACGCCCTTATCTACTCGGTTCTCGATCGCTGGGGCTTGTTCTCGCTTAGCGTCGTGCATTCATTGACATAATGCCCGTTGTTGTCTACAATTGTAGCAAATGTGAGGAAGTTCTTTAGGCTTAGAAACTTGTGTGGGCTTGGCGATATTGGAAAGTTCCCGAAGGTTATCTGGAAGGGTCACTCCGGTGCCCGATGCGGATGATTGGGAAGAACCATGTGCATTCTTCTTAACGAAGCGGAATTTCTTGCCCGATCCACCTCCAAGCAAAGTCGATCTCTCTTATCCTTCTGTACCTTCATCATGGTATCCTCTTGAGAGATAGCTTTGTTCACCAACTCATGATAATTGTTGGGCTCCAATAGATTTAGCCTTTCATACAAGTCACCATTAAGGCCATCACGGAAACGTTCCAACTTTTTGGCATCGGTGTCCACGTGATGTTCTCCATCCAGAGGCTATTAAACTACTATGCATATTGATACAGTGTTGGCTCGCTTAAGAGCAAGCAACTCTTTCATCTTTCTAACCATGAGTCCTTTCGGATGTGGTGGTCCTTGAAAGCTTGCTTGAATTCAGCCCAAGTGATTTCATGTCCAAGAGTTGCATGGACTTATAGTGCTCCCACCACATCGAGCTTCTCGCTGGTCGCAAGGTCGCAAAGTTGGCTTTGCGCCTCGATCAAGGTAGGACAAATGCAGAAATTTTGGCCTCTATGGCCCTGACCCATGCGTCAGCGTCAAGGGGCTCTTCTGCCTTAGCAAATGTTGGGGGCTTCATCCCAATAAACTGGGCGTAGGTGGTGACCATATGCGGTCCTTCATGATTAACCCCACATGGAGGTCTCTGTTGGATCTGTTGGGCCATCCGCTGCGCTGCTCGCAGATCCGCGCAACACTTCGGTTTGGGTGGCCATGAATGTCTCCACCGACGTCATGGGCGGTGGCGGCGGTAGGTCACCACTACCCGACGCACCAAAACCATTAGGAGAGCTGCGTGTCGGTACCACCATCTGAAAATTTGAGTTTTCATTAAACACATATTCATAAGCTTGCTCACAAAAATTAACAAGTAGAATATGCACGACAAAAACTCATTCATGGCAAATTTTTCGGAACCGGACAGCACGACGGTCATAAGCATAAAATTCATAGATCTCTGCTTATATACCAAAAATTCTCATTTTTGTAGGTGTAGGATTTCATAAGCTCCAATGTTGGTATTCAACTCCGAGTCAATTTCCAATATTATCATGCTCGAAAAATTCCGTAACCGAGGTTCTGCCTAGCTGTTTTCATAGGAGGCCGAGGTGTACTAAATTTGCCATAACTCTCGGTACGGTTATGCAAACATGATGAATTTTGGTGAGCATGATCTCCACAACAATCCACACAACTTGGTATTCAACATGAGGTCCAAAGTTGATCACAACCAGCGTCATTAATTTATCCATCCTACGACAACACTCGTACAACTCATTACTTTATTATAAGCGCTCAAACACCAACCGGATGACAAGCTAGCCTAGGTTCACTTCCTACTGGATTGACTTTCCCAAGCCAAAGAAAGGCTCAAGGCGAAGCAGGTCCAGACTCTACTCCAGATTCTCCTTGAATGTCCTCAGGATTCCCTTCCTCTTCTGGTCCAGAATGATGTGTTCAGAGGTGGAGTCGCTATCGCCCAGCTTGATTCTCTAGTTCGAGCATATATTGGTTATTATGCTGTAACATGAAATTCTATTCGTGAATAACTTGACTCAATTCTCATATTTTTGCCTTATCCTTACGCCTTCTCTTCTTGAGAATAGCTATTAGTGCTCAAGGCTTCTTTAACTCTTGGGTAGTACCTTCCACTTCATTAACTTGTTGCCTATAAACTTGGTGTCTATAGAACACACTTTCTCCCACCATCGCTTGATAGGTGTCATACATAGCTTTGGAGAAACAGCATCGAGGTAACAAGATTAGGACTATAATAGGAATTGCCCTTCGTGGAGAGAAAAGCTTCGCGTTCCACCCATTGTCCGGGATGTTGCTCAGGTAAAGGAATCACCTTGTTGTGCACAGCTACCACGAGTCAGCTTGCTTCCACAAAAGTTGTGAGTGCTTCAAGAGCAGCCTTTGCATGTCGACTAGGTTTTGACCTTGTGCCTTACTCTCCCACTCTTCCCAAGCATTTGTCGGGCACACGGGGACTTTCACTTTCACTTCACAACGAAGGATCTGTCATGTGGTCATGAGCTCACGTGTCGAGTACTCTGGATAAGCGGTGTATCCAAAGTCCTTCGTGGTGTCCCACAAAAGTGCGAGGAAAACCACCCTCCTCGAGGCGTTCATGAGTCGACGTGCATCAACGGTCATGGATCCGAGTTGACATCCGGATAAAGGACGAACGTAAGAACCCATGCAAGAATGTGCACAAGGATAGATTCTCATAGCTATAAAAAGAGAGTCGCACACAAAAACCATTACTAAAGGTTCCAATTTTTCAACAAGATCTCAGGAGGTATAGAGGACTAAGTTTGATCCTCATGTGGTAAAATTTGGGGTGGCCATCGTACAAGGTACAAAGGTATGCCGAACTCAAACGAGTGTACATACTAAATGGTAAAGTTCGAAAGTCGTGAACAAAAATTCATAACTCAGAACCTATGACACCAAAAATTTCCAAATTTTTGGTAGCAACTCAGCAATGTTATGAGGCACCTTTTTGGTATTCAAAGGTTGATCTAGAAAGATTTGGAAGATGCTCAATTTAATCGAAGTTCGAGTAGGTCCTCAGGAAAAACAGCATGACAGAGGTTCACTAAATTGGGCATAACTTGAGATCTATAGAAGCTATGACCATGAATTTTGCGAGCGAAAACTAGATTAGATATAGAGTAACTTTGATATAGATTCTCTGGTCAAATTATTTTTAGAACAGGGGGTAAAAATTCAAGCAATCAGCCACACTAGATTTTTTTGGACAGCAACACATCTATACATGAGAGGCTATATAAGAAATCACACACTAGCAAAATTTCACCTAGAGAGCACACAAACATGTATAGGGTTCAGTTTTAAGTTTGCACAATTTTAACATGATGCAAAAGCGTCACTTACGACCTCACAAGGCGATCAAGCCAAAAATCGAGGTTAGTGCCGGTGGCAAGACTTATATACGTTTCTCCCTATAATAGCTAGTCAAGAGCTACTGAATTTTCACTTAGCGACTTACGAAACGTTGTTAGTGTACTAGAAAGGACCTTCCGTGCCAGCAGCAAGTCACGGAAGCGTCCACATACATTATCATTCACTATAGAAACGGTATCCATGCATCAAGCCGCTGCATGGACGTCAACCCTGGACACCCTCCGCTTTGAATGGAGTGTATCCTTGCCTCGCATATTCGTAATGCTGAACGCACACGTATGGCAAAATGGCGACATCACAACCCATAACATGTTCATCTTGTATAGAACACATCATCCTTCGTGATGACTTGCATATAAAGCACACGATAAAACACACGTGAGCATCCAACCGAGAAGATGGGATCCGTGGAATAGATCATTCCATCAACCCTCGTGATACTGTGATGCGACGACACGATATAAAACACGTGGCTTAATCTAGTTTGGTTGTGCAAGAAAGTAAGTCTGACATAAAGTAAAGTGCTGGGAGTTAGCAAAATAAACCATAGATGCTTAAGCCACCTTAAAGAACCCAAAATTCTAGGGCCTCTTGACTACATTCATCCTTAACAATCCAACGATTTAGCAAATACAAGCAATGTTGGCAAGTTTTATTTAAAAACAAGTGACTAAGATTGTTAATTAAGCTATGGTGTGTCCGATCGCTCGATACCAGTGACAACCCCGCCTGAAAATACCGTACTATCGCCTAAGCCGATCCACTTTGATCATTGCGACAATAAAGTACCATCCCATCGTAGAAGTTGCCGGGTCAATGCCCGAAATCACTTGAATAGTACAAAGGATCGAAATAATGACATCTTCCATTATTTCATCATTAATAATGTGTTCCTGCTGAATCAAGTCATTCAACTCAATAAAGGCTTCTCCCATTATAATATCATGTTGAATCAAGTCATTCATCTCAATAAAGGCTTCTCCCATTGGAATCTCCTGTTGCTCAGTATTTGTAGTAGGATCTACAACGTCATCTTGAATTCCATGGACAACATTGTTCGGCTCGCCGAGGTTGCGGCCGGAAGAGGGGATGCAGTTTCCTACATCATCTTTGATCTCCCCTCCTTTCAAATCGTAGGTCGGCTCCATGGCGTTGCATCGAATGGGACTTAGGGCCAAGAGCATGATCCACATGATGATGAGAAGCACGAGATTTTTCATGGCACAATACACGTAGCTTATGAGACTTGGATATGTTTAATGGGAGAAATTGGACATATGAGTTAATATTATTTATTTCATGGGTCTACGGAGCTAACTGTGGGTACCATATATATAGTATTGGTGTGGTGGCAGCCAGCCAGATACTATGCATACAACATTTATTTAGCTATCACAAATGCAAACATATCGTATCCTCAAGGATATCAATAACTAGATTGGTATATAATAAATATGTTCTAAATATTAATATCATAGATGTTTAGTTCATATATGATAGATTCACTTATTAGGCAAGTTAATTCATAATTGGCTGCTCTATTAGAGAAATAATTATCAAAATGGTTTTGTGACAACCCCGCTCGGGAAAATACCGTACTATCGACTAAGCTGATCCACTTTGGTCATTAAGCGATAATAAAGTACCATTCCGTCGTCAGTTGTCGGGTCAACGCCCGGTAAATCACTTGAATAGTACAAAGGATCGAACATATGCATTAAAACTCACACGAAGGCGAGTCTAGAGTACATTACACAAATTAAATCCAAATTTACCCTTAGGGGCTTCATTTGTTACAAAGCATGGTTCATGACATTATAAGTAAAGGTTCAGAGTTTTAAAACAGCAGAAAATAAACTAGGGATACGATAGTCATCATAGGAGGCCCTCCGTGATGCCATCACTTGTCGTCATCCACCCATTCCAGCTCCCAGCCGGGTGGAATCTCTTCAGGCCAAACAACTTCACCTGAAAACAACATTTATAGCAAGGCTGAGTATACTAATACTCAGCAAGACTTACCCGTCAAAAGTTACCTCGAGACATGTAAGGCTTTTGGCTAGTGGGTTTGTTTTGCCAAAAAGCAACTAGAATCATGGATCCTTACTTTCAATATTTTAGCTCCAATTCTAGTGAGTTAACCATTACTAAATAAGCAAACTATTGCAATCAAAAATTGTACAATACAATTAATCCACGCAGCGATATTCACATAGTTCCATCATTAAGGGATATCATGGACAGTTGATTAAGCATAACGGTGAGAGGCCGACAATCGATTGATTAAAACCCTTGCAAGGTAGACCTAAACACACGGAAAGGCTCACGTGAGTCGACCGACTGTGCGGTTCCCAAAAATCTTCGGTTCGGGATAAGTATTAGCCTGGTACAAGGCTATCTCATGCCCCACACACAAGACATCCACTCACACATGTACTCCCTCGCAAAGGGCAGGTGAATACTCAAGATTAGTAAAAGAAAATATCCTTGCCACCTCATCAAGGTACTAGGCTTACTCCCATTCCCACAAGTGCTCAAGACATTCAAAAGCTCATTTACACTAAAGCCACGGACCGAGCCCAAATCCCATGCTCTTACCACATGAGCAATCCATTTATAAAGATCTTATGATTCCAACATAAGAACCTATTCTCGCGAGTGACAAACATCACTCGACTTTTACCGGGTCCTATAGCATAGCAACTATCGACCTAGTAAACTATTCAAAGATCATAGGTACTTAGGATCATGCAACTAGGGTTTCATTCAACTCAAACGTAAATGCACAAACATAGCAAAGATAGTTGCATAGATTTAAATAAAACATGGGTTAATGATCCGGCTTGCCTTGGCAAGGTTGGCCTTTGACCTTCCTCGGAACTTTGGTCCGTGTCTTGCTCTACAATGACGCAAAGGCACGCCCCTTATCGCCTTTCTGCCTCTCCTCCTTCCGGCGAAGCGATAGCTACCGGGAGATCTACACGAGGATGCATATGCAAGATTTAATTAACGGTTTTGATTTAATTAATTACAAAACAACACATGACAATCATGGGCACATGGTTGACCCCATTCACCTAGATAATAATATATTCAACATACTTTTCCAATAAAGGAACCATATGTGGTGCTTTATTAATTATTCTTTTGATAGTGACTGTGTACACATTTATATAAATAAATTAATTTAAATTTACAAAAACAGCCAAGGGTTGGTTCCAAGCTTTTTAGCATGTTTCACCTCACAACCATAGGGTCATTAGGTGTGGTGTTGGTGGTTTTCAATTAACTTTAATATTACGCTTAAAGTGGCTTCCAATGTCTTTATCCAAAAATTAGGTTATAAAATACAATGGATGACATTTCTTAAGCTCTTTATCCTTATACAAAGCCACCGGATAAGATTTCACACTTAGTTGAGCTATGAATTAATTATACCGAAAATGACAACTTTTATTTACCAAAACCAGATAAAAAATAATTAATCATCTTATGGGTCCAAACTTTCTCCCACTTATTCTCTGTCTTAAAGCTAAGCTATGCACACAACAAATGTATCAAGGGCTACTCTAGATCTTGAACTATGCAATTACATTTTAAACTAAACATAAAACTAGAATAAATATTTCTGGTAGTTATAAAATCATGATAAATTCACCAGAGGTGAATATAGTCATATGAAAACTATACTCGGAAGTTGAGCAGAAAAAAATATATTTTTTAAGCTATAAAATTCATTAGGGCAGATTCATCATAAATACAAAATAAATCATATTAAAAGATTTACTCAGTAACTTTGTGCCAATTTTGGTGAAGAGCCTACACATGGCATTTCTCACAACATATCCAAAATTCAGCTTGAGATCACCAATAGATGTTGAACTACAACAAAAGTAGTTCAAACTAATTTCAAATTTTCATGCAAAAACTACCAGTCAAAAGTATGATCATGCTTTGAAAAAGTTGTAGACCTACTCACAAGGAAACCAAAAAAAGTGGTTTTACATTTTTCTGATTTTTTTTGTGATGTTCTACGAATTTTCTAAGATCTGTCAAAATCAAACAAAACTTATAGAATCTATTTACACTGAGGCCCTCGATACTATTTGGATTTAATTTGTGTAATGTGCTCTGGACTTGCCTTCGTGTGAGTTTTAATGCATATGTTCGATCCTTTGTACTATTCAAGTGATTTACCGGGCGTTGACCCGGCAACTTATGACAGGATGGTACTTTATTATCGCTTTATGACCAAAGTGGATCGGCTTAGGCGATAGTACGGTATTTTCCCAAGCGGGGTTGTCACATGTTTATTTGTAATTGCTTCACATTCTAGTATCTACTAACATCTAATATAAGTTTTCTAGTAAGTTTTTAAAATACAATTAAAATTTTCTTAGCTCATGGTCATTTGTGTTGTAGACTATAACACATTTATGGGGGCGTCATGCATACATCTATGGGCCTACCAAAAGGTTTGGACGGTCTCAAATATGGAACTAGACACTAAGATGTATCTAACATGGAGATCATGCGGAGGACAACATGATCTACATGGAAAGTCAAGGATCTAGAGGATTAGGAAAGTACTCTTTGTAATATTAATAGGGCTTATGTAGTTGTATCTGACTAATATCATGTAATCCAACCAATCTATAACTCTGCCCCCAGTATATAAGGTGAGGTAGGGATCCCTCCAAATAATAATTGCAATATGAGATGTGACCAACATACATGTCGTAGGGTATTACGCTATTTAGGAGGTTGAAACTGTCTAATTGTGTGCTCGTGTTCACCTTCGAGTTCGTGATCTTGGTGAGCCCAACCACACAAAACACTAACTCAAGTAACACCTTTGATAGGTTGTCAAGTCTAAACAATGACACAGGGTGTTGCATTAGAGGGAACCAAGACCAAGAGTATGACTAGATTGGTTAGTAACATGATATGTTTTTGGTAGGTTAGCTATATATATTACATTTTTTGAAAGGAGAGAAGATCCCTGAACTATGACTCACGATAGGGCCTTACTGTTTTAACCTAGGTCAACTACAACTCACTAGGATGGTCCCCACTACAACTACGGTCCTCCGATAAACGGGCTCAAACAAACCACATGTACCAAATGTTGGTGCTCTATAAGTATTTTTGGGTTGCCACCAAACAAATTTTTTATGCCACAAGGATTTGAAGTCAGTGTCTACCTCAACCAGGGAGCCTAGCGCTACAAGAGTGTTGGAAGTTTTTCTTTCAAAATCTTCATATGTTAGAAATGGAAGTAAATAAATAGACAAAGAGCATAACAATATTGAAGAGGTGATGTAAGAAAAACAAACATGCCACTCAAGCAATCTTCACTTACATCATAACACTTACAAGCAAACAAACATATATACTAATGAGTCATAAACTCTTAATATACAACTTGTGGAGGTATATATATGATAAAAGTAACTCAAGGTATATATATTTGGATCTTACGAAAGTAGATCAACCCATCACAACATCCCATCTTTTTAACTTGATGAACATTTAAGTTTACCTTAAAAGTAGATCTATGTAGAGTTTATTGATAACCACAATGAAACTAAAAATATGTTAATTCTCTATTAGTATTATTTATATAATTGTCCTACATATAAATGAGAATATAGTGTGTACCTACACACAAAACATATATACTAGTAAGCAATTAAATAGGGCAATAGTAAACTTGCCAATGCCATCATGGATTTATGTAGAAGAAGCACACAATTTATTTTTCTCATACTATATTTTATTTCTAACATTAAAACCATTTGCCAGACATAGTTTCAAATCATCCCCTATGGATATGAATATCTATGCACATACATACGAGTTCCAAGGCACATTTGGAATGGATAAATAAGGCAGCCTTAAATGGATAGTTCATGAATCCAACTTAGAAAAAAAGAACAGTTAATCAATTAGTTAGATTATAAAAATATAATGTAGATACAAATATACCACTTATGATTATTGTGATTATATATCTAGCATAGTAGATCTGTTCTTATATTTATGCATGGAATCGTATATCAATCATCTAGATCTTCTGAATTCATGGGTGAGTGGTGAAGACGGTGTAATCATGGTGCTTAGACCTTATTTGCCTGCGTTTGCACCCTACATGCCGGGTCGTGTGGTAGATCGTGGTGGTGACAGCACCATTGAGTCCTTCGTAGTCCATCCCCCGTATGTAGGACTAGTGGAAGCTCAGCTTCTGCGGTTATGTCAGGTTTTGCTCTTGATCTTCCATAGTAAGTCTTCCCCATGCATAGGTATGATAGCTTTTCCGCCATGATTGTTAGATGTATTGCACTAATCATAGTATGCATTGACCCGTAGTTTAGAGTTACATAGGAGTATCCTTTCTAACTAGCCTTTGTATGCGCTACATTGCCTATAATGAGACATTCTAGTGGTCCACCATGATCTATGACTTGATAAATGCTACCCATTACTATCTTTATTATGAGACTTGCCTGTTAGAGATTAGCGACAATGGACTTCTCTACATTACACCACTGCAAGAGAGAGATTGATTATTAAACACCTATAGCCTTCCCTTCCCTGTGGTAGAATATAAATACGATACCTGGTTTACTCCTGGTTAAAATGCTACAATGGTATTTCATATCTATGCGCTTCCGGATATCCATATATATATTCTTATCAAGAGATCCAAGGCATTAGTACGAGTACCAATCCATGCATTTTAGTGGCATTACTATCAGGGATGACAACCTAGATCGAATAGTGCTATGATATGTAGCGGATTTACCCTTGACCATATCGTGGGTGAGATTAATTCCACTCATGGTAATGATATTCGAGCAACATCCGATATACTGATAGTACCATCATTCTCTAGCGCCTTCTTCAGGGTTGGGATTTATTCCACTCTTGATAGATACGCTATGAAATGTCAATGTGTGTGTGTGCGCGCGCGCTATCACAAATGCAAACGTATCGTATCCTCGAGGATATCAATAACTAGATTGGTATATAATAAATATGTTATAAATATAATATCATAGATGTTTAGTTCATATATGATAGATTCACTTATTAGGCAAGTTAATTCATAATTGTCTGCTCTATAAGAGAAATAATTATCAAAATGGTTCATTTGTAATTGCTTCACATTCTAGTATCTACTAACATCTAATATAAGTTTTTAGTGAGTTTTAAAATACAATTAAAATTTTCTTAGCTCATGGTCATTTGTGTTGTAGACTATAACACGTTTATGGGGGCGTCATGCATACATCTATGGGCCTACCAAAAGGTATAGAGAATTCAAATTCCATGCATAGAGAATTCAAATTCCCATTTTCAACAATTTTTGGAGAGTATTTTAAAATGAAAATAAAAGTTTGAACTAGAGTTTAACAAGAGAAAAATGCGTGTGTGTGTGTGTGTTGTATTGGTAGTGGAATGGACAATGCAATCGGTAGGACAATTACAAGAGGAGCAGAGGAGTTATTGGTAGATTGGTTGTGGCTTGTGAGTTGGTTCAAATATTTGGATGCATGTGTGGCTGCTTCACAATATTAAGAGCTTAAGTTTAAGTACATTGATCGTGCTAGCTAATGAGAACTATATCCATTTTCCAAGCAACACAACCCATATTTTCATTCATTTTAGTATTAGTATATCTTGTAGTTGCAATCATAAATGAAAGAGAAATGATTATTTCTTTTCAATATTTAAGTCTTGTAGTTACAAGATAACACATTAAATAGTTTTTGGAAGTGTCAATAATAAAATAGCCAATATTTCTTTTGGATGTATCAAAACCCACAAGACAATTGAAAGTACAATTCTTTAGGAATGATTCTATATAAATATCCTATATATATATAGAGAGAGAAAGAGATCAGGTAGTGTGGAAACATGGTTGCACATAGCACATACATAGCAATCGTTATCAAATATATATAGCAATAGCAGACTTAGCAATGTCATCTGAATATATAGTAGAGAAAGAAGCAATTCAATTTTGCATTCAATACCCTATCTATTTTACCTTTTTGCGATGGACTATGCAATTTACTTTTCAATCCTCATGGGATATGAATAGATATACAAATATTATCTACAAGTGTCAAGGCCATAAACTTCATGATCCATAACTTTCAAAAACTGAAAACTTTAATGAACAACTCCATCTGGTACTCCATTTTTTAGAAGTTGCACACATATTAAAGTGCTAGCTATTAATTACAAACTATCCCCCTCCCATGCGACGTCTAGTGCTTTTGCTTGACTATCTTTCAAAATTCATAAATTGAATGTTCTGTGGATATCTGATGTGTAGTCTTGGAAATTGGATATGGTTTTACTGAGTTCTATAGACATACATAAGGACATCCTTTAGAGAATATATAATTCAACCTAGCATGGTTGCTATCAATAAAAGCCCATACCTTCAATACTTTGAGACAAGAAGCGCCCTCATCCAAATATTAAGTTGAAGCATACTCATGAGACAAAAAAGGCATATTGCTAGCTACTCCCTCCGCCACATGAAAAGTGCAATTCTAGTTAATGTTTTAGGACAGATTAGTGGTGGCGCGAAAAGACTCTAGTACCACTAGTTTTTTAGCCACATGTAATAAGTTTTGGCATGCAAATCAGATTTGATTACTTAATTAGGCAAGTAATTAGATCTATTTTCTAGGATTGCACTTTATGAGTTTTTTTTCAAATGCTAGGATTTCATTCTTCACGGGACGGAGAGAGTAGACGCTAGCCATGACCATGAAACGTCTCCTTCTCATTCCACTCCTCGCTTCCACACTCCCTTGCATAATTGGGGATGCCACACAACTAGTCTATGATACAAATGGTCATGAACTAATAAGCAATTCCTCTTATTACATTCTCCCAGTAGAACATGGTGTTGGTGGTAGCCTCACTAAGTCATATGAATGGATACACTGCAACTTCCCTGTGCTCTAGCCTCCAGATGTGCAACGAGGCTGAGCCGCTTAATACTTCTATCGGTGATCCTATTGCGGTTCACCTATCAACAAATGTAAAGATTAGTTTTGATGTCATAACGGCATGTGCAGAACCCATGTACTGGCATGTTAGTGACCTACTGCCATTTTCAACATCACAGAGTTCATCACTGTCAGTAAGGATGAGGGTGCTGAGATTCCCTCCCCACCTTCACCAGACATGTTGTTCCGCATCCAAAGGCACAATGGTGTAATGAAGGGGTACAAGCTAGTCTTATGCATTAGCACAGGGTCGTGCAAAGATCTAGGATTGCATACTTTTAAGAAGGAGAACTGGCTCACCACAAGTGCCTCGCCTTTTGTGGTTGTATTCAAGAAAGGACACATGTATGCATAGATGGTACCGTACCTAAGCTTTATGCATGTTGCTTATATTTGTTTAAGTTGTGTGCACTAGGAGAAAGTCTTGTTTATTTCATGCAGTATCATATATCGACTTCTACCTACAATAAAAAACTATGTTCTATGATCAACTATGATCCCGTATTTTCTTTGACATCATTATGAATCGGTATTTTTGCCACATGAATTTGGTTTTGCTAAAGCAGCAAACACCGCGATCTCCAATACCATATCCACCGCTAATAAATAATATGTTCAATGTCTTTGGCCATTTTAGCTATATATATGTATGGTTATCTATTTTCTATGATCCCCCCTTTCATGTAAATTTGCGGATTGAATAAGGCAAACACCATTGCATCCATCACGCCATGTGAATTTTATTTAGGAGCTGAGTCTAATTTAAATTTAGAATTAGGCTTAATCCATCCTGCTAGTTCCTAAGAGTGAAGTTTGCCACATTGGACGAATGCAGTGGCTTCAACAGGGGCGGAGCCACGTTGAGGGTTGTGGGTGCCCAGACACCCACAAAAATTTGAAATACCACTATCAAAAACAATTTTTCACCATGTTAGCACATCAAATCTTCACATGTATAAGGGAAAGGCACCCCCCTCTCACTTGCTCTAGATTCGCCCCTGGGCATCAACCCTGTGTTACTCCAAAGCATGGGCACCAAAGCCCACTTCCACAAGGTGATGTGCGTGCTGGTCCTTGACCGCGTGGTTGCAGCTATCAGAAAAGATATACACTCTATAGCAGTGTACAACTTTGTCCACGAGATATGCATATATCCTGATATCTTCTTTTAGGATGCAAGCTAAGGAATGAAAGAGAGAGAACAAGGATAGGCTTAATCTGGAAGGAAGTATGTGGTAGTGGTACGGAGGAAGACTATTTCTATTTTGATGTTGCTGCAAATTATGTTAGAACATTAGCCCGGCAGCCCACCGCTCGCTCATCTCAACGAATGCAAGTGATAATTCGATCTATTGAGACGAACTTGCAAGATCACATTTGACGCTGGAGACATGATTTTTGCTGATAAGGTTCGGTCTAAACCTACAATATAATCTCGGGTATGAGGGGTGTTTGGATGGGGTGACTAAAACTAGTCGACTAATTTTAGTCACTTTGAGAGACTAAATTCCCAAACGGGTGGGACTAAAACTAGTCACCTGACTAAAACTCTCTACCAGGGAAGACCCAACTAAAAGGTGACTAGAAACTTTTAGTCAGACTAAATTTAGTCAACCCCATCCAAACACCAACCCCCACACACACACCCCACCCCAACACCACAACATCATTTGCTTTGGGATCATGTCTAACATACCATACCTCTCTCCCTCCCTCTTGCAGATCTGAAATCTGTTACTATATATGTTGTCATGATTAGAACAACTCTTCTCTTATAATTATGAGTTTGGTATGAAATTTACCCTACACTTCTAATACAATTCAAAGTTTCATTGCAACACACAAATTATGTAGGGTGTGGGACATGGTAAGGTAGCTTATCTCTCGGAACTGAAAATGGCTACAGGAAGAGTTCGGAGTAAAGATTCAATCGTCGCTTAATTAATTTGGAAATGGTAGACGTGGTTGTGAATTGTGATTGGTGAGGAAAGACCGAGAAGATCCTTGTCTTGAGGCGCATGCATGGAAAGAAGAAGCTCAGAGCGCGAGATGAAAAAAAATCTAAATCTTGTCGTCCTGGTGAGAACAATTTAAATATGTTCATTTGGCGAAACCAAGTTCCTTGGTCCATCAATCCTACAGTAGTAATTAACACAGAACTTGGGTGACCAAAACAATCGTCAACCAACCCAAATCACAAGCGGAAGGAACGTGCCCCCCATCAAAAAGGTGGTGGAGCAGTTCGAGGCTACCAACGTTCCAACAAGACGTTGCTGCGCGCACAGTAGCCCACAAACTTCATCACTTCCACTGCCATACTGACAGGACGCACGCACGCTCGCTCCCACGGGACCTCCACCGTGCCTCCACCCGCGCCGATCACAGCTCGGAGATCACCTGTTGCATGTACTTGCAGCATCTCTGGTAGCTCACGAACCCCATGAACCAGAACTCGAAGCCGTCCACCGTCGCCACCTGTATGTACTTCTGCTCCGGCTTCTCGGCGTTCTCGCTCGGCCTCACCCGCTTGATCCGCCTGAGGGGGACCACCACCTTGTAGGGAACCCGGGCGACGACTTCGCCGGCCGGGAGGTGACGGCGAGCGGTCGCTGCGGAAGGCGATCCTGCGGGTGGAGACGAAGAGCATCCCGGCGATGGGGCCGCCGGTGGTGTAGAGGTAGCACTGGAGGGCCTTCACCAACCGCTCGCCTTTCTCGGCCGAGAAGGCGTGCCGGAACGCGCGCTCCACACCGCCGGCCTGCAGGATCCTCGCGCCTAGGCTCAGCTTCCCTTCACCGTCTCCGAGAGCTTCGGCCCCAGTGTCACTGCGTACCGCGAGACCCAACATGTCAGTTCACGAACACGTACTCTTCGATCAACCACAGCCACTCGTATATACGGAGTAGCATATAAAAGTTGCTGGCCACTCACCATGGTCCCTGAAGCTCTGAGCTCGTCTTCCCAGCTTGTTCACCCAGTGGATCACCTGACCCTTGCTGCCTGAAAAACATGACGTGTGTGAACTTCCTATTAGCATCAATGCACGCGACACACAATCTTTAGCAGCGACGGCAATCTTGAGCGCCGGGTCGAGAACGTACTGTGCTTGTAGCTGAAAGAAGCGTAGGGGCTCGGGTGCGTCAGCGAGACCGCAAGGCGATCGCCGTCCTTCTTAGCCGCCGGCCGGTCCCTCGTCGCCTCCTCGATGGCATACGCCTTGGAGGTGACTGGCACTCCGATCACATGGCTGCCGCTCGACGTCGTCTTCATGGCTCTCCCTTCTCCCTCTACCGGATTCTTCCTTCCTAAGCACGTTGCCGCGGGGAGAGGGAGAGAGCGCTTGTGCGTTGGTGCAAGGTTAGGTGGCTCGAGACGGCAGGGCATGGGAGCCGGTTTTATAAACCGCGCCGGGCGGGGGGGTGATGAAATCTTGGGCGAAAAAGGGGAGCGGATTCGTGCAGAGTCAGCACGGGCTAACCGACGGCAGCAAAAGCAGCGGTCCATGTTCGCGAAAAGGAGCCGGGGCTCTGCGTGGGGCTGTGTCATCCGCTCCCAAAGAGCTTTCCGATCGTGCGCGCGGGCAGGGGCGGCCGGAGACACCGGGGGTCCGGCGATCGATCGATCGATCGGGCGGCCAACCGCAGGATATTGCTTCTTTCCGCCGCGCGCGGGCGTGGAAGCATTGCCGGATTTGTCCGCGGCCGCTGCGGCTGCGGCGCGGGGACAGGTGGTGGCTCGCGGCGCGGCGGATGGCTTGCCGCTTTCGAAGAAGCAACCCATGTGCTCGCACAATCTTAGCTTGCGCTGGGTTACGGGAAAAGGATACGTGGTGGGGGTGGGGTGCCATGCCATGTAGAGACTTGAAGGTGTTGCAGTAGATGTTAGAAGATGTTTGAGTGTCATGTCATAGATGTTACAATGTATTTTTTCTAGAGGTTGCGATTGTAATTTTTATTAGCCACTGTGGAAACTACAACCTTCGTGAAAACCTGTGTAAACCACGGCAAAAAGTCATCAAAATTCAAAAACAAAAAATCACGCATGTAAATGATATAATGATACACAAACTTGCAAAATATGTTGTCCAAACTCGACTTCGTTTGTGAGTATATCTCACAAACAAAGTCGAGTTTAGACAAAGATATTTTAAAAGGTTGTGTATCATCATATCATCTAAATGTGTGTGTTTTTATGAATTTAGACGACTTCTTTTGTTGTAATTTGTAGGGGTTTTCAAGAAGGTTGTGGTTTCCACCACATATGGAACAAGTGGTATTTCATATTGAATTAGGCTTTTTTTTAATGTGTCAGGAGGGGTTATTGAATGTTTCAATAGTACGTATTTCAGCAAGAAAAAAGAAGAAGATTCAATGGATGTTTCATGAGACACTTCCATTTGTTACAATGGGAATTTATTTTAAAAAAAATCTCATGGGGGGTTTGTTGTTATTTTTACCGTACATTTCTAGTGTTGCAAAAGGTTTGTGAATGGGATCATCTGACGAAAATTTCCCATCGAAAGTCCAGACGTTACTACCATGGCCCAAACTACAAAAGAGAAGGCGCCAATGTGAGGTCCACTCAGTCGGTATGGATTATGGAAGTTATCAACCTCAGCATCAGAGAAGAGCACCCTAAATGTGAGGATGGCAGACAAGGAAACAGCGGGGTGGCGCATGGAGAAGCAGAGAACGCTGCTGCATGAAGATGACACAGGCTTCTGGAAACTTTTCTCACAAGAGAATATGCGAGGACTGTCTCGGTGTGAGTGGAGAAAGAGGTAGCTAGCGGCACGTAGGAGTGTATCCTAGTATGAAAAAACAGAGGGAGAAGGAGGACATGATGAATATCCAATGGCTCATGGTAATACTACTTTCCTGTGGGAACATGTCCACATGATCCAACTCATCGCAGACGAAAATGCTCCCCTTTCCGCTCCAAAAGTGAAAAAGAAACGTAAGAACTCAACTTGACTGCAAACTCGGGAGGGCAGGAAGGCCCCAGGTCCCTTGACCTATGGACTACGGATGATGCAGAGCCATGACGATCCAACGTGTAAAACGACGTCCTTTTTCCAGCGAAAAATCTCTCCGGTCTTGCTCACTTCGGGATCGCAGCAAGTGCAAGCGCGTAACAATTCCAACCGGTCTCCTCTCTCCTCCGGCTTCCCTCCCAACCGAAGTCACCGCTCGCCAGTCGCCACCCACCCAGTCCACCACCAGTCCACCACCACACCCCCACCCCACACGTCCTCGGCCAACGAGGTCGGCCCGGTCCGCATCGCGTCCCACGCGGCACCGATTCGGATTCAGCACAGCCGGCCGGCGCCGTGTCCCAGCCGCGCACGGGCGAACCGAGCACGCGATAGGCCGCCGGCGCCGCGCTGTCCTTGTCCGCGGTTACGCCGGCAGACGGAGGGGATCTTGGCTGCAGGGGCCAGGGCAAAGCTCCTCTGCCATGTCTGCATCGGCGGCAAAGCAAGCTCATCTTGGGGTTTTAACAAGTACGCTCGCCGGCGCCGTGTGACATGGAAAAGCCCGGAGGTGATGAGCGTGAGCTGGACCCTTTCGGCGTCGATCTCGGCGAATCCTAGTTATGGGCGTTCGTGTCGATGCTGCCACGGAATGGAATCGTGCCACACCCACACTAGGTAGCGGAACCTCTCGGTTTCTGTCGGAATATCCACGGTGCAACGTTTTCAGACCAACAACAACAATGGTGTCTTTTCAGCGGAAAAGGACCGAAAACTACGCGAGATATCCATCCGTCTCAGAGTCCAGGCTGTCCAGCTGCTTTGGAGTAACAGATGCAGGTTGCACGAATCATCTTCCAGTTTTCCTAGAAAACTAAATTAGAAGCGAGTTTTTAGGGTAGGACCCTCTCTGATTCCTGGAACCCATTTGAGGTGAGGTGGGGTGGCTCCAATGGGGCTCTTGCGCGGTTGCGCCTACTATTCTTGGCGATAACTTCATGGCCAAGACAAACTGTGTTACACTTGCACATAGCCTTTTTCCCGTCCTAGTGGGTGAAAAGGCCCAACTAAAGGCCATCTGATCGGATCATCGGATAACTGTGTGAAGATTCTAAAAGAGGGTCACCTGATCCTGATGGTCCAAAGCAGGCGGACAGACAAAGCACCTTGTTCATCCGGAGATGGAAATGACCTGACTGGACAGAAGGACCAAACCAAAGGAAGCTGTAAAAGTCCAAGCTTGTATCGTCCCCTACCCTTGGCCTTCCAAGAAAAAGATCGCCATTCGGCGCTTCGGTGCTAAGGTTTGAACGCTGCCAAGGATGTGAAACGCCACTGGCGACTTGGACCTAGTCCTCAGTCTTGCATGGCTCCAACTTGAGTACCTGACCAATTCTGGTGATCTGGGTAGTTCAAAGCTTCCTAAGCTGTGCAATTTGCTTGTTGTTTCGCACACCTCTAGAATATGGTTCAAGGGATTGAAATGGCAACATTAGAATTCTTGCGCTAGATGGGTAGAAAGCTTAGTTATCAAGGTAACTGACTATGTAGGTCAGAGGAATTTTGTTTTCTGTTTTTCTGGGTGTCTGAATCTAATATGTGGCCGTCCACTGAACGATTTTTCTCCTGTTTACGTAACCAAGCTGGATACCTTGTTTGCTACTCCACAGATGCAGGCACCTGACTGAATAAGACAGGGTTTTGTGAGACCCTGCAGTGAACTAAATTCAATTTCTTTCAGTCTGAAATTTGTATGGAGACAGTGAATTTCTTTCAGTCTGAATTTTGTATGGAGACAATGAATTTCTTTCAGTCTGAATTTTGTATGGAAACAGTGAATTGAATTCCAATCTTTTCAGTCGGATGTGTGCCATCTTTCAGTCAGAAAGATGTGTGTTTATTTTTCTGACTTCGCGTGCCTGAAACCATTATGTGGTCGCCGCACGCGATGATTTCCCCCTGTTCACCTAATCAAGCTGGGCAGTTTGTTTTCTACATCAATGCAATTATGCAGGGACCTGCCTGAAGAAGATTGGATTTTGTAAGAAAGCGGTGAATTGAATTCAATTCTTACAACGAGATATACTGCTAGTACCTGGACAATTGTGGACGCGCTTAATGTCGGAGTTCTTCAGACATCACCTCAAAGCAACAAGATAAGGAACTCTAAAAGTATCAGGATAACATCTTGGTATCATTCTGCACATCGATTTACACCGGAACTGTACGGGATCACTGTGTTTGCACCCTATGGGGCTTATTACACCGTGAAATACCCATTTTTGTCCGGAAAAAAAAACATTTTGACACTCCTACGAGAGCACAATTCAGTTTCAGCACATGTTTTTTTCTTGAGAAAAGAATGGATATCGATGGCACTTTTGCCATTCGTGCACAACCATTTCTGTTGCAAATTCATCATTTTTTCCTCTTCCCCAAGCCCAAAAAGATCACATGCCCTGATCGATCGCCTCTAACCAACTTGCTAGGCAGCCGATTTAATCCACGAGGCGACCGATCCCCAAATATACAACGACATGTTGCATCCCTACACATACACTGACAGAACTATCCCAACTACACAACGAAGACACACGGCGCGCACATGAAGAAACCACTCCCCATCAGCCATCAGCCAAGCCTAGCAGCAGCAGCAGCAGCAGCAGCTCCACCACGCGTGCGTCGAGCGCCCCTGCCGTCATTGCGCCAGCTGCGCGTACGCGACGGCCTGCTCCAGGTGCTGCAGCGACCGGTTGTAGCTGACGAAGCCCATGAACCAGAACTCGAAGCCGTCGTTGGTGACGAGGTGCACGTACTTCTGCTCCGGCCGGTGCTTGTTCTCGCTGGGCCGCACGGCCTTGAGCTTCCGCAGCGGGATCGTCACCTTGTAGGGCACGCGCGCCCTGTCGCCGCGCGGGGAGGACACCGCCAGCGACCGGTCGCTGCGGAAGGCCACCCGCGCCGTGGACACGAAGAGCATGCCGGCGATCGGCCCGGCCGTCGTCGAGAGGTAGCACTGCGAGGACCGGAGCAGCTTCTCGTTCTTGTCCACGGAGAACCACTGCCGGAACATCTTCTCCACGCCGCCGGCCTGGAGGATTTTCGCGCCCAGGGTGAGCTTCCCCTTCACCGTGTCGGAGAGTTTGGGACCGAGGGTCACTGCAAAAACACAAACGGAGCAGGAAACTTCAGTCTACTTTCCCAAAGTCATGGTCAAGGACAAAGCATCTTCAATAACTTTGATTGATTCCAAGCTGTTCTGCATAGGAGAAATAAGGATCATCGCTAATTACCATGCTCTTTGATGCCCTGAGCGATCTTGTCCCCCTTCCTGCCGTGATTGCTCGTGGGCCGATCGGCGGTCATGGTGGGGTTAACATCTGAAAGAAAGCAATAGCTTGATCAATTCATGACCTTTTTGTGGCTGGCAGCGAACTGAAATCGAGCAGATAAAGAAGAACAGGTGCGGCTCTCACCATAGCTGGATTGGAAGGAGCTCGGGAATCCTCCATGGTCGGGCGTCTCTTCAGCAGGGAACTCCGGCTCCTCGATGCCATAAGCCAAGTCCGGCTCCTCGATGCCGTAAGCCCTGCTGCTCGCCGGGATGGGGAAGTCATCCGGCTCCTCGATGCCGTAAACCCTGTTGTTCACCGGGATGACCACATGACCTTCAGTCGTCGACCCTCCATCTCTGAATCTTTCCAAGGAAAGGCTTGGCAGCTGCTCTGTTCTTGCCTGCCTCGGTACCTAACGTGCGGTGGTTGCGGGTTGCTCAGGCCCCAAATGAGAAGGGGGAAAGCTTCTTTTATAGCAGTGGTGTTGGTGCCTATCTTCTCCCCCAGAAAGATCCAAAGGCCTCGGTGGCCACCCAACCCAATTCAGCACTTTGGAATTGGGAATAGATGCAAACACAAACATTCCTCATCTCTTCATCATCATGATAAAAGCTCGCGCGAGGGAAAAGCTCGGTGCGGGGTGGCTACCTAATTTGCGAGACCACCTCGGCGCGGGGCCCAACGGCTTTCTGCGTGCGCTGGTAGAGAGTGTTTTGTGTATTCATGGAGCTTTTCTGAAAGTCACGTATTTGTCCAGCTCGTTTAGGGTAAGTGCATATGGAATTTATGCTCTTCGGTGCATCCGCATGCGAGACGCATTGAAAATTTTGGAGCTCATGAGATGGCACCAAATGGTTAGGTTTGGCTGTTCGGTACATCGGTGTGCTCTCTGTCCTAGCTAGAGTGCACAACTTCACTGCCGGCGAGTCGTTTGGAGCTTGGGAATTGGCGGTGTCCACTTTTTTTGTTTAGGCCTTAGCCGTGAGAAGCATCGAAATGGATAAAGTGTTTGACCCGGCGTCGCGTTGTGTCCAAAGAGAAAATGCTAGGGACTGTCGTGGATTTTAATAGAGAATGTGTCTGTCAGAGGGATTGCTTTTTCTGCTTGGATTCTTATCGAAAGTACTTGGACCCTAAAGAATCAAGACAATGGCGTGCAACTTTTCCTTGAGTAAGATTTGGGCAAGAATTTCAATTTTTAACTGTTATTAGTTTTGTTTCTTTTTGTGGGCACACTGCATTTAAATTTAGTTGTAGTATTAGCAAAATTCTAAAATATTCTGCCCAAAAGTTCTAAATTCATAATGGAATTTGAGTTCATGCAATCAAAGACCCTAAGGCCAGTCTCAGTGGGGGGTTTCATATGCATTAAATAGGCTGCCATGTGAGCACTTTTGATGAGGTGGCAGTGTATTAATGAAGAGAGAGGGAAAATGAGTTTCATGAGGATGACACCCCATACACGATTACTTGCATAACTGTAACAACAATAGATGAAATTATGCATTGAGTGAGGTGTTTCATTATTGTTCCAAATGTTTTAGATGATGTGTCACTCTAGGTAATCGTGTTCATGACATTTGCACTGAGACTGGTCTAAATATCCCTGAGCCGTTTTACGGCGCACAATACTAGATTTATACTAGCATTCGAAAAAGGACTATTATAAAAACATTCCACAGTTAAAATTAATTATACACTACTAAAACCTTCACCTATGATATGGATAGTATACATGAGTAGATAACAACAATTAATTCATTTTACTCAGTTTCTTTCATTCCACTCCAATAGTACTTTTCTACTCAAAACAAGCGTTGAATTTGCTATCCCTATTTAAACTTGTCATCCTGTCCTATGAGTTTGTGTACTTCTAAAATAGACGTGATGCCACTTCAAGGGTTAACTACTTAGCTCGCACTAGCTAGTTGGCACACTTTACTCCATTAACGAGTGTTCATATCGATCTCAATCAGAAGGGTACATGCAAATGTGTTCCCAGATCATGTACACAACCGAGCTGAGTGCATATTGCAAACATAAGCAGACCGGTACAAAGTCAAAAACAAACCTGCACCTATCACTGGAGACCACCAGGAACCCCGATTCAAGCATGAAGCCATCCTTCAACAATGGAACCGGTCGCTGGACTGGCCCCTGCTAGATCCGCACCGAATCCAAATCTGGGCACCCCGGGGATTGTCGCTGTAAAGAAGGCACGGGGGACGGCGACACCTTGACGAGGCGGTGGAGCCTACTCGCCACGACGACGAGGCCACCGGCGGGGCACCACCTGCTTTGCTATGGGGGAGTTCGGCCACCGGGGTCCTCCCAGCTCCGTTCTGCTTTTTGGCCGGCCACGGAGGCTCCGGGCACTACGCACTAGTCGGCGTCGCGTCCGACTGACTCCCCGCCGAGTCAGACGTCCGCTGGCATGGGCTTCCCGTTGAGACTTGAGAGGAGGAAGAGCTAGCGTTGCTCTGCTAGTCTGGTCTGGTTGTGGTTGGTCTTGTTCAGTGGTGCGGTTGCATGTTGTTTTCCTTTTTGAAACTATATTTTTTTTCCTTTTCCTTTATTTTCTTTTTTCCCCTTTTGCTCTTGGGTTTCTTTTAACACAAGTGGCATTTCTCCTTTGTTTTTGGTTTCGTTTGCCATGTCGTGTAAAGCTTGATGTTGGACCATGCACTTACGTGGATGGGATCTTTTTAAGTTTGAGCATTCCACTTCCACAATATGCCAATCAGTGCCCGGACTCTCCCCTTCCTAGGGAAATATTCGTTTGCAGCGTAGGACTAATCTAGTGTCATCGTATAGACTAATCTGATATCTGTTGCTTAGCGTACTTGTGTTTTGGTGGACGTTGCGTGGGAAGAAGAATGTCCAACGCAACGCTTGGCCGTTGAGGCTTCAAGGGGTCAACGACGACGAACCCCAACTTTCTCGGCGGTGATGCCGTGTTGTTGCCGGAATGAGAAACGAGAAAGGGGACGAGGAATCTATACGCGAAAACTTGCACAGCACTCCGTCGTCCGTTGCTCCATCAGGTGTAGAAGGAATCTCGCAAAGGGGCCATGCAGTAGCTGGAGCACGAAAGGTACGGCGACGGTGGTAACAACAGACTGAAGTTGCCATCAGCTTCACGCGGCTTCAGACATGTTGGCAAAGTACCGAGTGCAGTGTCGTTGTTGGATCTACATGAATTATACCTCGACCGTTGAATGAAGATATATACTTCAGCATTATTTGGGTAAAGATATACTATAAACCAAGGTCTTGAACTCCCACCATCTGTCCATTTGTAATTTTGCATCATCGGTTCGATAAAAGGCTTCATTCAGAATTAGATGGTTCAGATGCAGTCAAGGTCGTCCCATGCAATCATTTTACCCGCCATATTTTCAACCGGCGATCGTTACACGTCCAGTGGCTGTTGCTTATAAGTTGAGCCAATTAAAGATGTGCCACTATCAAGATAAAGTCGCCAGCTTATCAAGCAGCGACCGATCGACCAGTAGGAGCAATCTACTAGACACTTTGTCCCATGGGGATCCCCTAGGAGCAAAGCACTGTCCCTGCCCTGGCCGTCCCTCCTCGCCCCACTGTTCTTTCCTTAATCAGGAGGTGCAACCGAGACCATAGAAAGCAAAGCCGATGCCTCCCTCCTAGTGGTCGCCCCCTATACCGAGAGCTCCTTTCCCTTGATCATCCAAATGTTTGCGCAGATCTCACAACGGAAGAAGAGCCTCTTGATGTTGACCCCCACCGAGAGAAGCCGTTGCAGTCTGACGGCAAAAGGCGGCCGTGCCTGATGTAAAGGCACCCATTCCTCGATGGAAAAGCACGGCGGAAAGCAGGGCGATGCGATCGCGGATTAACTACTCGGGGAAATCGCCGTCTCCATGCGCGGGCTCGTGCGATCGGTCGTGCCTCTGCGAGCTTGCGCGCGCGGGGGCTCCACCTCCACCCCGGCAGATAAGGATGGATGGTAATGGCGATGCGCGCTAGATTAACACGGAGTGGCTTTTGGGGGGTTGGGTTCTGGTTCGTTCGTGCGCTCCAGTCGAAAGCACACGAGAGGGAAAAAGGCTCGTATAGCGTAACGGCGATCCGACGCGGGAAAGGCAGGCGGCCTCCGTGCCCCCGTGCGTCGTCGCCGACAGGGCGTGGTGGGCTTCGGTCCCGTCCCGCCCGGCTTTCCCTGCCGTTCCGAGTCACTGCTGATTCGGCTCGGGAGTAAACTACTGCTGCTGCCTTTGTGCGTGGCCCGGGCCGGCCATTGCTCGCGCCTCGTCCACGTGCGGTGCACGCCGCGGGCGGTCGTTGGAGGGTCGGGATCGCTCGGTGTTTGGTGAGGTAGCTGTATATATGCTTATGCTGGGAGGTCTGGTCGGGACCGGCAGCAGTTCCTGCAGGCTTGGGTGGCTTTTCGTTTTCGGTGTCGAGTTATGGGAACCATATGGTGGCCATATCCATGTTGTTTCGTTAGGTCTCGGGTCGTTGTGATGTCCGGCGCTATAGGAGCTAGAGGCTAGAGCGCGTGCAGGTGTGGTCTTCTGCCATGGCCAATGGCCAATCTTGCATTCGCGGCCACTTATCCGATCAGATCATATCTGCCTCTGGTATGCTTTCTCCGACCCAAGATCCTGGAGCTCGACGGCGCCAGATCAATGCAAGACAGACGATTGCGTACCACTACCCCATGTGCCACACGAGCAGCGGGGGCCGACCGGGGACAGTTTGCTTGGGTTTGTACATTGCGATGCCTTCTTGATAATTGATATGGTCATGTTCTGTAGTGTCGGAGTCACCTGTCACTTTGATTCATGGCCATACTTGAGCTGTTCACACGTTGGAACTGATCACTTGAGCTGTTAGTTTAGTTCTTGTTTGGTTTCCGTAATTCACGTGACTTATTGGCAGTGTCTGGATGGAGGTGGGAAAAAAAATTCGAACAACTTCGGGGTTCCCACCTACTTAATTCATTGACTGATCGAAAAGGAGGCACAAATACAAAAGATAGCCCGGCAGCCCAGGCAATGGTACATGAGAGCGCGGGTGAGAAGAGGTAGGGAGTGGGGAGGACAAGGAGCAGGAGTTTGTGACTATTACAAGACCTACATCACAATTACAGCACAAACTACAATCTAGCCTGCATGAAGGTAATCCAATCATCCCATTGAAGCATCTTCTTTTTGAAATGGCAGCGCCAAAGTTCCATATCCAACAGAGTCTTGCGAATGATATCAGCAGGGGGTGTTTGCGTTCGAAGATTAGTGCATTCCGAGACTTCCAAATGTGCCAAAGCACCAAGAGGTGGAAAAAATTTTACTTCGCATTTGCTATTTAGAGGTATTAAATAAAGTTAGTTTTCAAAACTACCTTCACAACCAGGGGTAAAATCGCGAGACGAATCTAATAAGGCCTTTGACCGTACCATTAGATGATGGTTACAATAGCATTACTCTAGGAAATCATGGATTAATGGTGCTCAATAGATTCGTCGTGCAAAGTTGCATTCATATGTGAAAAGATTTTGCAAATAGACTTCATTTAGTACTTCATGCATGCACGCAAGATTCCATTGGGTGCAATTTTTTTGCATCCCTATCCAAACACGGCCATTAAGTCAGTGACTTATAAGTTAGTTCTGTTTGGTTGCACTGAATTATAAAGTCAGTGACCGGAGGGGGAAAATTGACTTATGCAACTTTAAGTAGAGATGAAGCAACTTATGAACTTATAAGTCAGGAGACTTATGCAGTAAATAAATCAGAGTTGTTTGACTTCCACAAGTGACTTATTTACACTTTAAAAGTTACGTGATTTATGAGAACCCAAATATGATCTTAGTTCATTAGTTGTACAAGTCTTCACTAGTATTGTTGATGGGAGGAGCATTGTAGCAGGAAAACTGTAACATAGAATGGTTTAGTTAGATTATTGACTTCCTCATTCTATTGAGTACTCCCTCCGTCCCAAAATAAATGCAATTCTATGACCGAGCACGCAAACCAATGTGAGCATAAAATGACCAAACTACTATTTGTCTTTTATGAGAAAGATTTAGGTAGGCAGCTCTTGTCTTTTGTGGTTAGCTAGTCAAAGTTACATTCAAAATTTAAATGCTAGAATTGTATTTATTTTGAGACGGAGGGAGTACCCGAAAAGTACGAGACAACAATACAGAACAGGTGGAACTTGTCTGCCGAGGTGTTTGCTAGTAGATTATAACAAAACTTGCACCTACTGCACTAGCTTCTAGCTACGAAATCATGGATCGATCAGGCAACAGCGTTGCATTGGCCAGTGATGGCGTGGATTTCTTGCGCATGCATGGGCGCCGTGACAGTGACAGTGACGACTGGGAGCGGCTTTTCCTGTTTGATTTGAAAATGGAGCATAGCGAGCAGTGGAGCATGCGGGCTGTGGCAAACCATCAATCAATAGGCCCGCGTATTCGTCCGTGTCGCGCAGTGGCCCGTAGCCCAATGTGTGAGTAGAGAGGAGGCGCCGTGGACATGCCTTGGTGGGCTCTAGGCCGCCCAGTTCCGATCCCCTCGCTGACTAAATAAGACTTAAAAATATTAGTTACTCTCTTACATATTAAGGGGATGTAGCTCAAATGGTAGAGCGTTCTCTTTGCATGCGAGAGGCACGGGGTTCGATCCCCCGCATCTCCAATTTTCTTTATTTTCAAACAAAAAATCATCAAGCTTTTCTTCCTTTTTTTTAAAAAAAAATCATTACCTCAAACTTTTCTTTACACATAATGAGCCTGTTTGGATGCAAGGGGTAAATGTTTACCCTAAGACAAATATTTTGCCCCTTCAATTTGCCTCTAATAGTATTTACTCCCTGGGGTGTTTGGATTGAGAGGTAAATGTGCATGTGGATGTGAGAGAAAGGGTTGGGGTCCACCACAATTTTCCTCCAATTTGCTACTTTTTAGGGGTAAATGGAATTAGGGGGGCAAAACATTTACCCCACCACATTTACCTCACATATTTGGCACCTTAGAGGTAAATTTGGGGTAAATTTGTCTCATTTGCCCCATTTACCCCACCATCCAAACACCCCCAATGTCTCCAATTGAATGCAAAAATCGATTCCACTATATGCGGACTGTGAAGAGCTACGGTTGAAGGCGGGACGACCGAGCTGTTGTAGGAGCTCATTGCAGGCGACCGAAAAATGATTAGATTGCCGTCCAAAAAATCATCAAGCTTTTCTTCCTTTTTTACAAAAAAAAATCATTACCTCAAGCTTTTCTTTACACACAATGTCTCCAATTGAATGCAAAAATCGATTCCACTATATGCGGACCGTGAAGAGCTACGGTTGAAAGCGGGACGACCGAGCTGTTGTAGGAGCTCATTGCAGGCGACCGAAAAATGATTAGATTGCCGTCGCCGGAGGTAGATGAAGAAGCTCGAAATCCAATCCCTGGTGATGGTGAAAACGTCGAGCCAACGCCGATAGATGATGTGCTTGGTAGGTACTTGAATCTGCAAAGACCACGGTTGCTTGGGGGAAGGTGGGGTGGGGTGGATCTGCGTTGGTGGAGGCGAATCGGGGGAAACCGGATCTCGGATGCGATGCGGTGAAAACGGAGCAGATGAAGCGGGGAAGAGATCCAGGCAGCGGAAAGGAGTAGATGGATTATTTAGACATACCTTGGCCAGAGTTCCTTGGGCGACGACGGGAGCAACTGTAGCAGCTACCATGGCTGCGAAGCTGAAGAACACGGCCAGGGGGACACCCATCTCGTGTCTCCTACAGGCTACAACTACTATACAGGAGGAAAAGGGGCCCCTTTCCCTTCCTGTTCCAGCGCGGGCGCCGGAGCAAGGAGGGAAGGGGCCGGAGGAGGCTGGATTAGGCGGCGGTGGTGACGAGATCTGGATTGAATCGAAGAAGGAGAAGGAGGAAAAGTTGGATACGTTACTACTGTGAGCCTACTACTCGCGAGCCTTCGCGAGAGCTACTGTTGGGTGCAGAGGCTTCGTTGATTTCGAGAGGCGGATATCATCAAGCTTTTCTTCCTTTTTTTCAAAAAAAAATCATTTCCTCAAGCTTTTCTTTACACACAATGTCTCGAATCAAATGCAAAAATTGATTCCACCTGTAGTACACTCGTTGATTTCGAGAGGCGGAGCGGCTCAAGGTCGTGCTCACAAGTGCGCATCAAGAGATGATGAGGAGGTCGAAGATCTCAACTTATCCCGAGGTCACTCACTCACTACTTGTTTTTAACGAACCACATTTTCTTTACACACATGTCTCAAATCGAATGCAAAAATTGATTCCACCTGCAGTACTCTCGTTGATTTCTGCAGAGAGGCGGAGCAGCTCGAGGTCGTGCTCACAAGTGCGCATCAAGAGATGACGAAGAGGTCGAAGATCTCAACCTATCCCGAGGTCACTCACTCATTGCTTTTTTAACGAACCACACAAGACAATGTGTGTTTCATTGATATAGCAGAAAAAATACAAGACTGTGACCCTGGGAGGTCGTAGGCAGAAAAAAAAGAAAGAAAAAACAACTATAGTCGCCTGGTTGGATTGAGACATCAACGCGGGTTACCACTCACTGGCCGGTTGGATTGGGACCTCAACACGACCGTGCCACTACACACGATGACGACTGAGAAGATGGATCACATCCGCGTCCCACCTACATTCCACACTCATGCAGTCATCGAACCTCCGACGTGATCTAGCGCCAAGAGAATCTTAAGAGGCAGACATCACTGCTTTTCCCCCCTTCTTGGCTTACATGCACCTCGGTAGTTTACATGAGGCCTTGGGAGAGCTTTTGTGCCTAAGCGAAACGAGAGCCCTCCGCTTGGTGATTCAGCGCGCCGACACAAGCGCTTACTAACGCTTTTTGGATGCTTGCTTGCAACTACTTTAACTGGCACGGTTCTCTAAAAACAGCAACTGCCATGCATCCGGTGAAATCAACTTCACACTTTGCGTTCATCTATGTACTCCCAACTTCCCAAGGGTCAATGATGGAACTAGAATTGAATCCTAGGGGGCTCTACTCTCATTCTTCACCCTCCTATCATCTCCTCTTCTCTTCTTCTCCTTTTTCTCAAATTTGTAAAGGGTATCCATGAGATTTCGACCGATATAGAGAGCTCCAGCACCCCAACCCCCACCGCCCTATCTTTCCTATCTTCCGAGATTCATGCATCCTATAGGGTCAAAAAAACCAAAAAAAAAGTGATTCGTTTTTAGCCCTTAGAAGAGAAAACATATTCTCGAACTTCTTTCACGCTAATGTCACGTTGTTGGATCTGTCCCTATCGCCACGGCTATTTGTCGCTTCAACGACAGATAGATCGTTTGTCGCACGGACGTGAGGGGCGGTGCCGAAATAAAAATATTATTTGCTTTTTCTATTTCTTTTTTCTTTTTATTTATTTCGAGTTTTCTTTTCTTTTCTTTTTTATTTATATTTCTATGGATTCTTTTTCTGTTTTTCTTTTTTCTTCTTCTTTTCTTTTTATTTATATTTCCTTTCTAATATTACTTTTCTGTTTCATTTTTTATTTCTTTCTTTTTATTCTTCTTTCTTTTTATTCTTCTCTTGTTTCTCTTTTTTTATTTATTTTCTATTTGCTATTTTATTTTTTTCTATTTCCATATTTTGTTTTATATATTCTCTCTGATTTTAATATTTTTTCTCTCCATTAATATATGTTTGTTCGAGATGAGATGTAAATTTGTTTCGGCTATAATAATATCTTGTTCGGGCTATAATAATAACAACTTGTTTTGTCTATAATAATTTGTTTTGAACCTTATTCTGATTTGTTCTGACACTACATTTTGTTATGTTCGATACGACATACAAACTTGTTCTGGCTATAATAGGATCTTGTTCTGACAGTCGTTCTCATTTGTTCTAACACTTTATTTTGTTTGTTCGAGATGACATACAAACTTGTTCTGGCTATAATAATAGGTTGTCCTGGCTATAGTAATATCTTGTTCTGACCCTTGTTCTGACACTATATTTTTTTGTTCGGGATGACATACAAACTTGTTCTGGCAATAATAGGATTTTATTCTGATAGTTGTTCTCATTTATTCTGACACTTCATTTGTTTTGTTCTGACGATAATAGAATATATAACCTTAATTAAAAAATATGAATAAAAAATTTGTCAAAATATAGTCCAGTGGGATCTTGTTTCGAAGTTTTTATTATCAGAAATTCAATGGTGCAATCGGAATTTAATTTTTATACTCGGTTTATGATTTATAGATTTTTTAAATTTCAAACAACTTGCATGCAAAGGTGACATTAACACTTTTGTTCGACACATATACATATTTGTTCCGGTAGTTCATATAACTTGCTTGGTGCGTACAAATGTTTTGTTCTGGTATTTTGTAAATTTTGTTCGTAAATATATAATCTTAATTAAAAAATATAAATAAATTTTTTTTGTCAAAATATAGTCAAGTGAAATCTTGTTTCAAAGTTTCTATATTGTCCGAAATCCAGTGGTACGGTCGGAATTTAATTTTGATGTTTGGTTTGCGATTTATAGATTTTTTTAATTTCAAATCTCACACTCACGTCATCATTGGTGGGAAAGCACTTGAGCTGCATTAAGAGGATAAAAGACCCACGCAGACCACCCCCTCCTTTCCGCGCTGCGCCCTCGGCGCGACAATGTCCCCATCCCTATCCCTGTGTACTCCCTCCGTACTGTAAGGAGTGTTCCTTTAATTCTGTCCTAAGTGAAATCATCTTATGTTTGACCAAATGTATTTAAAAATATATTAATATTTTTATGTCTAATCAATGTCATGAAAATCATTATGAAGTATATTTAGCATATCTATTGAATGTTATAAATATTGATACTTTTTGTTGTAAACATTATCAAACTTCAAACAAATTGATTTATAGAAAAAAATATAAGTGGACACTCTTTTACGAGGCGAAGGTAGTATTGTTTACTCCCTTTGTCTCTTTTAAGTCTGCCGTTGGGTACTCATGCTTGTAAGGCAATCCCAGCCCCCGAGCTGACTAAGAGCAACTCCAATAATGACCCATATTTAGAGCCTTTACTTTAGTGAGTAGGGGGTGCCTCTAACTTTTGGGGGCTCTAATTTTGTGGCCAACTCCAGCAATAACCTCAATTTTAAAGCCCCTACTCCCAACTTACATGTGGGACCTACTCGTCAGTTGGCCATACCATTATCTTCTATCCTGGCCTCTCCTCAATCCCAATCTCCATCGCTACTCTCTCTCTCTCTCTCTCTCTCTCTCTCTCTCTCTCCATGTCTTCCGGCGGCTGGCGACCCCATGAAGGAGGCGCCATGAGGAGGAGCTCCGGCCGTGCGAGGAGGCAGCGCGGGGGAGCTCGACCTCCGGCCACGTGAGGAGGCGGCACGGAGGGAGCTCTGGCGCGGCCGCCTCTCCCGAGTCCCGAGCTCGCGGGGCCGGCCCGTCCTCCTCGACGGCGCCGGCGCGGGCGACGCAGGATCCAGGTGGCGCACCACGAATCAAACGTGAGGCGGCGGGATCGAGCGGTCGAGCGGGGGACGCGGCTTTCTAGGCGGCGGGTGACGAGGTGTTGACCATGGCGGCAGCGGCGCCTTCCGCACGCGGCTAGAGGCGGCGCGGCGACAGATCCACACCGGTGAGCTCGACCTCCCGTGG
Source organism: Cenchrus purpureus (assembly GCA_022644695.1). Taxonomy (NCBI): domain Eukaryota; kingdom Viridiplantae; phylum Streptophyta; class Magnoliopsida; order Poales; family Poaceae; genus Cenchrus; species Cenchrus purpureus. The sequence continues at coordinate 103,029 of CP053456.1, forward strand.
TCGTGGGACCGGATCCGTCCCCGCGAGAGAGCCGGAGCTCGCCGCCGCGGCGTCACCGGCGGCGCCCGCCGGCCACGCGCGCTGTCCCCGCCCACCGGCCGCTCTGTTCGCGCCTTCGTGCTCGCGCGGGGAGGAACCACGGTCAACTGTCGAGTAGGGGCTCCCCTCTCCACCCCGGGAGAAGAGGCCGGAGTGGGGATGTAGGGGGTGTGAACAGTGTTAGGTGATGGAGTAGGGGGTTTGCTGGATTGACTTTTTGGCTTCGAGTCCCTACTTTTCGAGTAGGGACTCAAATAGGAAGGCTACTGGAGTTGACGGAGGGAGTAACTTCTGATTCTTACATTGACATCTCTGTCATGTCGACAAGCGGACAAGGTGTACTCATGCACAAAGGTACAGCCGAAGACCTAAGAGGAAGTGGTTCTATCGCGTACCTGACGACTTAACTAACGTACACAGCTCAATTTCCGCAGCTAGCCCCCGCGTCGTCCATGGCGGCTTGGCGCGGATCGGTTTGACTTCTCTCTTAATTACAGGGATTTTCTTCGAGCTCACAAGGACAAAGCTGGAAACACTAGCTAGCATCGAAATATATGAACTACACGCACGCACGCTACGTCCTCCCTACAAAAGGCAGCAGGGAAGGATGGCCGTTCATAATTCACAAGCTAACAATAAGCGCAGAAGATGTCGACCACCACCAGTCGCCTCGTGCTTGCATTGGCGGGCGTCCTGCTGGTCGCCATGGCAGGCCGCTGCAGTGGCGACGACCACGGCCACCGACGACGCGAGCTGGCCGACGGGTGCCAGCAGAGCGGTACGCTGCGGCCGGACAAGAGCCACTCGTGCGACGAGTGCTGCAAGGCCGGGCAGGCCTACCCGACGTACAGGTGCTCGCCGCCGGTCACGGGGAGCACCAGGGCCATCATGACGCTCAACGACTTCGAGGAAGGCGGCGACGGCGGCGACCCGTCGGAGTGCGACGGCAAGTTCCACAAGAACTCGGAGCGCGTCGTGGCGCTCTCCACGGGCTGGTACGCCGGCGGCAAGCGCTGCGGCAAGAACATACGAATCAGCGCCAAGGGCTGGTCCGTGCTCGCTAAGATCGTGGACGAGTGCGACTCCCTCCACGGCTGCGACCGCGAGCACGCCTACCAGCCGCCGTGCCGCCGCAACATCGTCGACGCGTCACAGGCCGTGTGGAACGCGCTGGGCATCACCGGGGACGACGTCGGCCAGTACCCCGTCACCTGGTCCGATGCGTGAGCCGTCTGAGACTAGACTGCACGCTCTTTACCGAATTATACTACAACAACTGCCGGTATTGCTGTGTGCTCTGTGTGCTCGTAGGACCAAAATAAATCGTTTCGTGTGTCAATCGCGGTTCATGCGTGTCATTATATGACATGTTCTCACAGAATAAATAAGATAAATTTATGTATATTCACAGGAACAAATATAAACTAGGTAAAATCCATGCGCGTTGCCGCGGGAATTTCAAAACAAATTGAGGATGATTGTATCAAAACTAACGGAATGGAGATAATTGCAAACTCACCGATGCGTGACGATTCCCATATAACCTCCGCCGTTGCTTTTTCAGATCCGTCCTTGCTGACATGCGGTGAATCTGAGAGAGCCCAACCGGCTTGCCCCCTGCCCCCGCCTCGCCCGGTAAGGCCGCCGCCGCCTGCGCCGCTTCCCGAATGGCTGCCGCCTCCCTCTCCTCGTCCCCACCGCCGACCGCTCCAGGGGCGGCATCCCGGCCGAGGAGCCCTGCGGAGGCGGAGGCGGGCGGCCGCCGGTCCCGCCATACATGAAGGCGGCGGCGGGGTCCCTCGGCAGCGTCATGGAGGCGTGCTGCCTGCAGCTCGCCAAGACGCTGCTGCAGCTCGACCGCCGGGCGACTGGGCATCGCGCACAGCGGCACCACCGTGGCCCGCGCCGAGGGCGTGCACGCGCTCTGGAAGGGCCTCATGCCCTGCGCCTCGGCTCCAACACCGTGCTGGCATCTGGGTGTGGGCGCGGCCTCCCCGACGTGGTGTCGCGGGGAGCAGCGGCCCGGTGGCCTCTCTTCGATGCCCATCTCTGGCGTGGCGGCATCTGGTGCAGCAGGGAGCAGCGCCTCGGTGGCCTCTCCACGGCATCGTCTCCTTCGCGACCTCCCGACGTGCCGTCGCGGCCTCCCGACGTGGGGAGCGGTAGGCCACCCAGCGCGGGGTGGAGGCCGACGGCCCAACCTCCTCCGCCCCTCCCTCCCTCCCATGCTTTCCGGCTGGTTGGATCTTTGCAGCTGTACATCCTCACTGGCGCGCGGTCTTGAGGGCTACCAAGAATAGGGAGGCGGCTGGGGAGGCAAGGGGTGGCGCAGTGGGAACCCGAGGGGGCGGCAGCGGACGGGATTCAAAGCACACTACGACTCTCGTTGGGGAGGTGACTGGGCGGCGGTGCGGGATGTTGGGTGGGGGGCGGCGGCACGGGTGGGAGCCGGCAGGGATGTGTTTTAATTGCTGATGACGTCACGATGACGTGGCAGCTCGAGAGATGAGAGAAATAGGGGTGGGACACTGGGACTCTTAGTGGGAACCAAAATTATAGTTGTCTATGATTCATTATTACTATGTTGACATCTATTTTTTATTTAATCACAAAATGTATAATCTCATATTGGCTGACAACGTGTGTATTATTGGTTGTAATATTGATACCACTAAATTCATCATGACAAAAGTACTTTTTATAATACATGGATATTCATTCCTATATTTAATATAGAAATATCTTCTTCGGTATTGTTATTTGATTAGGTATCTTACTATTACTAATTAGTAATTGTAGACTCCTTTTGAAGCCTCCAGGTGAAGCCACCTAGGATTCTAGGTGGACAGTCTAGAAAAGAGAGAAATTTTAGAAATTATCACAAAAAGCAAAACATCTAGCCATCAATCGGTAGGCTCAAATCATCATAACCATTAGATCGATTATATTTTCTAAAAAATACCCACCATATCATTATAAAAATAGTCCAAAATAACTTCTAAATCTAAATTACCCACTCAGACATTATAAAAATAATTCAAAATAACCCCTTAAATTTACAACTGAATTATCTACAACTATAATACTTTAAAAAATATCTTAAATTAAACCCTTAAATTTGCATCTATTATTACCCTTAAAGATATAAATGTGGATGGAAACGTTGTAGAGTAAATCCTCACTAAAATATATTAATAGGATGAAAATAATAAGTATATATTACTTATAAATATTGTCTTAGAATATTTAACAAATGATAGGCAGCTTAAGGTAATACTCCCTCTGTCCCAGAATATAGCTACGTTTAGACTTTGTCAAAGTCAAATCGTTTCAACTTTGACTATAAAAAGATAAATAACCATAGATAACAATAACATAAAAATGATATTAGTAGATTTAACACGAAACCAGCTATTATAATATGTAACCTTTTCTATTAGGAATGAACTATTTTTAGAGATATAGTTGGTCAAAGTTTAAAAGATTTGACTTTTCAAAAAGCTATACGTAGCTATATTTTGGGACGGAGGGAGTAGTTTTATAGCTATGTAGCCTTATTTTTTCCATGGAGACTCCGGTAGTACTTCCCACAAGACATGCTAGAAAAAAATCATAAAAATCTCAAAAACTCTAATGGTTAAGACTCCCGTGCCACGCACAGGTTGGTGGACTAGTACAGATCAAATGGTAGAGATAGCTGGAGAGGGCTTCAACCTTGAGCTCTCTTTTATTTGTAAAAAAAAAAACCTTGAGCTCTTTTAAGGTGCACAACACTACTTTATACTTCTGTTCAAAAAGAGCTCGTATGAAAAGATGTAACGGTTGAGGTTAATTCTATACTACTAAAACTTTAAGTGTAAAGTATAAGTAGTATGCACGAGTAGTATAGGCAGTGTAAGGGTATAATTAAAAAAGTGTAAAATAACATTGTTGAAATATATCTAATCTTTTTTAAATATATGATGGGGACCTGCCAGAAAAATCAAAATGATATAATTCATGCAAATTACAATTTTATCCATATAACAAATCGGTTATACTCTATACTACCATATACTACCACCTGGTAGTATTGTGCACTATAAAAATACCAAGTCAGTTAAGTTGCTCTCATCTTGTATTAAGAAACTTGTTGCCAGTCTAAAAAAACATGTTGCCGCGCAAGCGTTTGCATACAAGCAACATATATAGTTAGTTGTCGTCATCAGAGACCCTTTCTGTTTTTTTTTTTTTGAAGTAGGTCAGCGCAACTTGTTGCGCTCCTAAAAGCAACCGGAACATGCATCGTCATTTCCATACATATATACTGTACATATTATTTACGCCAACCTTGTTCAATGTTGGGGGTGCGCCTTAGGAGGCTTAAGGCTAGGACCCCTTATGTGTAAAAGAGGCTGAAAGAGGGGTTTGAGGGTGTCGTTGTAAAAATTGAAGATCTATTTGAAATTTAAGACTTCATCGGAGGAAATAATATAAAGACCCACCTCCTCCATGTACAATAAGGAGAAAGGCTGGGAGGAGGGGGAAGAGGTTCTTTTACTTCACACATTGTCTTTCTTCTTCCTGCTGGGATCAGAGATCCCAACATTCTCTCTGATCGACAAGAAGGCACTAAGTGTCCCGTTACGACATTATTCAGATAGTCAGACTTCCTTCAAAATATTGATACGGTCGATCCTCCTCTTCTTTTCATCTTCAGATTTTTGAGATACTGACCCGATAAATCTTGGCATTAACAAAGCAAACACAGTAAACCAATTATAGCCATAAATATAAGCTTTGTATGCTAAAGTCACCACATGACCTCTTGATAGTGATGTTAATGTCGTCATAACCCCTTAAGCGTGTACTGATGTTAGCCTCTAATTGGTCCATTGACATTATCTCTGCCACATCGCCTTGGCGCCGTGTATGCAAACGGCAAACCAGAACAGGTGGTATACTCCCGGTTTGGTAAATGAAGTCGTTTTGGACAATGTTTGAGTCAAATATTAAGAATATAAATTATGAATAACTTTTAAGTCGTTGAGTTTGGAAATGTGAAAACTACATGAATAGATTTGTCTTGCAGAATACTTTCATATGTTAGTTTTTAATAAATATTTTTATAAAAATAAGAAGTTAAAGATGTACTTTGGAGACTGTATCGTGTTGAATATTGCTGTTCAACATGAGTAGCACATAAACACAGGATCACATAGCCTATAACATAATCAATCTGCTAATACGGAATTAGGTGGGTAAACTTATACCAGCGTTAGTAGCCGCCATGGGAGCCTCCCGATGTGACGGGTCTCACCTTGAAGTAGTAGAATCGATGATTTAACGCCGACTCAAGAACTTGTGATGTTCTTGATCGACAACTTGAACGTATCCCCTCTGGACGCCAACGGCACTAACCCGGACGTGGACGAGGAACTAGAGTTTCTACCTCCTCCAGCTCCCTTAGCAATCGGTGTTTGGTCTTTAGGCTAAAGCAAATTGATTTGATGCATTGGAGGCTTTGCCTTACCCTTAGTTTTATATGGAGCTGTGGAGGCAGGGCCTAGAGTCCTAATAGGATTCTAATTGTGTTCCTGCCGATTACAGAACACGAGTTCTGATCCATCACGTAGGGGAAAAACGTGAGGAACAAGTTCCTCTCGGTTGGAGACCGAGAAGATCACGATAACAGTTTATTTCCAACATTCTCCCACTTGATCGAACGGTCTACAACTTGTTCAAGATCATATTAATGTTCACACTTTGGTGAAACAAGAAAATACTAGACCAATGCGTCATCAGTAGCATTTAATTCGCTACCGGGACCCCATTACCCATAGTTTCACTGAGACACCTTGTTAGAACGCTTATACATTATTAGGAGTTCATAACGGCCCTGAACCAGGACCTAAAGACTATCCACCAGACCCATGTCTAGAACATGTTGCTTAAATAGATTAGGTGGTATGCCTTTAGTGAGCGGATCCGCGAGCATCTCATTAGTTCTTATGTGCTCAACATTAATAGTACGATCCTGGTCTCTTTCAATAACAACACGATACTTAAGGTCAATGTGTTTGGAAGCACCACTTGACTTGTTGTTCTTTATGAAAATCGTTGATTTATTATCACAATATAACTTAAGCGGTTTTGTAATGTCGTCTATAACCTTAAGGTCCGAATAAAATTCTTAAGCCACACACTGTCCGGCCGCTTCATAACATGCTATAAACTCAGCTGCATAGTCGACGCTGCAGTTAACTCTTTCTTAGAGCTTTTCCAAGAAATAGCTCCTCCTGCTAGAGTGAAGACATATCCTAATGTAGACTTTCTACTATCTTCACATCCAACAAAATCAGCATCAGAATAACTGAGAGCCATGTGTGGGTTCGAGGACCGTGGATGGTCGCTTCGGTGTGATGAGTGATTGACAACGTGGTGTGGACTGATTCTTGGCTAAGTATTGCAGGTGCAGTTGCGCTTGACCGGTGTTGGTGCAAGTGAAGAACAAGCGCGAAAGGTCGCGTTGCGGTGAGGCCTCCGGGTGTGAAGAAGACAAGTAGGCTTGGTTCGAGGGACCCGGTGGCCAGTGGGGTCGGGCCGCATGGTAGCAAGAACGGCAAGATGAAGTCATGGACGCTTGGTTGAGCCTCGAAACCAAGGTCGAGTCGGGACTACGTGGAGCCGAGTCATGAGTGGTGATTGGCGGAGGCTACACCGAAGTTCTCGGGGTTTCCAAAGTGGTTCACCGAAAACAACCGGGTTCCTTGGTTGATCCACAAAGCCAAGACCAAGAACCAAGACGGAGGTGCAGCAGCCTGCATCGGCTCGACCGGACGATGCTCGACGAGCATAGGACTCGAGAAGGTTCTGAGGCGGTCAATACGCGTGCTATGTGTCGAACAGATCTACCTCGTGGTTCACAAGAAGAAAACCTATTACGAGTTGATGCATGGTCGCACACCCAAGGTGAGTCACTTCCATGTCTTTGGTTGTAAATGCTTCATTCTGAAGAAAGGGAAGAAGTTGGACAAGTTCGAGGCTAGGTCTGTCGATGGCATTTTCTTTGGTTATGCATCTCATTCTAGAGCATTTCGTGCTCAATCTTGAAACTAACCAAATCGTGGAGACTTGCGAGGTAACCTTCGATGAGACACAGCCACGTAGTCAGCTTGTTTTTGAGTGTGCAGGTGACGACGAACTTGACGAGGAGATCTTTCAGGAGGAGGAGCATGATCATGGAGATGATGAAAATGGCGGTGTGGTGCCCGCTGAACATGTACCCCGCCACTGACGACGATCGAGAATGGGCCCTCTCCCACACCTACAACGACAAACCCGGATCAAGGCGAAGTCATGCTGAGGGGAGGTAGCATCGAGGCGAGAACCTCCTCGGCGAGTGCAAGTGGATCACCCATCTTCGAGAATCATCGGCGACATGAATGAGCGTACTACACGGTCGAGGGTTCGGAACAATTCTCATTTCTCTCATGCTGCTTTTGTTGCCACCTTTGAGCCCAAAGACATTGGACACGCGCTATCTGATCATAATTGGGTTAATTCGATGCATGAGGAGTTGGAGAATTTTGAGAGGAACCAAGTTTGGGTGTTGGTTGACCCTCCTCCAGGATGTAAGCCGATTGGAACAAAATGGGTGTGGAAAAATAAAGAGGGAGAGAAAGGAGAAGTGGTGAGGAACAAGTCAAGACTTGTTGCTCAGGGGTACAGTCAGAAAGAGATGATCGACTACGAAGAGACTTTCGCTCCTGTAGCTCATTTGGAGGCGATCAGGATCCTTCTAGCTTTTTCCGTGGCTAAAGGGTTCAAGTTGTACCAGATGAATGTGAAGAGTGCTTTCCTGAACGGTGTGTTGGAAGAAGAGGTGTATGTGAGGCAACCACCGGGGTTTGAGAGTGAGAAGTACCCTCACTGGGTGTACAAGTTGAGTAAGGTGCTGTATGGGTTGAAGCAGGCGCCTAGAGCTTGGTATGGTAGGTTGAGGGGGTTCCTATTTGAGAGAGGGTTTGAGATGGGGAAGGTCGATCAGACCTTGTTTCTCCTCGTGCAGGCGAGATATCCCGATTGTGCGTGTATACGTGGATGATATTGTCTTTGGTGGCTCGTCTAACTCTCTTGTTGTAAGGTTTGCAGAAGACATGAGCAGAGAATTTGAGATGAGCATGATGGGCGAGTTGCAGTTCTTCCTCGGGCTAAAAATCAAGCAATCAAAGAAAGGAACATTTGTGCACCAAGCTAAGTACACCAAGGACATTGTGAGGAAGTTCAAGATGGAGGACTCCAAGGTCATGGCGACGCCTATGAGTACGACTACAACTCTTGATGCGGACGAGGAAGGTGAACACGTGGACGGAAGAGTACCGAGCATGATCGGGTCACTCCTCTACTTGACGGCGACGAGGCCGGACATCCAATTCTCGGTATGTCTGTGCGCTCGTTTTCAAGCATCTCCGAGGACTTCGCATCAGCAAGCAGTCAAGCGCATTTTCAGGTATTTGCGACATACTCCCGACTTTGGCCTTTGGTACTCCGCGTCTTCTTCTTTGGCTCTTCATGGATTTTCGGACGCGGATTTTGCCGGGTGTCGGTTGGATAGGAAGTCCACTTCTGGGACTTGCCAGTTCTTGGGTTCTTCTTTGGTGTCTTGGTCTTCCAAAGCAATGAGTGTTGCTCAATCCACTACCGAGGCAGAGTATGTGGCCGCAGCTAGTTGTTGCTCTCAGCTCCTTTGGATCACATACACTATGAGTGACTTTGGTGAGGAGTATACCCATGTCCCACTTCAATGTGATAGCACCAGTGCCATAAGCGTTGCAAAGAACCCAAAGTGCTCCATTCCAAAACCAAGCACATAGAAGTGAGGTATCATTTTCTGAGAGACAACGTAGAGAAAGGAAAAATCACCTTGATCCATGTACCCACACATGACCAGCTAGCCGATATTTTCACCAAACCCCTAGATCAAGCAACTTTCACTCGCTATGGGGAGCTGTGTGTTTGATTTCTTGAGCTTTGTGTGTGGGAGCTCCTTTGTAGCATATGTATAGCTTTTCTTTATGCATTTCTTGCTTTGCATGGCATATGTAACATGATGTATAGGCATCTTTGTATCTTAGGTTGCATGCATTTTTTATCAAATGCATTGTTTAGGAAAAGCTTCTCCTATATACATTATTCACCATGGAATGATATATATGTCTTTATGAGCTAGTTTGGTAAGCTATGGTTAGTTTGTCTTAGCTCTTGATAATCTTGGGTTATATCCATGGTTGATGGCTATGTTTTTGAAATATCTCATATGTATGCTCTCTTGAGAGTAAATGCCTTTACATGATCTTGACATGTTTTAGTGACTTGGCTATGCTTAATTTGTGGTTGGATAGCTTATTTTGATCATATTAAAGGCTCATTTGCCATCATGAATGTTTAGCCCCCATGCTTGATCTTGTGGAGGGGCATAAGTTTCTTTTTGTCGCAAAGACATTTCATGTACCAATTTCAAATCTGAAAATGAAATGTAAATTGCTTGGAAAATGTACTCCCATGTCATATGTGCTAATTTTAATTTGTTTTGGGTGCTAAACCGTTGCATGATGCCTACCAATGAGAAGTCTCATATATAGAAGTAGGCACATGGCTCGGTGGCTTTGACATGACATGAGGTGCTTGTGGGTGTTTATGATGGTCTTATGCTTAGAATGGTTGTCCTAGCATGAAGTTTGTGTGGCTTTGCCATTTTGATATGTTTTGATCATGTTTAGGACTTTGCTCAATGGTTGTGAAACTTGGTGATCATGAAGTTGATGTCATGAATGAAGTTGATGAGTATCTAACCTGCTCATTTGGACATGTGTAGCATCCTATGTTGAATTTTGTCTATTTGAGAAGCTCTAGGTTGCATTTTTTGTATTTTTGGCTTGATTCATGCATTGTCAACAAGGGGGAGAAGTTTGAGCATGTTTTGGCCTCAATGAATGCATTTGGAAGGATTTCAAGTGGTTTCGAGCCATTTCTGGCTCATAGCACCGTCCGGCTTGAGGTCACCGGTCTGACCGGTCGTGTGTGCTGGTCCTGTTCATCATGTTGAGCACGGCCCGACCGGTGGTGTCGACCGGTCTGACCGCAGAGCCGAGCTTTTGCACCTGCCTGCGTGAAGTGGTTCGCATGCATTCGCCCAGGTAGTTGCATTGGTTGGGGAGCTTGCATGTGTGTGGGGAGCTCTTTGTGGTTTTCGAGCTTTGGTTTGATGGTTTGTGTGCTGTTGCTTGAGCATGTTTTGTCTCGGATGTGTCGAGCGCTGCCTTGCCTAAGGGTCCGAGACTTGTCTTGACTCTTTGCCTTTTCTTTGGCTTTCGATCGCTTGTTGGAGTTTCTTTTAGTCGCTTTCTCTTCTTTCTTTTCTCTTGGTTACCAAAATGTGTGTGTTGTCAATGCACTCATCAAGGGGAGATTGAGAGCCATGTGTGGTTCGAGGACCGATGGATGGTCGCTCGGTGTGATGAGTGATTGACAACGTGGTGTGGACTGATTCTTGGCTAAGTATTGCAGCAGGTTGCGACTTGACGGTGTTGGTGCGGTGAAGAACAAGCGCGAATGGTCGCTTGCGGTGAGGCCTGTGGAGAAGAAAAGTAGGCTTGGTTCGAGGGACCCGGTGGCCGGGGTCAAGTGCGGCATGGTAGCAAGAACGGCAAGATGAAGTCATGGATTTCTTGGTTGAGCCTCAAAACCAAGGTCGAGCCGGGACTACGTGGGAGCCGAGTCATGAGTGGTGATTGGCGGAGGCTACACCGAGTTCGCGGGGTTTCCGGTGGTTCACCAGAAAACCACCGGGTTCCTTGGTTGATCCACAAAGCCAAGACCAAGAACCAAGACGAGGTGTGAAGAGCTCCAGACCGTCGACCGGTGGGAGCACCGGCCCGACCGGTGTGCGACGACGCAGCCAATCTTCAAGCAGAGACACGCGTCGGGATCGCAAGGCTTGCGTCGAGGCTAAGCAAGTTTGCGGTCGCTGGGCATCCGTCCGATGGTGCGAAGACAAAGATTTCCGATTTCGCCCTTGAGGGGCATGTATCCCTAGTTAGCTAGTAAGGGTATTTTAGTCTTTCGGTTGCCTCCATATAACCCAAAGGGTGAGAGGATGGCAGCCATCTCTTGGAACCCTAGCTCATTTGATTTTCCTATTTTCCTTCCTATTTTCCTTAGGATTTTCATAGGACTAACTTGAGAGCTTCAAGGTGAGATCTTGTGAGAGAGGAAGGATGATCAAGCAAGCTAGACCTTGTATGAACCTCTTTGCTATGTATGGATGATTCGGCGTGGTTCCTCAAGACTTGGATGTGTCTTTCCCGTTTATCCCTTTTGGTGATTTTTGGAGGCTTTTCTTGGCGAATTTCTTATGGCGGTTTTGAGACCTTTCTCTTTGGGATTTGGTGGGAGATGTATGCATGAACCCCTCGTGGTTCTTTTCCCTTTGATTCTCCTCCCAAATCCGTGAGTAAAGGGGCTCGATTTTGGGGTTTTCGTGGTTCTAGGGTTCGTGGTGTTCTTGGCGGAAATCCTTCGATTCCTCTTGATTCAACGAGTTTTGGTGGACCAAATCTTGGCTATGGAGTGCCCATGAGGTGTTCCTACTATCCCCAAAGTCTTGTGCGAATCCGTGGAGCGAATCGGGAGATTGGGAGTTGGATTTGGAGGAGTTGACTCGCGGGCGTTGTTCATCCCGAGCTGCCCAGCCGTCGGACCTGCGGTTGACCGGCTAGACCCGGTGGGTTTTGTCTCGGGAACCGCTGTGTTCGTGTGGTTCTGTCCCGTGGTCCTCTGTCGGTTCTTGGCCCGCTTTGGAGTTGTTTTGCTAGGCTTTGTGAGGGGTTTTCCTTCTTGGCGGTGTGTTCTTTGGTGGTTTTTGTTCCGTGGCCTAGAGGAGTCGAGGCTCGAACTTTTCAGCATCTGCTTCGCCACCGACCGACGGCAAAGTCCACCTGGCCTGAGCGGCAGGAGCCACCTCGACCTGGTGGCTGCAAGTCGCCGCTTTCGCTCACTATGCTTGGAGTGTTTGGTCGTTGGTTGAGTTGTTAGGTTCCTAAGAGTAGCACTCCTACGTGGTCTTGGCCAACTTGGGTAGTTGAGTCGGAGAAGTGTTTGAGCCGTGTTCGCCTTGGAGTTCTCATCTCCTTCGAGAAGAATTTTATCGCCCCATTCACTCCCCCTCTCGTTCGCCTAATCGGTCCTTCAATAACCACTCACTTCAAGATTATCTGATCTCTTATATGTAAGTATGTAGTTTTTAGTGTGTCTTGCGTTTTGACACCCATCCAAAGTGGACCTTTCCTGGATTTTGTTGATATCTTCCAAACATTCCGGTTGCAAATGCCAAGTCCGGACGCGTACAGACTTGAGCATACATTAAGCTCCCGACAGAAGCATAAGGAATATTACTCATTTCACTTAATTCCAATTGGTTTTTAGGACTTTGTTCTTCACTAAATTTATCACCCTTTGCTATTGGAACAGGTGTGGGCTTACTATTTTGCATCTCAAATCTCTTAAGCATTTTATCAATATATGCCTTTTGAGATAATCCCAGCACTCCTTTGGTCCTATCTCGGTGAATCTCAATGCCCAGAACATAAGAGGCCTCACCGAGATCTTTCATATCAAAATGGGATGATAGAAATCTATTTGTCTCATGTAACATTTGCTTATCGTTACTTGCTAATAGAATATCATCCACATAGAGTACTAGAATGACAAATTTTCCACCTTTTATCTTAATGTAGATACAATTGTCTATAGGATTTTTCTTAAATTCGAATTTCTTAATCACTTGATCGAATCTAAGGTTCCATTGTCTTGACGCTTGCTTAAGTCCATAAATGGATTTCTTTAATCTGCATCCCATATGTTCCTTACCTTTCACAACATAACCTTCCGGTTGTGTCATGAAAATTGTCTCGTCTAAGTGACCATTAAGGAATGCAGTCTTAACATCCATCTGATGTAGCTCTAAATCAAAATGAGCCACTAGCGCCGTGACGATTCTAAACGAATCTTTCTTAGACACAGGTGAAAAGTTTCATTATAATCAACCCCTTCTTTTTGTGTATAACCCTTTGCTACGAGCCTTGCTTTGAATTTATCGACATTCCCTTTAGAGTCACGCTTAATTTTGAAGACCCACTTACAGCCTACTGGTTTGACTCCATCAGGAATTTCGACTAAGTCCCATACATCATTAGTGCTCATAGACTTAAGCTCATCTTCCATAGCCTCAACCCACTTAGCGGAATGCTCACTTGAAATTGCCTCTTTGAATGAGACAGGATCATCTACCTTTCCGACATCATACATATCTTCACTTAAGTATGTCTCATAACAGTCGGGAATGGCAGACCTCCTTGGCCGTTGTGATCTCCTTATAGGCTCATTCACAACTGGCTCAGAAATGGGTAGAGGTTGCTCAACAGGGTTTTGCACTTCATTATTATGCACCACTTGCTCTTGCTGTGGCACAATCACTGGCTGATGTGGTGCCTCAACTTGAGCTGTAGCACTTGAAGTCTGAATAGAGGGTAAGAACAATGGCACTAACTGAGGTGTCACTGATTCTTGAGTCACCAGAATGGGAAGTTCAGTCCGGATTTCCTCAGGACTTATTTCCCTCGTTGGAAAGCTCCCACTGATTTCTGCAACCTCTAGGAACACAGCTTGCCTAGTCTCAACAAACTTAGTGTGGCGACTAGGACAGTAGAAACGGTATCCCTTAGACTGATCGGGATATCCAATAAAATGGCAGCTTATCGTCTTAGTATCTAATTTCTTTTGTTGTGGATTAAATAATCTAGCTTCAGCTGGACAACCCCACACATGTAAGTAATTAAGTGACGGTTTTCTTCCAAACCACAATTCATAAGGTATTTTGGTCACTGACTTACTAGGAACCCGATTAAGAATGTGTGCAGCTGTTTTTAATGCTTCCATCCACAACTCCACTGGCAAACTAGAATAGCTAAGCATGCTACGCACCATGTCCATAAGTGTGCGATTGCCGCCACCACTCCATTCTGCGTGGTTCGCCTTAGGCATAGAATACTGGGCCTTAATACCATTTTCCTCAAGGTACTTAGCGAATGGTCCAGGAATCTGGCCATATGGAGCATGTCTCCCATAATACTCACCACCTCGATCTGATCTTACTATTTTAATAGTAATACTATGCTGATTTTCCACTTCAGCCTTATAAATCTTAAATTTATCTAATGCTTGGATCGATCGCGAATGAGGTAAATATGACCATAACGAGAGAAGTCATCGATGAAAGTAATGAATGAATCATAACCATCCACTGAAGTTACTGGGAATGAGTCACAAATGTCAGTGTGAATAATTTCTAAGAGGCCCGAACTCCTAGTAGCTCCTTTCTTAATTGTCTTAGCGAATTTCCCTTAATACGATCGATGCCTTTACGAGTCCGAGAAATCTAATGAATGTAGTATCTCTTCTCTAATGAGACGTTCCATTCACCCCTCGAATACACTCCTAAACGACAAGGTGCTATAATTTCGAAGAAGTCTCATCATTTCGCTACGCTTTTTAGACACATCACTCACATTCATCACAGAATAATCTTTATCAAGAGAGAGCATATAAAGCTTGCCTTGCAAATAACCAAGACCAACATTTATATTATGATACTTAATATTACACTTATTGTTGCCAAACTCACAAATATGTCCCGAATAATCTAATGTTGAAACTGAAATGAGGTTTTTCTTTAAGCTAGGAACATAAAGGACATCATCTAATTGAAGACTGAAGCCGCTTGGTGGCTCTAATGCGAAGTTTCCAACGCCTTCGACTTCAACTTCATTTCCATCAGCAACTCTAAGATTTCGCTCCCCCCTTCTTATAGTTCTCATCGAACTGAATGCCTGTAATGAATTGGAAATATGCACAGTGGCACCTGAGTCAATCCACCAAGTATTCGGGGAAAAATCAGCTAAGAATGATTCATCAATAAATGAAACAACATCAGTACCTTTGTTCTTTAGCCATTCCTTAAACGCTGCGCATTGCTTTTGCAGATGTTTAGGAGACTTGCAGAACTTGCAAACTTTAGCATCTTGAGCATTCTTATGTGAAGTGGTCTTATTCACCTTATTTTTCTTAAATTTCTTCTTAGGTCGCTTGTCGCTTCTCGATTCAGACTTGATTTTTGAAGGATGATTAAACCCAACAAGGTTAGCCACATTCTTCCCTTTTTCAGCCTTCTGCCTTTCCTCTTCCTCAACACAATAGCTGATAAGCTCAGCTATGTTCCAAGTCCCTTTAAAGTGTTGTAACTTATCTTAAAAGGACTATATTGAGGAGGCAGTGAAGTCATAATGAAATGCACCAGAAAACCATCCGAGATGGCCATATCTAGTGTCTTAAGCTTATTGGCCATATCACACATGCTCAAAATGTGCTCCCTAATACCACTTTGCCCATTATACTCAGATGTTAGCATTTTCATAATAAGAGTGCTAGCATAGGTCTTAGAGGAGCTCTTAAAATTTTCTTCAACCTTATCAAGAATTCCTTAGCGGTCAACTCACGACCATCCTCATGTTTCTCAGAATAGCACCTCTAATGGCAACAGAGATCGATTGATTCTGATCATGTGTTGTTCCTATCCCACTCATCGACATGAGAATTGTCAGCATTGGAAGCAGTAGAAACAACAGGTCTAGCCTCACGTAAGACTGAGTCATACTCTAAAATGTCAAGTATGACCTGTACCTTTTCCTTCCAGCTAGGAAAGTTGGTGCCATTAAGTGGCTCAATGGTGTTTAGGTAGCGGTCACATTGTTCATGAAAATTATGGAAAATTATGTTTCAGTAAAATACACAATAAAGATGCACATAAAAGCATAATAATAACCTTACGATGGTCCGATTAAAATTATGCAATAAATTTCAATTTGCATCACTGATGGGCAGAAAACAAACGAAATTTATAATTAAACTCATAATTAAAACAACGATGGTCAGAATTAATTACAAGTGTACTCTAACTAAGCTTCTCGATAGTTCCACTTAATTAGAGAGCATCTTAATTGCATACTGGTGGAAAACATAAGTTTTCAGTGAAAATAATGCAAACTAAACAGTAATTAAAACAATTATATGACTTATGGAAATTAAATAAGCTGGAAAACATAAAAGATAAAGGAAAAACTTAAACGGGCTCAAAACCTCAAAAGAAGCCCATATGTGCATTCAGCCCGCAGCAGCCCATTTTTATTTATTTATTTATTTATTTCGTTGACCGACTACGACGCCCAACTAACGGCCCTCATCTGCGGACCTGCTCGCCGCTGATCGATCTGCGCGATCCTGGCCGTTCGTTGCAGATCGGACGGCGGAGGGAAACCCGAACCGGTCAAAGCGGCCACCGGGAAACCCTAACTCCCCTCGCATTCCACCCGCACGCCCGCTCCCCGTCTCCCTTTCTCCTCCCGGATCCCGAGCTTGCAAACGCCGCCGCCATGATCCACCGCCGACCGTAGGCTCCGCCGCGGGCCCTCTGGCCGGAGGACGTGTGCGACTCGGTGCGCGCGCCTCGGTCCGTGGGCTCACCGTGGTAGTCAGAACGGGCGAGCGGGCGCGGTGGCGTTCCGGAGCGCGGGCGGCACTCCGGCCTAGCGACGCCAGCGACGGCCTGGAGCTGATGGCGCGCCGATGAAGGAGTCGCGAGGGCGGACTGCGGCGGTCTGATGCCGCAGTTGCTCGGCTCGGTGGCCCGAAAGCACACCGACGGGCCGACAGGTGGCAGCGGCGGCGGGCGATTCATGCCGTGCGTGCCCTTGCCGATGCGGCCGGTGAGGGAGATGACTGTGGCGCGCGACGTCCTGATGCGCGCCGCCATCAACCAGGGAAGCCCTTAATCCCTAGGGTTAGGGTTAGGGTTCGCTGATTTGGGGATTTTCGAATTTGGGGATCTTTTCTGATGAATCTTTGTAATTCGATTTGATTCCCCTCCTTCTACTTGCTTATGCACTTTCAATTTCACGAATTGATGAGTAATTTCGTGAGATTGAGTACTGACAGTGCCTAATTGGGGTTAACAGGGATGAACTAACCCTAATTACTTAACATAATCATGAACTTAAAATTAATTAGGGTCTAATTATCGTAATTAAGCATGCAATTAGGCACATGAGCATCTAACTCGGTTCTAACAGGTCAAATTAAACTTAAACTTGAACTTTAATCATTAACCGAACTAGATTACATCTAATTTGCATATGATTGCACTTAATCTCGCATTTATCTAATAACACACTGATAAGCACAAACCAATCTAATTGCATATCTTAAACTAATCTGCAGGGCTAAAGCACATCAAATTAATCTTAAACCGACTAAAACAGGGGCAAAATCATGGCTTAGGATTAAGATTAGATCATGATAAGGCTAAGTACGGCTCTAGATGCCAATTGTTGAATATTGCTGTTCAACATGAGTTGCTATAAACACAGGATCACATAGCCTATAACATAATCAATCTGCAAATGCGGAATTAGGTGGGTAAACTTATACCAGCGTTAGTAGCCGTCATGGGAGCCTCCTGAGACGATGTAGTCGGTACGGGTCTCAGCCTTGAAGTAGTAGAATCGATGACGAACGCCGACTCAAGAACTTGTGATGTTCTTGATCGACAACTTGAACAAACGTATCCTCACGGGCGTAGCCGGCCGGGCGTGGGACGAGGAACTAGAGCTTCTACCTCCTCCAGCTCCCTTAGCAATCGGTGTTTGGTCTTTAGGCTAAAGCAAATTGATTTGATGCATTGGAGGCTTTGCCTTACCCTTAGTTTTATATGGAACTGTGGAGGCAGGGCCTAGAGTCCTAATAGGATTCTAATTGTGTTCCTACCGATTACAGAACACGAGTTCTGATCCATCACGTAGGGGAAAAACGTGAGGAACAAGTTCCTCTCGGTTGGAGACCGAGAAGATCACGATAACAGTTTATTTCCAACATATCGCTGTCCTAAACTCCTTCATTTACCAAACCGGAGGGAGTATTCCCAGTATGCCAGCACCAATACGTGCTCATCCTAACCCCTTAAGCCATCCTCCCTATTGGTGCATCGGGATTGACTTTTCTTACACACCATCTCTTCACGCGGGCCAAGATTAAGCTAAAAGTATACTACTAGGAAAAAAACAAGACGAAGTGCATGCACGTAGGCACAATTGCACAATCGAGCTGCCTATATAATGCAGCACGGATCGCCGGTGACACTCAACCCATTTCGGAACAAACCTAATCACAAAATGTCGATGGCCAGTCGCCTCCGTGTGCTTACTGCGGCAAGCCTCCTCCTGCTTGTCACCTTGCTAGGTCTCTGCCGCGGTGGCGAGCCCGAGCGCCGCGAGCTGTCCGACGGGTGCAAGGCCAGCGGGGTGCTGCGGCCGAGTAAGAGCCACTCGTGCGTCGATTGTTGCAAGGCCGGGAAGTCTTACCCGACGTACCGGTGCTCGCCGCCGGTCGTCTCCGGGAGCACCAAGGCGTCATGACGCTCAACGACTTCGATGCGGGCGGTGACGGCGGCGATCCATCCAAGTGCGACGAGAAGTTCCATAAGAACACGGAGCACGTCGTGGCACTGTCCACGGGCTGGTACGCCGGTGGCAAGCACTGCGGCAAGAACGTACGAATCCACGCCAAGGGCAGGTCCGTGCTCGCTAAGGTCGTTGACGAGTGCGACTCCCTCCGTGGCTATGACAGCGAGCACGCCTTTCAGCCGCCGTGTCGCCCCAACGTGGTCGATGCGTCACAGGCCGTGTGGGATGCGCTGGGCATCACCGGGGACGAGGTCGGCGAATACGGGATCACGTGGTCGGATGCGTAATGAAATGTTGTCTCTGTGACTAGACTTGGTGCTTTTGCGACAGTCAATGTGTGTCTCGCTCGATAAACCATTTCATGTTCACTCGAAGTGTGTTGTGCGCAATAAGTCTATTTTTATAATCGATTCTTTAAACTTTACGAATATATTTATCTATTATCGACGAATTTTAGACTAACATCTGTTGGAATCTGTACAGATATAAATGTGAAATGTTGTTATGCGATGTTGTGGTTGTATAATTGCAATGGTGAAGTACTATATCTGTATTTAAAAAAATATGTCGACAAGTAAATAGAAAATATTTTAGTTTTTTGTGGGGTTATATAATTGTGATTTTACTAGTCCATCAACTCATGCTTTGGCATGGGATAATGTTTTTAAAAGCTATTGTATTTAAAAGTTATTTAGAATTTAAGCTCCTAACTAATAATCAAACTTATTGTGAAATGGCCTCTAGCCTAGTGGTTAGAGCACCTAAGTAGCACCCAGCAGGTCTAGGTTCGACTCTCCGTGATAGCGAATTAAATGGGATAAGAATAAAAAATAAAAATTTACAAAAAATAGGTAGGGAAATAAAAATTTACAAAAAAGATAGGGATTTCCTCAACTGACTTGGATAAAAAAATAATCAAAATTATTTACCTGCAAATATCTCAATTTTTAAATAACATAATTAATACTCATAGATGTGTACTTATCTTTATGCAGTCCTAATTAATTTTTAATTAGTAATAAATCTATACAGTTTTAAATTCACATATTATTTTTCTATTTTGTATCACACCTCCATACATTGTGTATGATATACAAATCAATATTTTCATCACATACATGTAGAGATGATACTTCTATACCTTAGCTTCATACTTCTATATTAGCAATGTTACACATATTACTTTACTTTTGAACATTTCTATAAGATGCACATGAAGACAATAAGTTCCAGATTTAGGTATTTACTTTGAGATCTCATTTACCTTACATTGTTTTTAATAACGACATATGTAGGTGACATAGATACAAATTTAAAATGTCATTTTAAGTTATGCTTTGTAATTAAATGCATGAGTAAATTGGATTAAGGTTATGGGTTACTTTAGATTACTTTTTAATGATAGTGATCCGAAATTTGAATACAGGTTGAGGATTTATTTTAAAATATTTTCATAATAATAGTGGTAGGTAGCTTTTTAGCAAAAAAAAAAAAGACCAGTCACTATGGTTATTAGAGTTTACAGGGTTGATGTTTCATGTTTTTTTATTTTGGTCAAACTTTTGAGCATTTTCCTTTTTTCTAGGGTGCCTTATGAGAAGTACTGTGGAGTATCCATTAAAAAAATGAGATCACATTACTACAAATCTATTATCTCGATTCTTGAGCTACCTCTCATTTATCAAATGTTCGAACACAATAATTATATACTTATTATACATGTGCATCCCGATTGAGATGAATTTTAGTTAGAAATTGTTGACGCAAAAAATCGGACGAGACTCTCGCGTGCGACACACGTAGCTCGGTCGGGCGGCGTGCCTAATCGACCTATTGATTGACAATGGAAAAAACAATTAGATTTTACGAGACCGGCTAGAGAACTAATGGGTCTTCAGTAGCACGCTTATCTGCCGATCGACCGATACGGGAAAGTAGAATTAGCGGGCTTGAAAGCAGCCGAAGTGCAAGTATGTTTAAGAGGATCGGCTATGTCAGCCGATTTGATGACATCAGCGCCCGAGGCAAGTCTAGATCGGCTACTCAAATAGATAGTAAAATAAGAGCAGTAAAAGCCGACAAAGTTTGGATTGAGCTGGATAAGTTGATCATAAAAGGTAAAACTACAAGAATTGGTACGAAAACTGTAGATCTAACTGATGTCGATAATTGGTAAATAAAAGAACTAGACGAAACCACAATGATGTGTCCGGAGGTTAAATCCTAGGGTTTATTCGGTAAACCGTACTTACAAGCTAGCTGGAGGTCGATCGGCAGACTCTGTCTGACTAGTTATCATCTGCTGGTTCCTGGTTGGTTGATTCAGCAATTTTCCATCGGCATACCCTGCTTGATTGGTTATCATTACCGACTAGTCCCTGGATCTGCAGACCACCCTCTCTTTCGCTGCATAACGACTCCTCTTGTGTCTCTTCACCTTATCCTTGACACGTGCCAAAAAACAATGTCAACAGCAATTAAGCTATAATATTTTCACCCACATTTATAATCTTTACATTTTCACTTAGCATCACAAGTATGACGTATGCACTTGAGTTTATCTAATGGATTCGAAATTTGAGCTATAATTTTAACACATACATCTATATTATCATCATTTAGTCTATATCTTTATAAATGGTGAGGCATATCACGAGTATATATATCTTAATTATTATATCATATACCAAATTACCAACAATGTATAAAATAAATAATTTAAAATTATATATTATTGTATATATAATTAGGGCTCTTTTACGGTGGACCATACCACCCTATACCACTATTTCAAAAGGACCAGTATGAAAAGATCTGACGGTTGAGATTAATTATATACTGTCACAACTTGCACATGTGGTATAGAGTGATATACATAGGTATAGATGAAATAGAGGTATTATTAGAAGTTTTTTCTTGGTGGTATAAACGAAATATATGATTTCTTAACAAAAATAGCTATGTATAAGGGGAGGACACAAAAAAATATATGATTTTTTACAAAAATTACCTATTTACCCTTATCAAAAACAGTCATATATTGCATACCACTACTGGTGGTATGGTCCACCATAAAAGAGCTCTTTAATTAAGGTCATCTGCATTCAAATGTATGATTATCTCATGTTATTATTAATAATGACATGTATATATGATAAATATAGATGCAAATTTAGGGATCACTTTAAGTTATTTTAAGTATTAGTAGTGGGCAATTTAGTTGCCAATTTAACAGATATTTTAAATATTGTTTACAACATACATGGGTTACTTTAGCGGAGGTGGATATTTTAGATATAGATTTAGAAGATTACTTTAAACTATGTTCATTTTGACATATGTCGACAATTTTTTAGAAAATATATAGATCCAAGTATCCAATAGCTATAATGATTAGATTATACAGTTTGACCAAGATTTTTTCTAGAATTATCAATATTTCTTTGTTTTTCTATTGTTCACCCGAAAGCTTCAAAAGAAATCTCCTATTAGTAATTATTAGTAATGGTAAGAAACGATTTATTGATGTTACAGGCAGCGCAGCTGCGTGGGAGTGGCGTGCCTCGCTATGCAGCAGGTTGTGCCCTTCCTCGTGGGACTCGTTGCTCTCGGCCGCCGACGCACCCGATCGAGACCGGCTTTCCGAAGTGACTATCCAAGCCGGCCCCCCGCTGCTCACACCGCCTGGCCCGCAGCACGGAACGGACTTCATGTTTGGTACATAGCGTGCCTTCTTCTTTGAGCTCGCTGCGCGTGACAGTCAGACGGAGCCACGGAGGCGGGTACGGAGTGGCGGCTGGCTCTCTGCCAATCTCTGTTGCATGCCCGCACACATCATCTGACTGGAATTACAGCTGCAAGAATTCATAATCGAGGCCCAAGGGTACGTTAAACTCCATCGAAATTCAGATTGAGGACGTCAGTTTTCAGAGGGTTTGAGCCTGCCAAGCCGATTTTACTATGTTCCAGGCATTGTTGACCACGATTATTCCAAACTCGAGCGACGATGGAGTGACTATAAATACAGTATGGATCACCAGACACCAGATGACCATACACAACAAGTCCGCTGTCAGTCTCACACAATATGTCGACGACCAGCCTCCTCATGCTTGCTTTTGCAGGGTTCCTGCTCGTCACCTTCCCAAGCCTCTTCGGCGGCGCTGCCGCCCACCGCCTGGAGAAATGCCGTCCGAGCGGCACACTGCATGTGCCGAGGACCGACCACACGTGTGGGGAATGTTGCAAGGCCGGGCACTCCTACCACACATACCGGTGCTCGCCGCCGGTCACCAGGCACACCAAGGCCATCATGACGATCAACAACTTCGACGAGGGCGGGGACGGCGGCGACCCGTCGGAGTGCGACGGCAAGTACCACAAGAACACAGAGCGCGTGGTGGCGCTCTCCACAGGGTGGTACCACGGGGGCAAGCGCTGCCACAAGCACATCCGGATCCACGCCAAGGGCAGGTCCGTGCTCGCCAAGGTCGTGGACGAGTGCGACACCCTGCACGGCTGCGACAAGCCACACGCGTTCCAGCCGCCGTGCTGCCCCAACATCGTCGACGCGTCCAAGGCTGTGTGGGACGCGCTGGGCATCACCGGGGAGGAGGTCGGCGAGTACCCTATCACCTGGTCAGATGCATGAGCTAAACTAGCGGACTCTCGAGTCTTTGATACAAGCTTTGCATGGTCGCTTTACGAATTATCACTTGCTCATGTGTCATGGGTTTCCAGTGTCATGATGTCATGTTCTCGAAACTCCAATGTGCAATCTCGACGAATTAATGAATAAATAAAGATGTTTGCCATGAAGTAAAATTTGGTTTAACATTGTTAATTTGTTATAGATCGAAGTGGATTTGCCCAACTCATAATGTTGCACGTATCTTTACAAGACCTAAAGTGGGGGGAATTTTTGCCACCCTATTGAGCCACGTCATCAAGAAAGGGCGAGCTGTCTGATCGCTCGTGGATGGCTCGGATCATCCACAGGTACTGTTCATGCGGGACCCACAGTATCTTTAGGTGGGACCCACATGCGGGACCCACGTGGATTCATAAGATATTCGTATGGGACTCACATTAGGTGATACCCACTCATTTTTTGTTTGTGGGCCCACAATTCTATTGTGTGATTCATGTTGTGGGATTCATGATTAAAAATTTATATTTTCTCATTCTGTTAGCGGAAAAGACCTTAACAACAATTTTTAAAATTATATATTCCTAATTTCATTTCTAAATTACATTATTCAATATTTCCCTCAGATTTTGTTAAGTTACAAACGACTTCTCAAATCATATTATTCAATATTTTCCATCGAATTTGTGTTCTAACTTGTTCAGAAATAGTGCTCTCAAAACTATATATTTACATAAATTATATATAATATTTGACAAACTTCTTATTTATTTTATTTACATAAAACTATGATGTAAATCATTATGACTGGCGCGGTGTAGCGTGTGTATCAGCCTATGTAGTATGTAATTCAACCATCGCTCAGGTAATTTTACAAAGACCCCCTTGAACTTTGAGTGCTCTCAAAACTATTTATTTACATAAATTATATATAATATTTAACAAACTTCTTTATTTATTTTATTTACATAAAACTATGGTGTAAATCATTATGACCGGCGCGGTGTAGCGTGTGTATCAGCCTATGTAGTATGTAATTCAACCATCGCTCAGGTAATTTTACAAAAACCCCCTTGAACTTTGTGAAAATAGTATTTGATCAAACCACCTAAAGCACCTCGAGTTTTGAAGGAATGCCAACATGGCTGCCACTTTTACAAAGTCACCCTAAAACTTTATCAAAATTAATATGTAGTCCAGCCCACAAAGATAATTTTATGAAAACCCCCTCGAACTTTGCAAAACTATATTTCATTCCAATCGTCTCTCAGACAGCTTTACGAAACCCCCTAGAGCTTTGAAGGAATGCCAAGAGGGCTGCCAATTATATAGAACCCACTCAAACTTTATCGAAAATAAATAGTAGTCCAACCACTGCTCCGATATTTTAATTAAGCCCTCTCAAGTTTAAAAAACTAACATTTCTTTAAGTCACCTTTCAGAAAATTTGACGACATCTATCTCGATCAAGCCACCTCTCATGTAATTATACTATAATAATTAACCCGCGATCCATGCATCTCCAACAAACTTGAACTTTACAGGAACTAATACATGGTCCACAGACTTTGGTGGAAAAGACCATAAACTTTCTACAAATCTCACAACTCGAATATTTTGCGAAAAAAGTCCCCTAACTCTATTATAATGAGCCCACGGTCCCTACTTTTTAACTAAGAAATACCATAAACTCTTAAGGAATTAATCCACAACCTAAAATCCTGTAAAATATCCACAACCTTCCTACCAATCACTGGGCTACATGTCATGGCGCGGCAACGCCGCGCCAGTCTTTCTAGTATCATTCATCAATTCCTCATCTATGAATGAATTCTGATTTGATCCTTCAGTCTGATCACAATAGTTTCCCACTTTTAAAAATTTGCTCGCTCCAAAAGAAAGTGTTCAAACTCTACTATTGCAATAAGGAAACAAGCATTGTTGAACCAATCCATGAGCCCATGACTATTTATCAGAAGACTTCGTAATAGCATATTTGATTTCTAGCTAAGACTGGCCAAAAAAAAAAAGCTTGGAGTTCGTGAGGCAACTCAGCTCGTTGATAGGTTAGTACAACTTGACTTGGCTTAACCTTTCAAATGAATGGAGCCAAACTTTACTTTCTACTCATTTTCTTAATAAGTTGCTCGTGAGGTGTTCGATTGACACCGGTGGTGATGGTAACGACTCGTCGAAGTGCGATGAGAAGTTCCACCAGAATATCTTTTCTCAAATACAATTGGTACAATGTTCGGTTACATCCCAAATGGAACAGGCTCTAGATGCACACAACTTGGCAAGCTAGCTGAACAAACCCGAAAATAGACGCAGTCGACGCTCCATCCCACTATGGGAGATCTCTTGCTCTTGTTCTTGAACATCGGCAAAATGTCCTGCAATGCATCCATGTGGTGCGCGCGGGGTCCTTCGCAAAAAAACTTCTCCACCACTTGCTCTGCCGAATCCGCCAAAGGCAGAGGTGCGCCAACCTCTCTGAGCCGGCGCATAAGGAGCACCTCCCCTCGCTTTTCTGGTTTGACGACTGAGAGAAGGTCCAATGCTTGGCGATGGCTTCGCCTAAGACCATAAGCCTCAGACGAAGGCAGCGGAGAGGGCGTGTTCACGAGAATATGGAACACATTGTGACATTATCCACAAGCTGGTGCGCTAGCGGCAAGAACATACGGTTCAGCTCTAAGGGAAGGTCCATGCTCGCCGAGGTCGTGGATGAGTGCGACTCCCTCCAAGGCCGCGACAGCGAGAGCACACATCATTCAGCCGCCCCAACGTGGTCGAAAGCAAAACAAGCCAAGGAGACCACGATTAGCTCAAGTTCTCTGACATCAAGACTTCCAGCCCGGGATTTATGCTTGTTCTAGGTGTGGTGGAAGGAACAATGCGAGGCATCCAAGGTAAATAGCGAGGTGGTTGTCCGCCGCCAACTTCTCCCTCCAAAGCTAGCATTGACTGACCAATTTCAAGAATATGGTTAGTGTGGTGAGTCTGTTCGGCTTCTTTAATTTCGGCTTCTTAAACAATATTTTTCTCTCAGAACAAATCAACCATACAGATCAGCACATAATATTTTTTCTCAGAACAAATCAACCATATAAATCAGCAGAAGATCTGCCGAACAGAATCAGGCCAATGCGTGAGGTAGAATCAGTCTAGTTTTTATTTTCTTCTTGTTTTTCTTCTAATCATTGTGATAGTTGTTTCTTCGTTAGGACATGGCCAATTTTCTATAACTTGTTTTTTTATTATATTTATTTCTTTCTTTCAAACAATTACGTAATATTGTATCAAAATTTTCCTCACGTATACAACAACTTCATTACATCTTCAAGGTTTTTTAAAGAAACAGTTTGATGTCATAAAAATTGTTCTACTATTAAATTTCCAGCTAAAGCATTCCAGCTTAATGAGAGAAGATTCTAGTTTAACAAAGGAATCATTGTAGAAATGACCTCCCAAAACTTTTGTGGACAAACTTGGAACAAACATGGTAGAAGGAAGTAACACTAGTAAAAAACATCCCTACACCACAGTACCCACCACTTTTACAATCATACTAATGTGTGCATTAGTACCAGGTGGGAACATAGTACCCCGTAACGTTCCCGTGATACCCTTTTAGTACCAGGTGGAGGCGAGATCTGGTACGAAAGGCTACCCTTTAGTACCGGGGCTTCCCTCCACTCGGTACTAATATGTCTAAATCTTTTTAGTATCAGGTCTAAACTCAGCCTAGTACAAAGAGATCTAAATCGATGTCAGACCACAAATACCCGATCTTGATGCACCTCCCCATCTTTTTATCCACGCGCGCCTGATCGGACCCTCTCCCTTCCTTATCTCCCCCTTCTTCCTTCTCCCCTCTCTCCATTCATTTCTTCCTTATCCTCACCTCTCTTTCTCCATATCTGCAGATCCAGGCCTGTGGGAGCCAGAGCTGGAACGCGCGGGGCTAGAGTTGGGCCTGCGCGGTGGTCGGCGGCAGCAGAGCCAGCGTGAGGCGGCGGCGGTCGAGCTGGGCCCGCGGGGCCGGAGCTGGAGCACGTGAGGCCGGAGCTGGGCCTGCGCGGCGGCCAACGGTAGAGCTAGTGGTGGAGCTAGAGCTGGAGCGTGCGGGGCCGGAGCTGGAGCACCTGGGGGACCTTCTCCCGACAACGGAGGCTGCGGGCGTGTGGCGCCACATACCTGGGTGGCGCGCGAGGGCGCTGATGCGTAGGCCAGGAAGGGCACCGGCGTGCGCCTGCTGCGAGACCTTTCTTGCCACCTATAGCTCCACAAAAATCTAAAACCAGAACTCTCGTCTTGTATCCTTTCAACCGCTTAATCACAGGTTCGGTTACGCCACACTAGCACACTCACAGTCCTTGAGAACGGGTAAGAACTTGGGTAAGCAAGAGGTGAGGTAGTGTAATTCCACAAATTTTTTCCTATTCCACTTTCTCTTGCAATATCCTAACATGACAGGACTTAATTCGAGTGTTCGTCGTCACCATCGTGGTGCTCAAGAAAACCCTATTCCACAAGCTGAGATACAAGAAGTACAAAATTCCATGTTGCAGGCCATTTGGAAAGGTTGTTTGATGAACGTCTTCCAATCTCAAATAGTGGGGTTCGACATCAATGTGTTCCTGCTGCTCCACACGTCAAGGACGGTACGAAAAACTCCATCAATGGTGCTTCCACACATTCTCTGCAGCAAGGAAGAAGTTCTCTTGGGCGTGGCCTTGTCCCCCATGAGCGCTTCAATGGTAAACTCATACAAGGTGATACCTGCAGTCCTTATGATCATCGTGATAGAAGAAATTCAGATTGCATCCTTTGGGTTGATTTGAGTATACCCAAATTTTTTGGGAGAGAAGACCCCAAAGCTTATGTTGTTGTTTTTTAGATCACAAAGCTTATGTTGTTTGGGAAGAAAAGTGTGACTATATTTTTGGTATACATCATGTCTCGGATGCATAGAGAGTGCACTTAGTTGCAACGGAATTTTATGATTACGCTCTGACATGGTGGAAAGATGTGCAAGACAATCAGCTTGTGTTGGGGAGAGATCACATCGACACATGGGCCGAAATGAAGCAGGTTATGCGAAGGAGATTTGCTCCATGATATTCTCATCATAAGCAGCAGCAAAGGTCTCCAAAATTTTATGATCCTTCCACCTGGAACCCATCTAAGGTAGCAGCAAGGTATTCTGCACAACAAAGTACATTTCAGCATGTTGGTTCAAAAACACATGTTTTGAAGGAGAACAAGCATTCTGGACAGCGAGAGAAGGTCCAATATGAAAATGTGCAGAAGCAAAATGGAAGGAAGGAGGTGTGACAGAACCGCCCAAAATAATTCCGTATTATCGCCTAAGCCGGTCCACGTGGCCATTAAGCAATAATAAGCCCTCTGCCGGGGCATGCCGGTAAATCACTACACAGGATCGTGATATGCGCTAAGCCCACGAAGGCGGGACCAGAGTACAACATTACATTACATAAAAGGTTCACAAGTTCAACATTATTACAAACCAGGTTTTTCATACATAAAAGTAAAGGTGATTCAGAGATTAAACAGCGGAAATAAAACTAGCGGAAGATACACATGGGAGGCCATCCATGAGTATCACTCATCGCTTCAACTCCCACTCAAGTTCCCAACCATCTCGGAATAGAACCGCACGATGGGGTTACCTAAAACAACAACAAAAGCAAGGAGAGTATACTAATACTCAAGAAGACTTACCCGACAAAAAGAAAGCAAGACTAGACATGCAAGGCTTTTTAGTGTGTTTGTTTTGCCAAAAGCACTAAGAGTTGATCCTTACTTTCAAATTTTAGCTCAAGTTCTAGTATATTAACCATTCTAGATAAGCACCTAGCTAAGCAAGCATGGTTGTACAAACAAGATTAATCATCCAACAATATTAATCCAAAAGTTCCATAAATAAGTATGGGTAGCTGGTCAAGCCGACTCAGATAACGGCGAGTGACCGACGATCGATCGATTTATATCCTTGCAAGGTAAACCCAAGATACACGGAAGAAGGTAGACCAAGTGCGGTGTCTACTCCCAACCAAGCGGTTCCGTCATTCCTCGATTAGGGATGCGCAATAGCCCTAAGTACAAGGTTCTTTGGAACGCCTCACACGCAGACGCCCAGGGATCACACTTGCACTACCGGAGCAAACCGGGAGAAGCATCTCGTGAGTAGTAACGATAAAGTCCCGACCGGTTCATTAGGTACTAGGCTTACGGTCCCATTCGACAAGCACTTGGTACGCTCAATAGCTTAGACCAGCACCATGCTACTTCGGTCGAGACCGAACCCATTGCTCTTACCACATGAGCGAGTCAATTTAGCCAACTTATGATTCCAACATAAGCATCCTATATCTCATGAGCAATGAGTCATTACTCGACTTCTACCGTATCCTTAGAGCATGGCACTAGCGTCCTAACATACTAGTAAAAGAGTATAGGAACCTAAGGATCATGCATCTAGGTTTCAATTCAACTCCTGAAACTTAAATGCACAAAACACAACATAAATACTGAAATGTAAAGGGGTAGAGCTTTTAATCCAAAAAGGTTATATGACTCCGGTGCTTGCCTTCCTCTGACTCAACACTAGCCTTGGGCTCTTCTGGACTTTGGTCCAGGTCTTGCTGCCCACTAACTTGGTTCAGCTCACCACTAGCGGATCCCTCCTCCTCCTGAGTAAGCGTGCACGTCCCGTCGGGAAGATCTACACGTTTATGCATATGCATTAATTAAGGTTAACTTTTGATGGTGACTGTGTACATATTTGAGCAAAATAAATTATTTAACTTCACTAAACAGCAAGGAGGTGTGTTGAACATTCAAAAAAACAGAAGTATAACATGTTTTCACAATTTAACACTTTAAATTTCCATTTCTTTATTTAATTACATAAAACAAGCCTTTCAACCATAAACCCAAATTAAATCAAAAACACTTCAAATGAGCCTAATCTTTTGCACACAGCAACATATGCCTATTTTAAGCTCTCAAACCAAAATATAGCTTAAGATCATTTATAAATTAATTTATACGAAAAAGACAAATTTCAGCCTAGTAAATCAACATTAATTCATATAAAAGATTTAATAAACTTTTGATCTCAACTTTCTCCTACAGGTCATGTATGCCAAAATGAGTTTCTGACCAAAGCATGGTTGCAGATTCAAATTATTTTTCAGATTTTGAATTTAAACTCCTACACAAGATTAAATCCAAAACATCTATTAAACAATTCCTAAAATCACATCCATCACCAGAGGTACTACTCATCAAGGCAAAGCCCTAGGGTGCACTGTGCTCAAAGAAAAGTTCATTAAAGAGGCTATAAAAAGCATCAAACTTAATCTAGCATAAAGCTTAAATAAATCATAACTGAAAATATATACATCAAAATCATGTCAACTTTGGTCACAAAACTAAACATGTCATACAGAGCAACATATCCAAAATTCAAGTCCATAGCATGTGTATATTTTAAACTACACTAAAACACTCAAACTGAGTTTGAATTTTCATTCAAAACTACACAGAAAAACCCTATACATGCTTTCTAGAAAAGGTAGGTTTCACCAGGAACCCAACAAAATTGGATTTGCATTTTTGGTACTAAATCTTACGACAAGAATCAAATTCTTGCAATGTGAGATTCACTTGACGACCTTGTTCTTGTTGGCCGTGGCCGGACTTAGGGACGGCGCCCGCGCCGTGGCGGCCAGCGGCCCGCTGCAAGCGCGTAGGCCGGGCCAGCGGGCAGGCGGCGGCGACTTGGCCGAGTGGAGGAGCACGAGGATCGCGTGGAGGAGGATGGGGAGTGAGCAAGCTGGCGGGAGGGCCGGCTCTCCTTCACTCGAGCCGAGGCGGCAGTGGGCGGCAAGGAGCAAAGCGGCGGCGTCGCGGCAATGGCCTTGCGTTTTCGCTGCGCGGACATGTGGTCAAGGTCGTGATGGCTCACGCCGCGGCCAAGGAAGCGGCCACATGGCTCGTTGCATGCGCGGCCAGCGGGCGCGCACGCCTTGGCGGCGCGGCGTGGCCGGCGGCGACGGCGGCGTGCGGTGCGACTAGAGGGCGGAGGGTCCACGGTGAGGGTCCATAGCGGCCCGGCGTCCGACGCGGAGCTATCGCGGTGACGCGTGGCGGCGCTGTCGCAGCGCCACGACGGGCGCGGCTCAGCCGACCGTGACCAAAATCGCTTGTACCCGGTTTCAAAATTGTATAGCTCTTGAAAATGTCAACATACTTGAAAATCTCCAAAAAGCAAAGTTGTAGAGGATCTATAGACCTACAACTTTCCCAAAGGGCGACATATGTTTTGATCAACGGTTTGTCCGGGAACGTCGGTCGAAGTTGCAGTTTTTCCACGGCTCGAGTTACTGTTCACAGCGCAGTCAACTCGATTTTTGGCCAAATTGCACTCAAAATTGGAATGTCCGCCAATTACGAAAAATGTGTTCCCGGAAATAACGAAGAACTTTTATATTGGCCGATTTTGAACTTCTATAGCAAAATTTGGAGAACGCGAAGAACTCAAATCAGCCATTTGGGATCTATAGGGGTTTGACCGGGAATTTGAACTTTGACCAAGGTCTTTAGTGCAAAAGAGTGCAAGATCATGTCAAACATGTTTATGAGCCAATTAAACATGATTAACACAACTAATTAAGGTATTTATCTTTAATAAACACCTGGGGTGTTACAGTCTACCCCCCTTAAAAGGAATCTCGTCCCGAGATTCAACACAAGATCAGAGGGAAACCTCTTGGGGAGATAACGGGTTTCATGAGGAAACTACAGAGCAAAGATAAACTCTTCCGTATCTAAATCTCAAGGATGATAAAAGGTACATGGGCTGCCTCACACATCATCAATGTCGCTCGTGAGGAAGCGGGCGATGAATGTACACATGAAAAGCTAAAATCATCAATAATTGGAACACAAAGCGACACTATCCTACTAGAGTCCAAAGATGGAATCAAACATCTGAGAAAACAACCCATAGTTGATGATGTGGGGTTGGCTCCCTCTTGTGGCTCTCTTCTCGAGCTTCTTCTTTGTGATGTTGGCACCAACCTTCAGTGGACGAGCTTCAGGGAAAGGCTCGGACTTGACACCTATAGCTGGAGGAGCTTGACTCTCCTTCATATTGCTGGGGAAGATAGAGGAAGAGCTTAATCGAGGAATCATGTAAGCGGTGAAAGTGGTGTGTGCTCAAAGAAAACAACTAGAGAGAAGGGAGGGCGACGAGATATGGTGGCTCAAGTGGATGCAACTCTGAGCGGTGAATGTCGACGGGGAGATGCCCCTTTTATTGATGCTCACCGTGGTGTAGTGGCAGTGGTGCTTGCGCCACTTGGGTAGGGGCCAGTGGCAAGGAGGTATGGTGGTGGCATGTGGCACGATGGTGGCCAGCATTGGATGCCTTGACGACAAGACCACGATCGGCAGAAGAAAAGCGGGCGAAGCATGGATAGGAGGAGTCAAATTGGCCCCCGAGAGGATTGACCGAGACTTTGGGAGAAAGAGAAGAGTTGGGGTATCTACCATCCTAAATTGGGATTGTACCAAGGAAAACCTATCAAAGGATTTTGCCCATCCTTTATTTACTGGTATCCCGGTTCCTTTGATTAGGAGGAAACGTGCTAAAGGACCAAAGATTACTGACTCAGAAGAAGGCTCTTCTTATCTTAACTTTTGGAGAACTTGCTCATACTCCTTCAACCAGCTTAGTTGAGTCACTACCAAGTGAATTTTGAAATTTAGAAGGAAGAAGACCAAGTTGAAAGGTTCCAAAAAGATTCCCATAAAGAAGGGAAACCTCAAATATTTGGGTAAATTTGTTTACGGAGGTTCATGAATTTGTTTTTAGGAGATCAATAAAAAGGTCAACTCTTAGAGTATCCTGGAAAGTACAATTGTCAATGGCAAGTGACAAGATTTTGGAAACAAAATTGGGAAGGGAGTGAGGAAAATACCCTTGCTCAAGGTTTATCTTAATGAAGTATTTTAATTACTTTATGCACCACATAATGATTTTGAGTTGAAACTCATGCACTTGATGAGTCATGGGATGACAATGCTTATGCATATGGAAATGACTCGTGCAACAATGGGATGGTGCACATGTGGATGCTCATGATGAAGTGCATATAGTATGATGTACATGTATATGAGCATATGATGTTTATGCATATGAACTTACAGGTGTATATGTCATGGTGCATAGTGAGAGATGCACATGATATGTATATGATGAGGTGCATGCATGATGATGCACATGTTTATGAATGCGTGATGCGTATGCTCATGAGATATGGTGCTCATGATGCAATGTCAGCATGACTTGCTTCACCCATGAGGTTAGTCAAGGTAGAGAGGATAAACATAGAGTTGAGAAGTAATAGGTGCGGTGAGTCGCATTCTCACAAACCAAGATACCTAGCTCCCTAGTGGTAATCACATGGCTGCAGCACACATGATACCCTAGGTTCCGTCGCAGCACCTTCGTTTATGTAAACAACATCACCAGCAAAAAGGGCGATAGAGTAGAAAGATGGGAAACCATCAGGACATATGCATGTTAGTTCATCCAATGTCCCAAATGCACCTGTTGTGCAATGCATTTTCCATGCCCATGATTTATGTCATTAAGGTTGCAAGATATGCATGCGGTGATGATGCTCACGTGCTTACTAACAGATTTTTGATGCCTTGTAACCATGTTCTCATTTATTTGTTTGTTTGTGAGCAAGCACAAGGATTTCATGGTCAAGGATAGAAAAGTGAGAGTGATAAGCGTAGAGACATCAATGCCAGAAAATTTGGGTGATCGACATTTCCTGGACAAAGGAAATTGAGGAATTGCTTATAAACTAGTGAAAGTGTATAGAAGCAACAAAAAGAGTACAACGGAATTCCAGTTGACTTGATAAGGATATGATTATGCTTCTATTAGAAACCATCCTAAGAGAAGAAGGGGATAGATGGATCTTGCACTGATTGTATTCATCCGTGGATAGAAACTTCAAAACATACGTGGAGCATTCTTCCACCACCTAAATATCATCATCTTTAGGCAGGGATGTAAAATCTCGTGCCTTCCAATATTGGTATTCAACTTAGAGATAATGCTAAGGCTATCATGCCCGAAAATTCAGATATCGCTTTGCTGTCAGGGCTGTTGGACAGCAGGCCGAGGGTCACTAAAAATTCCATATCTCTCAGCTCAAAACTGTAACGATGCTGAAATTTTACGAGCATGCAGAATATGAAATTCTAAACAACTTTGGTATTCAAGGTTTGCTCTGGATTTCAAAGGAAGATGACCTAAAATTTGAATTTCAGAGATCACTAGTTCTGAAATTCAGCAGGACAGAGACCTAATGTTTTGGGCATATCTCCCAAACTAAAAATCTAGTGACCTTGAGATTTCTACAGGAGGTAGATAGATACCTAAGGAGCATTTTTGGTATTCAAGGGTCGAATTAAATCAGATTGTAAAAGGGTGTAAAAGGTTCATTTTCAGAGTGCTGTTGCCCAGAAATTTCAGCAGGACAGAGCTTCACTAAAAAGATCATAACTCAAAAATTGAGTACCCAATTACCATGAGATTTTTACAGCATGATCTAAGCTAGATAAAGAACATTTTGCTATAGATTTTCTGGTCAAAATCATTTAGGAACTATATGCAAAAATTCGAGTTTTCAGACTAACTCAGGAATTGGACAGCATTTCAGCATGACCTTGCCTAGCAAATTTGATCCTAACTTCAGTTTTAAGCATCCTAAAATCATGAGAAATTCAGAGAGCAACCTTAACTAGGTGATAAACAATTTTCCTAAAGAGCATCTAGTCAGAAATTTTCTAGATAATTCTTAGAAAAATTGGACAGCATCTAGTTACAATCTTTGCTTATCACTTCATCAAAGCATCAAACTAGCATGATTGGTCCTTAAGAAACACAAATTAAATAGAGACCAAGCAACACATAATTTAAGTTCAGTTTTGGTTTGATAGCTTTTACATGATGCAAAAAGCGTCCTAAACTTCCTCACAAAGCTTTTAAGCTCAAACACGGGTTAGTGCCGTGGCAAGGCATACATATACATCTCTCCTTATAATAGCTAGTCGAAAGCTACTCGTTTCTTAAATTACCGTTCCTAACAACCGTGGTTAGTATACCTGCAGAAAATCACAGATATTCAAGACCTTTTGTGCCAGCACTCACAAAAGCGTCCACATTCATTACCGTTCACTATAGAAACGGTATCCATGCGTAAAGCCGCTGCATGGACAGCGTCCAACCTCGGACACCTCCGTTTGAATGGAGTTGTCCTTTCCGCCTATTGCGGGTTCGCACATGTATGGCAAAACATGGCTAGACACAGACGCGACGTGGGTTCCCATTGGAATAGGTCCCATCCATCCCTCACGGACTTTCCGTGGCACCATCACGATGGCAAAACGTGGCGAGAGCAGCGACGTGGCACCCATTGGAATAGGTCCCACTAGTCCCTCACAGGGACTTTCTGTGGTATCACCACGTATGGCAAAACGTGATGAACTAGTATGGTTGTGCATGAAAGTAAGTTTTGACAGAATAAAATGTCGGAAGTCGATTAAATACACCATAGAGTACTAGCCACCTGAAAGAACCCAAAAATTCCCTCTAGGGCCTCTCGGACTAGATAATACCTTAACGTCCTACTCACTTAGCAAGATTATTAATCTTGGCAAATTTTATTCCAAAAACAAGTTTGTTAAGTTATTTTAATTACTCTGGTGCATAACTCGCTCTGGTACCGGTTTGTGACGAACCGCCAAAATAATTCCGTATTATCGCCTAAGCCGGTCCACGTGGCCATTAAGCAATAATAAAGAACTATTTGTCGCCTCTGCTGGGGCATGCCGTAAATCACATACAGGATCGCTGATATGCGCTAAGCCCACACGAAGGCGGGACCAGAGTACAACATTACATTACATAAAAGGTTCACAAGTTCAACATTATTACAAACCAGGTTTTTCATACATAAAAGTAAAGGTGATTCAGAGATTAAACAGCGGAAATAAAACTAGCGGAAGATACACATGGGAGGCCATCCACAGAGTATCACTCATCGTCAACCTGCTCCCACTCAAGTTCCCAACCATCTGGAATAGAACCGGACGGATGG
Source organism: Cenchrus purpureus (assembly GCA_022644695.1). Taxonomy (NCBI): domain Eukaryota; kingdom Viridiplantae; phylum Streptophyta; class Magnoliopsida; order Poales; family Poaceae; genus Cenchrus; species Cenchrus purpureus. Next base: position 139,544 of record CP053456.1, read on the forward strand.
GGTTACCGAAAACAACAACAAAAGCAAGGCTGAGTATACTAATACTCAGCAAGACTTACCCGACAAAAAGAAAGCAAGACTAGACATGCAAGGCTTTTTGGCTAGTGTGTTTGTTTTGCCAAAAGCGACTAAGAGTTGATCCTTACTTTCAAATTTTAGCTCAAGTTCTAGTATGTTAACCATTCTAGGTAAGCACCTAGCTAAGCAAGCATGGTTGTACAAACAAGATTAATCATCCAACAATATTAATCCAAAAGTTCCATAAATAAGTATGGGGTAGCCAGTGGTCAAGCCGACTCAGATAACGGCGAGTGACCGACGATCGATCGATTTATATCCTTGCAAGGTAAACCCAAGATACACGGAAGAAGTAACAAGTACACGGTGCTATTCCTCGATTAGGGTTCTAAACCCACCACGCCCAGATCACACACTTACCACGGGAGCAAACCGAGAGAAGCATCTCGAGTAGTAACGATAAAGTCCCGCTTGGTTCATTAGGTACTAGGCTTACCGGTCCCATTCCCGACAAGCACTTGGTACGTTCAATAGCTTAGACCAGCACCATGCTACTCGGTCGAGACCGAACCCATTGCTCTTACCACATGAGCGAGTCAATTTAGCCAACTTATGATTCCAACATAAGCATCCTATATCTCGCGAGCAATGAGTCATTACGACTTCTACCGTATCCTTAGAGCATGGCACTAGCGTCTAACATACTAGTAAAAGAGCATAGGAGTCTAAGGATCATGCATCTAGGTTTCAATTCAACTCCTGAAACTTAAATGCACAAAACACAACATAAATACTGAAATGTAAAGGGGTAGAGCTTTTAATCCAAAAAGGTTATATGACTCTGCTTGCCTTCCTCGACTCAACACTAGCCTTGGGCTCTTCGGACTTTGGTCCAGGTCTTGCTGCCCACTAACTTGGTTCAGCTCACCACTAGCGGATCCCTCCTCCTCCGAGTAAGCGTGCACGTCCGTCGGGAAGATCTACACGCTTATGCATATGCATTAATTAAGGTTAACTTTTGATGGTGTGTACATATTTGAGCAAAATAAATTATTTAACTTCACTAAACAGCAAGGAGGTGTGTTGAACATTCAAAAAACAGAAGTATAACATGTTTTCACAATTTAACACTTTAAATTTCCATTTCTTTATTTAATTACATAAAACAAGCCTTTCAACCATAAACCCAAATTAAATCAAAAACACTTCAAATGAGCCTAATCTTTTGCACACAGCAACATATGCCTATTTTAAGCTCTCAAACCAAAATATAGCTTAAGATCATTTATAAATTAATTTATACGAAAAGACAAATTTCAGCCTAGTAAATCAACATTAATTCATATAAAAGATTTAATAAACTTTTTGATCTCAACTTTCTCCTACAGGTCATGTATGCCAAAAATGAGTTTCTGACCAAAGCATGGTTGCAGATTCAAATTATTTTTCAGATTTTGAATTTAAACTCCTACACAAGATTAAATCCAAAACATCTATTAAACAATTCCTAAAATCACAACCACTCCACCAGAGGTACTAATCATCAAGGCAAAGCCCTAGGGTGCACTTGTGCTCAAAGAAAAGTTCATTAAAGAGGCTATAAAAAGCATCAAACTTAATCTAGCATAAAGCTTAAATAAATCATAACTGAAAATATATACATCAAAATCATGTCAACTTTGGTCACAAAACTAAACATGTCATACAGAGCAACATATCCAAAATTCAAGTCCATAGCATGTGTATATTTTAAACTACACTAAAAACACTTCAAACTGAATTTGAATTTTCATTCAAAAACTACACAGAAAAACCCTATACATGCTTTCTAGAAAAGGTAGGTTTCTTTACCAGGAACCCAACAAAATTGGATTTGCATTTTTATGATTTTTCTACAATTTTCTATGGATTTTACAAGGTACAGCTGAAAACCCTAATGTACTTTTACAGAGGGACCCTCGGGAAATTTTCCTAAATCACAGATATGCCCTTCTTTTGCACAAAACACCGACAAGAATCAAATTCTTGCAATGTGACCCCGGGCGGACTGGCCCGGCATGGATTCTTGGAGGTCGGCCGGACTTGGCGGAGGAGGTGTCCGACCTGACCTTGTTCGGTTGTTGGTGGCCGGAGCTTGGGCGGCGCCCGCGGGCCTGCTGCAGGCGGCCCTGCGTGCCCGCAGGCGGGCCGGCGGCGAGGCGGTGGTGGTCGGCGACTTGGCCGTGGAGGGAGGCACGAGGATCGCGTGGAGGAGGATGGGGAGTGGAGCAAGCTGGCGGGAAGGAGGAATGGCTCGGCTCTCCTCGCTAGCCGAGGCGGCGTGGGCGGCGGCAAGGCAAAGCGGCGGCGTCGTCACAGAAATCGCCTTGCGTTTTCTGCGGAGACATGTGGTCAAGGTCGTGATGGCCCGGCAGCGGCCAAGGAAGCGGCCACATGGCTCGTTGCATGCCGGCGCATGCACGCAGCTGGCGCACGGCGTGGCGGGCCCGGCTCTTACGGCGTCGCGTGGGTGCGGTGTACGGCTAGAGCGGCGGAGGGTCCACAGCGTGAGCGGTCCATGGCGGCGCGCGTCCGTCTGCGCCGGAGCTATCGCGGCGCTGCACGCGTGGCGGCGCTGTCCGGCGCGCGCACCGAAGCGTGACTCAGCGACACCGTGACCAAAATCGTTTCATACCGGTTTCAAAATTGTATAGCTCTTGAAAATGTCAACATACTTGAAAATCTCAAAAGCAAAGTTGTAGAGGATCTATAGACCTACAACTTTCCCAAAAGGGCGACATATGTTTTGATCAACGGTTTGTCCGGGAACGTCGGTCGAAGTTGCAGTTTTCCACGGCTCGAGTTACTGTTCACAGCGCAGTCAACTCGATTTTTGGCCAAATTGCACTCAAAATTGGAATGTCCGCCAATTACGAAAAATGTGTTCCCGGAAATAACGAAGAACTTTTATATTGGCCGATTTTGAACTTCTATAGCAAAATTTGGAGAACGCGGAAGAACTCCAAATCAGCCATTTGGGATCTATAGGGGTTTGACCGGGAATTTGAACTTTGACCAAGGTCTTTAGTGCAAAAGAGTGCAAGATCATGTCAAACATGTTTATGAGCCAATTAAACATGATTAACACAACTAATTAAGGTATTTATCTTTAATAAACACCTGGGGTGTTACAGGAGGATCATGGAGTTCACAAGTCAATGAACCATTCGTCTAAATCTGCTCATATGCAACATATCCTACATGTGGAGATTGCGACTGATGGTTATGATGACATTGTTGTTCCATTCTTCATGGAAGATGGTTTATTCCAAAACCCATGTGAGAAAGAGTGCCACCAGCCAAAATTGAGTGTGAGAGTTCCAAATAAAAAGGAGAGAGACTCCACCATATGTGAGTAAGAGTTCCACCAACCCAAACTGAGTGTGAGAGTCCAAAATAAACAGACACGAGACTCCACCATATGTGAGGAGAGTCACAAAAAATCTGCATGAAGAAGATACACAAAAATTGAGTGAAGTAGAAGATAGACCATGTGAGGAAATATCTCTTTCTAACATGACAATCTCTTCTATTTTCTCTTTTGATGTGTTGCAGGTTACTGAAGAAAATGAAGTGGTCAAGTATGATCAGCCTCCAATTTTCGATGAAGAAGTTCAGGTGATGCCAATGAACAAAGATGCTGAAATTACATTCTATTTGCAACATAAAGTTTTGATTGAAGACAATACTCATGGAAATGCTTCCTATTCAAGTGATGCAAGTTCAGTAGCATTTGAGGATGATTTAATTCTTGGTTCTTTTGCAACACTTGTTGCTCCATTGCCTTTACAAAACTTGGCGAAGTATGATAAATATGCATATATTACTTCACAAGATGTTGAAGTGATTGTCCATCCAAACCTATGTGTCACACTCTGAAATTTCCCAATTTCAGAATGTGAGTAGAAAGAATAATTAAACAAGAATTTTCTCATAATTTTAAAATTTTTCCCAACATTTATTTTTTCTTTACAGGAAATATAGTATAAGAAAAAGCCTTTGTTTGATTTTCTGAATCAAATAAATTGGTTTTGTGTGTGTTGCATTCATGCCGATGCATTATTAGTGTTTCTTGAGTGTAAAATATTTTAAAATAAGTTCAGACAATGTTTAGGTTCCACCAAAAATCTTCCAACTTTTTCTGGAATTTATTCTTCTTCTTCATAAGAGCTAAATCTATCTTCTATAAACTCGAAAATCTTTTTCATAAGCTTTATGTATTTTATTTGAGCTACTCGTGGTCTAAACTATCTCTATCAGTTTTTGACTACAAAGTCATCATCTTATTTACTGTCATCTCAACATGTCCTCTTATCTTTTCAAGATTCTATACAACATCTATAATAATCCAAATCTTCCTAGATTATCTTTTGTTTCCTCTCACCCTGTCGTCACTTCCTTCTCGGGCCAAAGTTAAACTAAGATGATCTTTGACCTGCACATCAACGGAAGACACATAGACCAAGCTGGATTTTCAGGTGGCTGCAGGCGTACGCGTACGTGATGAACCTGAACCAGCCAGGACTCCGATCCAGACGTGTGCATGCAAAAGGTCGACCGAACCTGACCCTGATGGGTGGCCTATAAACAGCAAGCTACAGCATCCTGGATTTCTCCTTTTCACATCTATTGATGTTCCATCGTGTGCCCTAGTTTCTTTGCAAGCCGCCGCCGTCGGCCTCTCGTCCAAGATCTAAGGCCTAGCGTTGCACCTCTGCCACCTCCGTCTGTCGCACCGCGTTTGAGTTTGCCGTGAGAGCTTCGCCGCCAGGAGCATCACCGTCGCACCAGGAAGCCCTCCGCAGCATGTACGTTGTCGTGGATTCATCTCCTCCCTGCAGCCTGCCGTCCACCGTCCGTGACTCCACGTACGACGGCCGCCGGGGAGACCACGAGCAGCGCGAGCGTGGTGATCCATCACGACATCGCCGTCACTGAGTTGCTGATGGAGGAACACGTACACGTCAACCTGAAGGTCGAACAACAACCGTCCTTGTCGACTTTGATCTCAAGCCGTCGTACAGCTTTTGCTTTGGTGAGAACACCAGCACGTTGCCAATCTCCTCCTCGTGTCCTTTTGCATCTTATCCTTATCTCTCATGATCTGAAGCACCACCGCCGCAGAGATCCGATCGAGCCGCGCCAGCCCCTGTCTACACCACCACCAGTTTCCTCTCGTCAAGATGGAGCTCTGCCGCAAGGTCTCGAAGCCCCTAAAATGTCGGAGCGCCACCGACTGCACGAAGCTTGAGCCATCGCCGTCCATCTGCTGCCGGCCGGAGCACGTCTGGTCGAACTGCCTTCTTGTCCAGATCGATGTTTGCAGATCGTCGGTGAGCATGCCATCACGTTCTTCGCTGAGTCTCCTTTCTGTACGTTTTGCATCCAAAACTTATCTCGCCACCGGCTTGAATCATCTCCTGCTTACTTATTTTCTGTGCAACATGCATTTGCCAGCACGCCTTTGTTCCACGCCGGCAAGCACAAGCTATAGCTAGCTAAATCTTCTGAACCGCCTTGCCTGCCCCGACAAAGATATTGCAAGCTATCTTGAGCTAATTAATCACCATCCCAGAAGTCCAAGCAAGGAGGCCACGTTTATGCACACAAGCAAACTAGTCACGGTTCGTGCATCTTTCTATCTTGTCAGTGATGACATCGTGCTGACATCATGCCTATGCATTAATTGGGGTTTTTCCTTTAACAGAATAATCAGGATGGTTGTTCTGTATTTGTTTCTCATATATCAAAGCTTCATAAATCTTGTGACCTTAACCAAACAAAACTTAGTGATCTTTAGGACTGTCGTCTTTAATCTATAAAATAATTCTTTATTCATCCATAGGTCCTTTCTCCAAGTTATATATTCTTATAATTCTTTTCATGATTAATATTGCCTCGTGGTGAAATCATTCTTGCGTCATGTTCAATTAGTAATCTTTTTCTTGTTATTAAAATTCATATCTTATGCTATTCAACTCCGATCTCAGTAATTCTTTCACTGACATGTTCCTCCTAACGCGTAGATTAGTTTTGTACCGTTATAGTACGTTTGTGCCGTTGTATAGTTCGCTTCACCATAACTTGTGCATTAGCATGTGTATCACTTGTTATTTGTTTTAACATTAAAGTTGCATGTTAATCTTGATTAATTTTTGTTCCATGGTTTTTTTCTAAATAAAAGTGATTAGGTTCTATTTCGGTTTTCTTTAATCATGATGTAAATTGTTTAATTATTATTTATAACTAGCTTTTGCTAAATAAAAGATGCTTAGTGTTAAACGTCGTTTTTCATAATAAAGTTAATCTGCTTAATGATATTATAAATGCCTTTTTCAATATTAATATGTTTAGTTGAACACGAGATACAAATGTATTCGGTTAGATGTCTTATACATGCCTTGTGTTTCTAATGTTAATTGTTAATCTGATATAACTTGTACTTAAATTTCTCCAAATAAAATATGATTAGGCTTATAGTGTTTTCTTAATTAAATATAACTTGCTTTGAAATATTCTTGCCACATGATTTTCTAATTAAAACATATGAAGCACGTAGTCTCTTCTTGTTGTTTGATAATAATCTTTCGTTAGCATCGACCATGGTTTTGTTTTCAACGTTCTTTCGTCGTTGTGTAACCATAGAATCGAGCCAATCCTTTAGTGCGCTCTTTTAAAGCTTTTCTTTTGATTGGTGCATTGTTCTTAGTTGTACTTGTTGCTTTGTATGTTGTGCCCGATGTTTGCTTCGAGTAGAAGGATCGTTGTTCGTTGCTTTGAAGATGAAGAGTTCCAAGGAAGCAAAAGATGAAGAAAGAGCAGTAAGAGTAGCTTTTCGTTGGAGAAAGGCAAGTGTCCCTAACCACCTTCTACCTATGCTTTATTTACAAGAATACTTTTGCATTAATCGGAACATGGAGCGACCACCCAGGAAAACAGTGTAACCACAAGACATATGGCTCTGTCTTGGTCAATTAATTAGAAACCTTAGTGTTTGGTATGCTTTACGAAAGGGGTTAGGGGTGCCAGTAGTTGGTGTATAGCCCGGCCCTCAGACTGATCTGCTCTATGGTAGCTTCACAGTCTCGAGAGAGGTTTATGCATTGTGTTGTCATGTAACCTAGCGAGCAGCCTGCACTAGGGAATCTTTGTAAAGGCCTCGTAGCGTCCCTATGCAATCACACCTAGGTAGTGTGGTATGATGCCTGATCCGCATCGTATGGTTGGGTCCAAAGTTCTTCGGGACTTTTACGCGACTTGTGGTGAAAGTGTACAACCTCTGCAGAGTGTAAAACTAATCGATTAGCCGTGCTCACGGTCAAGAGCGGCCTGGACCCTCACATGATTAATTAAACTTAAAGATGGACTTTAAATCGTTTCTGGTTAGTTCTTGTGGCCTTGCTGAGTACCAACCATAAGTGTACTCATCCTTACTTACTGCTACTCAGAAGCAAAAGGCATGAAGCTTTTGAAGATGGTGATGCTAGGCGTACGCAGCCCCCAGTCGATTGCTTGTGGAGTTTGGTGCCTCCGTTTCCAGGATTGAGCTGTATAACTCTGATAGATTTGTAAGTTTGCTTATGTTTTTATACTGGATCATTATATCGTTATTCACTTTTGTCTACTATATGTATGAAACTTGATCCTGACATACATATAGGTATGCACTTGGTTTGTTTTTCTAAAACCAGGTGTGACACTATGTGAGCATGAGGACCACATAGCCAAACTGAGAGAGAGTGAAATTATAAGTGAGTTGTGTGATTCCACCCACTGTGACCTTGAGAGTACAAACAATGCAAATGTGAGGGACACACTGTTGGTATTTCTTAACGTCGATGCTAAGTTTATGAGTTCCTAGCAACGATGCCAGAAATGACCGAATGGTAATCCTAACGATTACAAGAGTCTGCAAGTGCACGGAAGTACTATTATAGCATTTCCCCAAAGGAGTATTCCAAAGGGTATCGAATCCAAGGAAGGCTGGGCGGATTAACAAGTTCAACACTATTGCAATGAGTATAAATCGTAGACGGAAACAAATCAGGCACTCAAGTGCAGGGGTAAGGTATGATAGATAGGTTGGTAGTGTGAACACACAAACACTCTCTCTCTAAAGGTCCTAGGCTTAGGAGGCAACATACGAGTTAGTTCTAGGTTCTAAGGTACTATACACATGAAGTCAGTAAGACGAGTTAGATACACACTAGCATTGCATGAATGTTGGCTTAAGCACCCAGGTACAAACGAGGAGCTAACCTCCCGCGTCGCTTACGCACGACTCCAGTTGTTAGACTTTAGACTCCTACAGCATATCCGAACGTGGGGGATTCCAGAAGGGTCCAACGGCTGTCACTAACGCGGCCTACCCCAAGACAAACCGTGGGATAACGTACACGCATAACCTAAGCACCACGCTTACGTTGTTAGCAGGACTCTTACCGGCCCGGGCTATTGTGACCCAGGTCAGAGCCACCAGATAAACCGGCCAATTACACCGAGTACCGTAGCTCAAGCACGAACTTCATACAACACGAACATGGAATCTAACTGGATCAAACTAGGCTAGGTACACAAACGGATTTGTGCTTTCCCATGTCTATTCAACAAGATCAAAGGGTCGTGTTCGTGAAGAACACGAGCCTCTAACTTATGAACAAACACCGAAAACATGAGTAAGTCACTTGTCAACTGGATCGAAAGGCCTTGTTCATCAAGAACATGAGCCTCTAAATGATGAACAAGTGAAGAACACATGAACAAATCACCCATGTATACAAGCACAACTTTATGTGAAATAGTTACATAACTGAAGTAGAGCAAAGTCATACAAAGAAATAAAGATACAAGAGAACTCATACCTAGATCCCAAAGTAGACTTGGAACCTAAAGTAGAACTACTCTAGCCTACCTCCTAGCCTTAAAAACAAAAGTGAGAGAGGAGTAGTAAGATGTGTTGTCTAAGAATGAGCCCCCTCCCCTTCTATTTATAGGCTGAGCACCGACGTCAAGAGGAGCCAAACACCCCGGGAATGGCTTTTAGGACAAATGGGAAGACACCACGTGGAAGCCCCTGAGTGGGGGGCTCAAGGTCGGTTCGGCTGACCTGTGGGGTCGGCCGACCCCCTGTGGGCCCCACTCAGGGTGTGTTTCCTCTGGGTGGCTATCCTGTGGGCCCTTAGGTTGGTCCCCGGTGTACACGTGCTCTTGAGGCGTTTAGACGCTCTGGTGGGCCTATGGATCCATTGAAGTCCACGTGTCACGCTCTGATTCGTCGGGGCTTGCCTCCCTTGGATTGGTGACATGTCTTGCATGCACAGGATCTGAGGTGGCAGCCCTTACTTGGCTGAGGTGACGTGGCATGAATTATAGAAGGTGAGTTTGCTACTTCTTTTGCACTTATTTTCCTGCAACCACAAGATCTCCAAGGACAAGTGAAACTACATTATTCATAACTAAAATGCGTGTAAGAAATGCCTCTTGTCCCTTTATTCATGAGTAAATTGACGGCAAAAGTGAGCACTTAACAGCCGTCAACACACACCACAGAGCAATAGAGAGTTTGAATGCAAATCATATGAGGATATTTTTGAAACTAACACTATCATCTCTACCTCTAGTGTTTTATTATTTCCAAATGTGCAGGTTTGCAATAAAAATGAGGACAATACAGTTGTTCATGACGTCACCATACTTGTCGAGAGAGATGAGAAGGTAGAAAATCGGTCGAACCAATTGTATGCAGTCCAACACATGAACCATTATGAGACAATTGGTCAGATTTCGTAAAAGTCATCCATGATACTAGCACTACCGCAAATTATAAAAGGTACTGAAAATTATTCAGATTTGAATATGTAAAATATAGTGTTGAGTGATTGTGATAAAGCACATGTTTCAAATAAAATTGACCATAATATTTGTGCTGATTTGGAAGTGTCACATGATGATACCTTTGCCGAAAGTTTACAAGTTGATAACCAATATTCAGTCATATATGATCTTTTCTATGCTTTGATATGGTTTATTACATGATACTTTGCACTGATATATCAAGTACTATGCATGTAAATAAATTTGGTGATACAGAAATGAATACCCATCATATTATTGTTTCAGCAATAGAACATAACCCACACCTTTGTGCTGATTTGATTGAGCTACATGTCGATACGAATGTTGAATTTGATAAGAACATTTGTGCTGATTATAACCTTTGTACTTTGACTGGTCCATGTCATGCTTTATATGTCAATAAACTTCATTGTGTTCAGATTATTAGTGGTACTGAATTCTCTGCAGGAATATCTCCTACCAAATACTTGTTTTACACTAAGCTTGCTATGCCTATTGATGTCAATAAAATGCTTGATAATATCTCTATGATAACATCTTCAAGATCCTTGAATACTGCTCATAGCTGCAAGTTTATGTTTATTTTAATTGGAGAACCTATTGTCAATAATTTTATGTTCATGCCATTTGCATAACCATTGACAAGCTTGCTGATTTGAAGTCAAACATGTTGTGTGGAAGTTCTTTTGATATGTGTTTTCCTGATGATGAGATGATAAGATTGTTTAGTGATTCTTCTTTACAACCCTCATTGTCATTCCCATGTTCATATATTCCATCGACAGAAACAAATCATGTGCAAAAAAGTGCAATCTGTGCACTTGAAAAGAATTTATCCACATCAATAAGCTTTGAAATTGAAGGATATACAACTAAACCTGTCCATAAATTATGCAAGAAACACTTTGGGATTGTTATGAATGTTTCTTCACCATGCTTTGACCAATTTGATCCTGGATCGGTGAAATTAGATATGCTAAATCAATTGTGTTGTATGAAAGAAATTTTTGTTCTCCCATCACATAAATTATTTGCAGGTACACAAAAATCAATGATGCTATTTCATCGTGGTAAGATGAAAGTTGTTAATAAAATGTTTCAAACTAACAATCTTTTGTGGTATAATCAAAAGTCGAGGTCGACTTTTCTCCAAGAAAGGGAGGATGATGCGAACATCATGATGATTGTGACATATGGACTAACTCCATGCAGATTTTCCTTTCTTGAGAATGGTGTTTTGCTAAACAAAAATAATGTGAAAACAAACGACATATTCATATACCATGCATATACCTTTTCCCTTTTGCACAATCTTTATTCAGGTTATGAAAAGCTTGGAGTAGTTTCTCCTCAAGAGGGGGAGAAAGATCAACATTATATATGTACATTTCAAGTCATCGTTGTCAACCGACTATCCAAGGTGAAAGCTAAAATAAACTTCCATCCTTCTTATTTCCCTATGGCAAAGCTACTACTTGGATTGTATGATTACAGATCAAAACACCATGGAATATTGGAGGAAACACATGCCACGACACCAACAAATCTTCATTTTGATCATTTCAACCATGAAGAAGATGAATATCGTGGAGAGATACATATGCGAATGAGGTATGATGCAACTGCAACCCTCAAAGTTGGCGACCCATCTCCATTCTTTGGATTAGAAGAGTCGGAGACGACTCCTTTTCAAGAGGAGGAGGATGTGCACAAGCCAAGCCTCACTTACATGATAGAGTCGAGGACGACTCCTTTTCAAGAGGGGGAGGATGATGAGGACATTCCAGCCATACGTAATCCAGATGCCATGGTTACACCAGATGCATCGCTGGTTACGCATCAAGAACCAAGTGCTCAACCGGTTACGCAAGATCAAGGATTGGAAACGCAAGTACAAGTGAACAAAGGGCCGGTCACACGCAGCCATGTAAAGAAACTTCAACACAAGGTGCATGCTTTCCCCTCTGAGTTACGTTATAATATTGATGAGAATCATATACTAACTAAGTCTTGTACTCTGCTACTACTCAGGGTTACACAAGAGGCTTCTCTGCTGGGTTACGTGAAAGACGCAAAAGGTTACATAGAGGACACCAAGGCTACTGTCCAAGCTAAGAAGGGTTACGCAGACAAGACTCAAGGTTACGTGACAGAAGCATCAACTTCACGCCCAAGTCTATACCGTCTCAGGAAGAGAAAGGGGTCAAATGATACATTACTGGAAGCTCCTTGAAGTCAAGATTTCAACCCAACAAACGGCGCATCGTTTTGACTTCCGAGCTAGGAGTAAAGGCCATTTTACTAAAGACTGCGCAGAAGCTGGAAGGACGCGCATGAACTGAAGACCACTTCGTGAATGCTTCAACCAGTTGGCCTTCCACCTCCCAACGTGGTTACTGCAATTTACACTTATCCCACACCCCATCTAGGAGCATTGTTCCTACTATAAATACCCCCTATGTACCCCAAAGAACTCAGTTTTTTTATAATCATGAATTGATAGCCTCATATGGTTTGTCGCAGCTGATGCTGCTGAGTGCCTTGCGCATCCCCTGTTCTTCCTTGTTCTTCGAGGACTTGTGAAGAGATCTCTCTGAGGTCCGCTACTTTGTGCTATACGGCTTCCGTTCGGCTGCGTCGTATTGTGTGGATTAGTTCCGACTTGTGGTTCTACGGTCGTTTGGAGATCGAGTCGAAATCTTCGCGGTTTCGGTGACTTCTCCCCGACGCTTGGTCGCATCCAACCTCTGTTAGGTATAAAGTATTTATCCGCTACTTGCAGCAAGTTATCTTGTTACGAAACCTACTGCCGTGAAGATTAGGCCATCCCTAGGACCTTTCTTGCAACAATTCCTATTAGGTTTTCTTGTGATTCGTAGTCTTTTTTTTCTTGTGATTGTGAGATATATTTGTTTGTGATTGTGCGGAGGTGTTTTTCTTTGTGATTGCAAGATCTATTGTGAGATGTATATGTGATTGCAAGATTGTGTATGTGATATACATGTGATGGAGAAAATGAGAAAAGAAAAAAAGAGAGGAAAGAGAAGACCGGGGAGGGGCTCTACACCGGTGATGAAGTCAAAATTAGTACAGGGTGCCAACTGCTTTTGATCAAGAACCGAGTGGTGTAATCTTCCAGGAATTGTGTCTTATACTTGCCCTGCATTTTGTTGTCAAGGATATTTGTCATGTCCCACGGTCATGTAATCAATGTGCTCATCAACTCACTCGCTTAAGTAGTTAAGTGTTGGTAGGGACCCGGGTAGCCCAAGTGTGTGGAATGACCCCCTCTCGTGTTTTGTAAGGTCTTTGATGGATTGTGATCGCAATGATCCGATGTTATGTGAATAAAGGAAAGAGCACTGATAAAAAAACACATTATAGTACAAGTAAACTACTCTCCCTTGTCGGCGCACCCGTGACGGCTTTCCAAAGCGGCTATTCCCAGCTCCCCGCTGCTCACCAAGGTTTTAAATCCCGACCGGAAGGGAATCACCGTCCGGACGGTTCCTATTGTTCCAAACTGGTCAAAATTCAAAATTTGAATTTGAATTAAAAAAAGAAAAATTCTTAAAAAATTCTCAAAAATACTTTAAGGTGTGTAGAATCTAATGGTGTCAAAAATTTTCAAATATTCATTCATTTAGTATACTTTGCGGGCATTAGAAGTTCAACGAACTTCTAATGCCCGCAAAAATACTAAATGCACTAATATTTGAAATTTTTGACACCATTAGATTCTATACACCTTGCAATATTTTTAGAAAATTTTCTTTTATTTTTTCAAATTTTTAATTCAAATTTGAAAATACGTTAAATTTTCCACTGATTCGGCTTTTTTTCAACGACCGGTAAGCGGCCGGACCGCTATACCGGTCGAACCGGACCGTATACCGGTCTAAACCGATTAAACTAGGATTTTCAATTGAAGTTTGAATTCCTCCGGTTTCCTCCGGTTCCCGGTCAAACCGGATCGGTATATTGGTACCGGAGCTCGCGGGTTCGGTTCACGGCACCGGTATAAAATACCCTGCTGCTCACACCGCCTGGCCGCAGCACGGAACGGACTTCATGTTTGGCACGTAGCCCGCCATCTTCTTTGAGCTAACTGCGAACGATGAGCCTCTGCGACAGTCGTCAGACGGAGCCACGGAGGCGGGTGCGGAGAGGCGGCTGGCTCTCTGCCGCCAATCAACGCTGCATGCCTGCACACATCATCTGACTGAAATTACAGCTGTAAATAATTCATAATCGAGGCTCAAGAGTAGGTTAATTAAACTCCATCGAACCTCTGATTGAGGACACATCAATTTTCAGGGCTTGAGCCTGCCCGTCTATTTTACTATGTGTCTAACATCGGTGACCACGATGTAGTGAGCTATATATACTGTATGGATCACCAGATAATAGCCATACACAACAAGTCCCCTCTCATCATACAAAACTTAGTTTTCGGTCCCCACTAACAAATTCTCTGAGATCACAGCTAGCCACGTCAGCAACCGGTCCCACCACTCAGTCCCCACCCGGGCCCACGATCCGCCCGCACATCATCCCCGCGGCGCCCTACACGCCGCCCCCGCTTCTCCACCCGTCTCCGCCACAACGCCTTCAACTGCGACGCCGCCCCCTCGCTTCCCCGCCGCAGCCCCCTCGCCTCCCCGCCACCTCGCCTCCCACCGCGCCCTCCTCGCCTCCCCACCGCTACCCCTCACCTGCCTTCATAAAACAACCTCCATGGGCTATCGCGCTCAGGCCGCCGTCGGCGCCCCTCCTTCGCCTCCCCGCCCGCTCGCTCCGGCGTCCCTGGAGCAGCACCTGTGCCTATTAGATCGGCGATTCTCGAGCAGCTCTGTGCCAACCGAGGTAGCTGACCCCCTCCTCCCGCCTCTCTTCCTCGGGTGCCTGGTTAGGGTTTGTCGTGTTGGGCGATTTGGACGGTTTGCTAGATTGGGCCTAGGAATCGTTAGTCCAATCGTCCGACCTGTTGATTTGCGGAAGAAATTGGAGCCTAATCGTGCGAACTGGTGTTAACTTGGCAGAAATTGTGATCATTGACTAATCAAATTTTCAAAAAACAAGTCCGCTCTCACACAATATGTCGACGACCAGCCTCCTCATGCTTGCTTTTGCAGGGATCCTGCTCATCACCTTCCCAAGCCTCTTCGGCGGCGCTGCCGCCCACCGTCTGGAGAAATGCCGACCGAGCGGCACGCTGCATGTGCCGAGGACCAACCACACGTGTGGGGAATGCTGCAAGGCAGGGCACTCCTACCACACATACCGGTGCTCGCCGCCGGTCACCAGGCACACTAAGGCCATCATGACGATCAACGACTTCGACGAGGGCGGCGACGGCGGTGACCCGTCGGAGTGCGACGACAAGTACCACAAGAACACGGAGCACGTGGTGGCGCTCTCCACGGGGTGGTACCACGGGGGCAAGCGCTGCCACAAGCACATCCGGATCCACGCCAAGGGCAGGTCCGTGCTCGCCAAGGTCGTGGACGAGTGCGACACCCTACGCGGCTGCGACAAGCCGCACGCGTTCCAGCCGCCGTGCCGCCCCAACATCGTCGACGCGTCCAAGGCCGTGTGGGACGCACTGGGCATCACCGGGGAGGAGGTCGGCGAGTACCCTATCACCTGGTCGGATGCATGAGCTACCGGGCTCTGAGACAAGCTTGCATGCTCGCTTTACGAATTATCACTTGCTCATGTGTCATGGGTTTCCAGTGTCATGATGTCATGTTCTCGAAACTCCAATGTGCAATCTCGACGAATTAATGAATAAATAAAGTTGTTTGCCATGAAGTAAAATTGGGTTTTTTTGACAAAAAGCAAACATTGTATTAGAGCAGCATTCTTACAACTAGACCCTTCACAAAGGTGCCAAAAACAACAAGGTCCCTAGGGACACAACCAAACTCAACACCGGTGTACAGCTCGCCGGCGTACGGCTGCAAATGTGTCGCAGACGCTTGGAGCCAGGGCGGAGGGGCCTCGCCGAGCGTAGGCTTTAGGTGGACTATGATGGCGTCGTGTTGAAGCTTTGCCGGCAAACCGAAGATGTTGTTGAAGAAGTTGCCGACGATTAGATGGCCACCATCCCCAGATCTGGTGGGTGGCTCGCTGTTGAACTGGTGACGGAGGATTGCCTGGAATCTTGATGCAGAAAATTTGAATGCTGCGTGGACGGAGGCGGTGGCTGGAACTGGTAGAAGCGTTCGACGAAGAAGAGGACGCCAAAGAGACGAGCTCATCGGAGCAACCCAAAACCAGAGCAGCGACAGAGGCGGAGCAAAACGAAGCAGATCCAACCAAGAAAGGACCAAAGCGTTCAACGATGGCGCGATCGACATCGGAACAACCTTTGGGACTTCACAGCAGGGACGAATCAGTTCTGCCATGGAGGCAAAGGGGAAAAGGGGGCTGCGGCCGAGAAACACCGATGCGTACAACGATAGCGAAAACACCTCACCTGGAGGAAGCAGTGGCACCGGAACAACCAAAGAGAAATCAGGGAAAAGATCCACAGAACGAAGCGATAGAGGCTCGAAAATGAAGACCACGACAGAAGCGACCTCGGCGGATCTCGGCGGTGAGATGAGCGAGGCGAAGATACACATGGGAGGCCATCCATAGAGTATCACTCATCACCACCGTTCTCCCACTCAAGCTCCCAACCATCCGGAATAGAACCAGCCGATGGGGTTACTGAAACCACAAATTAAGCAAGAGTATACTAATACTCGTGAGACTTACGATAAAAGAAATTACAACTAGACATGCAAGGCTTTTTGGTCGGTGGGTTTGTTTTGCCAAAAGCGACTAAGAGTTGATCCTTAATTTCAAATTTTAGCTCATATTCTAGTATGTTAACCATTCTAGGTGAGCAGTGCCCATTAACACAACAAAATAAGCATTTGAGTATACTAATAATCGAGACTTGCTACCGATAAAAGAAATTACAACTAGACATGCAAGGCTTTTTGGTCTGGGTTTGTTTTCATAAAAGCTAAGAGTTGATCCTTAATTTCAAATTTTAGCCCATATTCTAGTATGTTAACCATTCTAGGTGAGCACCTGCTAAACAAGCATGTTGTGCAAACAATATTAAACAGCAACCAATATTAATCCAATATCGTCAATAAATACATGGGATAGCCGTGGTCAAGCCAACTCAGAGATAAGGATCATGCATCTAGGTTTCAATTCAACTCGAAACTTAAATGCACAAAACAAAACATAAATACCAAACGTAAAAGATATGAGTTTATCCAAAAGGTTATATGCACCGGCTTGCCTTCTTCTATGTTAGCAATGTTCTTTGGGCTCTTCCGACTTTGGTCCAGTCTTGAAGAACACTCAACTCGCTCACTTCACCATCTACTGTCCGCTCTCCTGGTGAGCGTGGTACGCACTGGCCCAGAATCTACACGCATACATGCATATGCATTAGGTTATGGTGAGAGTGGTTAATTAAAAGTCAACTTTGATGGTGACTGTGTACATATTTCAACAAATTAATTTAATTAACTTCACAAAATAGCAAGGTGTGTGTCCTAATGATTTTGAATAGATCCACCTCACCACATTTCAAAAATAAAACAAAAAGATGGCCGTTTGTTATTTACTTGAAAGCTATTGACCTTTCATAAAAAATTCATATAAAATTAAATACACTTCCAAAGGTCCTAAATTTTGGTACACAGCAACATATACCTAAACTAAGCTCACATGTCAAAATTTAGCTCCAGATAACATCTATTTTAATTTATATGAAAAGGACAAATTTCAGCCTAGCTTTAATTAATTAAATCTTATAAAAAGATTTGCTAATCTTTTTGATCTCAACTTTCTTCTACAAGCCATATATGTCAAATATAAGCCTCTGGCCAAAGCATAGGTGTAGATTAAAATTATGTTTCAAATTTTGAATTTAAACTCCTACACAAGATTAAATACAAAACACGTACCAAAACACATCCTAAAATCATATCCATCCTACCAGAGGTACTATTCATCAAGACAAAGCCCTAGGGTGAACTTGTGCTTAAAGAAAAGTTTATTAAAGAGGCTATAAAAAGCATCAAGATTAATCTAGCATAAAGCTTACACAAATCATCACTGAATATCTACATATCAAACTCCTGTACATTTTGGTCACAAATCTAAACATGCCATAAAGAACAACATATCCAAAATTCACTTCCATAGCATGAGTATATTTTAAACTACAACAAAAACACTTCAAACTGAGTTTGATTTTTCATTCAAAATCTACACAGAAAAACCCTATACAACCAGTGGAGTTCTTCACCAGGAAACCAAAAAAATGGATTTGCATTTTTCTGGTTTTTCTTCAATTTTTAATGATTTTTCTAAGTTGCAGCCGAAACCCTAAAGAATCTTATTACAACCAAGTCCCTGGATTCGTAGATAGGTCCTCAGAAATCACAACTAGGTCCTCAGACGAGAATCCCAATCACAAATAGGTCCCCAGGTGCCATGGCCGGCGATGGAGGTCAAAATCCGGCGAGCTCGTCGCCGGGATGGACCGGGGAAGTTGTGGGGAGTGACGAGGGGCTCACCAGCGTTCCGTTTTGAGGCATGGATGGGAAAAGAGCGTGGCCGGCGGGCGCCGGCGCGGTGCGCATGAACGCCCGCCAGCCTCCACTACCGGGCGGCACAGCCAGCAAAGTCGGTGCAGGGTAGGCGTCCTTGGGTGCGTGAGGAGGTGCGGACGTGGTAGGAGCTCAACGGGAAGGGGGCGGACAGCGAGCTCGGCGGCGGCTCTGCCTATGGTGATGGCGGAGCGGTGTGGAGAGCCAAGGGGGCTCAGTTTGTTTTACCGCGAACAAGGAGAGGTGAGGAGGCCGTGTGGTGGACTTAGGAGAATTCTCCTCGCCCTCGAGGCCAGCTGGAGCGGCGCATGCGCGGGTGGGCGCACGATGTCGACGGCGGAATGCGGCGCGTGGCACCAGACCGGTCGGTCCGCCTCCCTGGGCAGAGCAGGGGTCCAGTGGTCTGCGGAGTCCCACGGTCGTGCGGGTCCACAGCGAGGGATGCGAGGCGTCTGTACGCCGGAGGAAACGGGCGGCGACGCGTGGCGCTGCAGGACGCACGCTACGCTGCGCGGGCGACGCCGCGCCGGCGCTTTTATTTCATTTAGCACCTTTCAAAAATGCGAAACTCACTTTTCTTGTGTAGAACTTGAAAATCTCCAAAAATGAAAGTTGTAGAACAACTATAGGGCTTCAACTTTTTACAAAGGGCGACATATATTTTGATGATTGGTTTGACGGGAAAAACGTGGTGAAGTTTCAGTTTTTCTCGACCCCGTTTTATTGTTCATACTGCCTTTAATCCGGTTTTTGGCAAATTTACACTCAAAATTTGAATGTCCACCACTCATTTTCTTAATGAGTTGCTCGTGAGGTGTTCGATTGACACCAGTGGTGATGGTAACGACCCGCCGAAGTGCGATGAGAAGTTCCACGAGAATTTTTTTTCCTCGAATACATGCGCAGCGTATCATTGTATTAAGAAGAAAAAGAATTGGTTTAATGTTTAATTACATCCCAAATTGAACGGACTACAGATGCACACAAGTTGGCAAGCTAGCTGAACACAACCCAAAAGATAAACTCAAACATGAACTACTCACATCCCACACAACTTAGACGACTGCGTCTAAGCATAGCCCTCAGTCGATGCTCCATCCCACGATGGGAGAGCTCTTGCTTTTGTTCTTCAACATCGGCAAAATGTCCTACAATGCATCCATGTGGTGCGCGCGGGGGTCCTTCGCGAAAGAACTGTTGGATATATACCCTAGAGTCAATTGGATTGGATCCACTAATGGTTTGATGGATTTGATTCATTAGGGTACTAGAGTCTTAATAGGCTGCAAAGGTTGAAAGGTCCATTAGTGACCTCTATATATACAAAGGTGTGGAGAGGGAAAAACCCTAATCATCTATCTGCTACAGTAACAGTAACCCCGCGACGCTATAGTAACCCGCGGCGAACAGTAACTGTGGGTGAATAGTGATTTCTGCAGCCCCCTCCTCCATCTGTATCCTCCAGTTCGTGAGGTGCTAGTACATCTACGATCGGTGTTCCTTCCCCGTACGTGTGGATACCTTGGAGGTGCTACGTTTGGAGTATAAGGACGAACCGCACGTGAAGGACAAGGTGGACGTGAGCAACTGCATTGCCTGCTACCTCGACGTGTTCGTCTACCTCGAGACGGCCTCAGCATCTGCGCCAGTGGTAATCCCGTGATCTCCTCGGCCAGAGCCTCGCTTTAAATTTCGTTTTGCGCTACGTAGCCACCCCGTATCCCTTCAAGCGCTTGATCTGCCGAATCCGCCAAAGGCAGAGGTGTGCCAACCTCTATGAGCCGGCGCATAAGGAGCACCGCGCCTCGCTTTGCCGGTTTGATGACCGAGAGAGGGTCCAATGCTTGACGATGGCTTCGCCTAAGACCATAAGACTCAGACGAAGGCAATAGAGAGGGCGTGTTCACAAGAATATGGAACGCATTGTGACACTGTCCACAAGATGGTGCGCTAGCGGCAAGAACATAAGGTTCAACGCTAAGGGAAGGTCCATGCTCGCCTAGGTCGTGGATGAGTGTGACTCCTTCCAAGGCCGCGACAGCAAGAGCACACATCATTCAGCCGTCGTGCCACCCCAACGTAGTCGAAAGCAAAACAAGCCAAGGAGACCACAATTAGCTCAAGTTTTCTAACATCAAGACTTCCATTCCGGGATTTATGCTTGTTCTAGCTCAAGTTTTCTAACATCATTCCGGGATTTTTTCACCCTACTTTGACCACTACTTAGAGGTATTAAATAAAGTAAAACTACGTCCACAACCTCTAATTAAATTGCGAGATTAATCTAATGAGGTCTTTGACTGTACAATTAGATGATGATTACTGTAGCATTATTGTAGCAAATCATGGATTATATAAGTTCATTAGATTCGTCGCGTCAAACTGCACTGATCTGTGAAAAAGTTTTGTAAATAAACTTTCAGATTTCCTTCACACCAAATGCTTGATTTTTGAGGTTGTCTCGGTCACTTTTTCTCTGGCCACTGGATCTCGATCATACGGGTGACATTTTCTTTTGTTTTCGGGCCCGCAATCCTCCTTTCTCCACCCGTTAATAATCCAAGATTTTTTTTCTCGCGAATTCAGATCAGAAAGTTGAAACCCGTTTAGAGGGGGTCGGATCACCAGAATCTCACGACTCACCCACGACCCTTCGTCTCCGTGGCGAGCGAGGCACCAGGGGAGGGAGGGAGGTGATCCGGACGACAGCCGGTCGGCGAATCGTAGGTCCACGCGAGGTCGGAAGCGCCGGCGAGTATCTCCGCAAGCATGGTTTCATATCATCATTCCCTTCTCATTTTTCTCTTCGACTCTTCCCATTTTTCTGTGAGCGAAAAACAGGGTTCGCCGTGTTGCTTGCGGTGGAGGGAGTGAGGGAGACGATGAATGGGGGAGAGAAGCAGGCGGGAGCAAAGGGGCGATTTGGTGGACGCCGACGCCGGCTTTTCCCCCGGCGCTGCGACGAACCCATCCGGTGTCCCTGTCGTTGAGGTAATCTCCAGCTAATCCTCCATTTTTTTCTCGAATCAATTCGATTCGAGCCGCAAGCAGGGTCGTAGCTACTTGAGGAACGATGTTGTACTCACGGTTGTGTCCCCCTTCCATGTGATTTTCTCCTATTCTAGGGTTTTAATGTTTCTATTTCCATTTTTTGATTTGTCGAACTCTTTGGTTTGTATCTGATCTGTGGCCTATTAGGTTGGATTTGTTGTTTGTAATTGTTCGATTTGGGGGATTTTAGGGCAGGCTTTGTCAGTTTCCCTTTTTAGTTTGCAAATTTCCGGAATTTAATTTCCATAGGAAAACAAGACTTAACCGTTTGCTTTTCAACAATTCCCATCAACTAATTGATCATTTCATCTTAAGATAGCCCTTTTTACACAGGAATTGTTGAATTCTTTCTTTGTTTCACAGCTAACGCTAGCCTCCTTTTTGACACAAGTTATTTCTGTTAGCTGATAGTATCATAACTAGTGGTTATTCAAATTGTTAGGTTCTTCTAAAATAGTGCATCCTTTTATGTTTATACATATATACATTCTTTTTTTAAAACACTCACACACCCCCAGTCTTTTAAACTAAGTTATTCACCTAATTAATCTTGTCAATTGCGTGTTTCCTCATCAATCAAAGTAAAACAAAACTTGTGCAGATTTACTTCAACCATCTGTTTTTCCTAGATTATATTTATGTTTTCCTTGGTTACATTTTCTTTCACATATCTGTTTTTTTTTCAAGATGTACTTGTGTATTTTCAACAAATACTTGCATTTTTTCAACAAATACTTGTGTTGTCCCAGCTGCAATGTGTCTGTGTGTGTGCCGTGTTCATTTGTTGAAAATTTTGCGACATGATCATGCACTCATGTTGGGGTTTCCACTGACTAATATCTTTGTTTTTTCAGAAATGATTCATTGTTATTAAAAAGCAGATGTTTTTGAGGTTCGTATATGATATATCCATTTAAATTGTTAGGCGCTTTTTTTTTTACTTCAATGCACTTCCCAAGTTACCGATCTCCTGTAGTCTCCGAGAAGTATGGATCGATTTCGCTTTTACTATTGAAAAAGAGGTCATGAGCACTTTTACTACCATGAAAATGAGCATAAAGAAGGTTCCATTTTCCTTCATAATTTAGATGACATATTAGCACTTTTACTACCATGATTGGCGTTTTCAATTTTTTCTAAAAATTGTTGAGAAGTATTATAAATTCACATTTTCAATTACAATTAGGTTCACAGCTTGTTTTTTTTTAGAATTCACAGCTTGTTTTTGTGGTACTAAATCTTCATTTATTTTTAATTAGGTTCGCAACTTGTCTTCACTAGCAGAGTTACTGAAATTCTTCATCATCAAGAGCCTCGCTTTTATGTGTTGCGATCTTGCCATAACTATCTGCTAATTGATGTACTAACATTTTTTGTGTCTTTTGCAGGCAACAAGCTGACCAGTTGCACCTAAGATCATTAATTTTATGTTCTAGGTGGTTGAGGGCAGGGTATAATTTTTGCTCAGTCCAATCATGTTACACGCTGTGAGGAGAGCAAATTCAGCATGCAAATTAAAACATGCATTTACTTTTTCATGTATGTCAAAATATGTTGGATTTTGTAGATCGGAACTAACATGTGTGCAAAAAAAATTTCATGTTATATGTGTTTTTTTAATTTCTTATCTAGTCATCTAGGCTATCAAACTGAACCAGGTGCTAGGACAAATCATCAAATCACGGGTGTCATTCTGTGTATGATGCATAAGTGTAGTTTATTACTTGATCCTTAGCTTTTTGATAAAAGTTCTACAAGTTTCAACTGAATGTTGATATTGCCTATACATTGACCAAGAATTTCTGGAAATAAAGTTTTTTGCACATTGCTCATGCACCGACTATATACAATTGGATAATTTTCTCTCAAATGCCTCTTTATTTCGTTTTCTCAAATTTGTTGCTGACCTTATATTGTTCTCCTTTCTTTACAACCACATGCTGAAGAAAATATGTCTGATTATATCGTTTGAATTACTGAATTTTCTATTTTACTATGTGTCTAACATCGGTGACCACGATGTAGTGAGCTATATATACTGTATGGATCACCAGATAATAGCCATACACAACAAGTCCCCTCTCATTTTTCAAAAAACAAGTCCGCTCTCACACAATATGTCGACGACCAGCCTCCTTATGCTTGCTTTTGCAGGGATCCTGCTCATCACCTTCCCAAGCCTCTTCGGCGGCGCTGCCGCCCACCATCTGGAGAAAGAAATGCCGACCGAGCGGCACGCTGCATGTGCCGAGGACCAACCACACGTGTGGGGAATGCTGCAAGGCAGGGCATTCCTACCACACATACCGGTGCTCGCCGCCGGTCACCAGGCACACTAAGGCCGTCATGTGATCAACGACTTCGATGAGGGCGGCGACGGCGGTGACCCGTCGGAGTGCGACGGCAAGTACCACAAGAACATGGAGCACGTGGTGGCGCTCTCCACGGGGTGGTACCACGGGGGCAAGCGCTGCCACAAGCACATCCGGATCCACGCCAAGGGCAGGTCCGTGCTCGCCAAGGTCGTGGACGAGTGCGACACCCTGCACGGCTGCGACAAGCCGCACGCGTTCCAGCCGCCGTGCCGCCCCAACATCGTCGACGCGTCCAAGGCCGTGTGGGACGCGCTGGGCATCACCGGGGAGGAGGTCGGCGAGTACCCTATCACCTGGATGCATGAGCTACCGGGCTCTGAGACAAGCTTGCATGCTCGCTTTACGAATTATCACTTGAGTATCTCATGGGGTATCCAGTGTCCTTGATGCCATGTTCTCCCAAGTCCAATCTCGATGAATCAATGAATAAACATATTTGCTATGAAGTAAATCTGTTTTGACATTGTTATGGAAGTGGATTTGCCGCCACGTACTGTTGCACGTATGCATTCATCAGTTCCTCGTTTATGAACTTGGAATTATGAGTTTTTTCCCTAGGTCTGATCACAGTGGTTTCCCACTTTAAAAAGTTGATGCAACTCAAAAGAAGTTTGTCGGCTCCAAGTCAAAATCTGATATTGCGATGAAGAAACAAGCAAAATTGAACCTCAGAATTATTTATTTACACGGCAGCTAGCATATTGGACACAACGACGTTTGATCCGCAAGACACGAGGTTTGATTTTTTTCAATCTTCCCAAAAATTTCACTAATTAGCCGTCACATCAATTTGGGCCCATTTGGATGTCTTTGCTGTGCGAAGGCCCAGGCCCATACTTCCCTCGTACGCTCTCCTGCCAATATGCCATGCTTCAAGAGTCAGAGAGACAGAGAAGCAACATATCGTGTGCATGCGTGATAAATCATTGTCCTCCAAATAATCCATTCCAGTACATAAATAAATTATTGTGCCCGAGACGCCATTGAAAGCACATCCATCGGCAATCTTGATGCTGTCTCCGTTTTTAATCCCGTGCCCGTCCGTGAGGACCCAGCGCGCACCAATGCTTTTCGCTTTGGACGATGCCGGCGAGATGCGAATTCCAATGGATCTGAAACACGCCTGAACCTGATGCCTTGCACACTCGAGTGCGCCAGAGTCTTTTCTTATCGCCTGTTTTGAACTTCTGATGGCGAAATATAAATGGTGATCGTGTTTCACACGGCTTACCAAAATTTCAAATCGAAAATCTGCACGGCACAAAGCGGAGACGCAGAGGATATATGTTCGCCTGAATTTTTTACGTCAAAAGTAGCAACGGTTACGTCAAAAGTAGTGAGGAAAAGAATGAGTGGATGATTCGACGGCATAACTTTGAGTGCACTGCACCAACAACTCACAACTGCGCATCCTGTCCTGCTCCTGCAGAGTCTATCAGTCTACTCCTATGTATTTCAAAAAGGAAAAAGAATTGTGGCTCGTCGGTCTTCAATTCGCACTCCCATGTGAAAACTGGAAAGTCCTGAGCTCATTTTCAGACCAGGGCCTGGTTTAGACCTTGTTTAGTTTGCTAAAGTTTTTAACGTTTTCTCCGCTCTCTCTCCATCACATCACATTAAATACGTCAAAAGACATATGTTCGAGGATGAAATATAGGTAAAAATAACTAATTACACAGTTTTGATGTGCATGACACGAATCTTTTGAGTCTAGTTAGGACATGGTAAGATAATAATATTTACCACAAACAAACGAAACACTACTTCTAGGAGTTCAAACGTTGAAAAGCAAAATTTTCCACCAACTAAACAAGGCCTTAGATGGCTAAAGTTTCTAACTTTTTTCCACTCTCTCTCCATCACATCACATTAAATACACCAAAAGACATATGTTCGGAGTATTAAATATATGTAAAAAATAACTAAATACACAATTTGGATGTCGCTGCAAATCTTTCTGAGCAGATTGAGAAGATAATATTTACCACAAACAAACGAAACGTCTACCAGCTACGGAGTTAGAAGTTAAATTTGTAAATATTTCAACCAACTAAACGAGGCCCAGCTTTGCCGATCTTCCTTCCTATCTCCGTGACTGCATTGTCATTTTGTCGCGTGGGCACATATGCGTGGCAATGGCGCTCTCCCACCCATTCCCTTTCAGGATTGCTCTCTTGGGATTAGCTTTTGTTTGTTCCTGATGACAAGTGACAAATGCAAGTTCTCTTCATTTTTGGGCGCAAAACGAACTGCAAAATGCATCCGCACGGGTCTTTTTTTTTTTAACCTATCCGTGTGGCGTGGGATCTAAATCTAGTTCTACTAGACTACAAGGAATCTACATGATCCAACCAAAGAGTTTTTCTTTTCTTTTCATGACTAACAGATGGAAGATCGCCTAGCAGATGTTTTCCTACCTTCCATTGACCATGTCAGTTCAATTCAGTGACTGCATACACGCGTAATTTCAACGGCGATTGCACAGCAATTGTAGGATGAGCATGTGCCGCAAGAAAAATTCAGAAGAGCAAGAAATCGAGCGAAGATGTCAATCACCGAAAGCCGCAGCATCACCTTGTTAGACATCAAGAATCCCAAGAACGCAAGGCCACACCACCCTACCATCATCTTCCATTACACAATCCCCAATCCTATAGCAAAAAAAGCAAAACCGCAGGAGAGCAGCCGAGCTTCCGGAGCAAGAGACCCACCAGTTCCCCGGCGAAATCGATCACCGGAGCAGCGCGTCGCCGGGGGCGAGGACGAGGTCGGCGGCGGCGCGGCCGTCGTCGAAGTTGAGCGCGTAGCTGAGCGCGTCGTAGTGGAAGCTGAAGCGGGCGCGGCCGCGCCTGGCCCGCTCCGACCGC
The DNA here is from genome assembly GCA_022644695.1 of Cenchrus purpureus. Lineage (NCBI taxonomy): Eukaryota > Viridiplantae > Streptophyta > Magnoliopsida > Poales > Poaceae > Cenchrus > Cenchrus purpureus. The sequence goes on from CP053456.1 coordinate 166,376, forward strand.
AGCCGGCGCAGCACCGCGCGCAGGCGCCAGTAGAGGCCCCGCACCAGGCGGCTGCTGCAGCCCCGACCGCTTGCCACCGCCACCACCCCCGCCTCCACCGCCGCCATCCTTCCCTAGCTCACTTCCCCTCCTGCGCGCGCGCTCTAGCCAAGAGCCCAAGACTCTGGTTCTGTACTGCTGCCACTGTGCAGTGGGTAGTGCCGAGTGGTAGGGCGGCGCACGGTGGTGGACTGGTGGTGTGGACTGTGGGAGGAGTGAGGAGGATGGGTCCTATATACGCCGTCTCCGTCTCGGTCTCCGTCTCACTGGCAGGGGGGTCGCTTTTTCAACGCCTCCGGCCGGCTCCGCTAATCCGATTCGACCACGGCGACACGGCTAGTTCACTAGCCCGGCCACCACCACTCGGCTCGGGCACGCTGGCAACGTACCGTTGTCCGTTGCACGGCGCGTAGGCTGGGCGCAGGAACAAGCGTAGGGTGGGGACGGGGGGACGACGGGGCGGATTGGGCTCGGACAACGGGGGGTGGCCAGCAGCTAGCCTGTGGGTCACGTGGGCGCGCTGCGCTCCGCCGTGACAGACCGGCCGTTGTGGATTGGCGAGAATTTTCTTGCTTGCTTCTGCTTGAGGGATTCCCCCTCCGCAGCGTGGATCCTCGGGCCAGGGCGCTTGGATTTTTATGTCCGCTCCAGGCTCCAGCCCCGCGCCGGTGGGCAGTGTACAGTAGACTCGTTGCCCGTCGGCATGCATACGGGCGTGGTGCCAGGCCGCGCCAGCAGCGACGGGCCGACGGCGATGGAAGTCCTTGGTGAACGATGTTCTTGGCCGTCGTGGCCGGCGGCGGGACCGCGCCGCGCACGACAGGGTGGCCAGGCCGCCTTTTCTTTCGTTGCTAGCTGCCCCTGCACGGCGAATTGAGTGATAGCGGGACAGGAAGGAACAGTTACCGAATTCAAGGTTCGGCAGCGAAATGGAATTGTGTCCTCTGCGGCATGCTCCTGAGACGTGCATTCACTCGCGGGGCGGCCGGCCGCGGGCAGCCTTTGCTCGCTTCGGCAATTTTTTTTTAAATTGAATAGACTTTTCATTAAACTAAAGAGCTAGAAGAGTCTCTAGCTACAAGAACCTCAACACCCGAGGTGTACCATCCCAACACAGGACCGTTTCATGAGGAAATAAACAACCTTCAAGGCCACAATTACATTCTCTAGGACAGAACTAAACTTCCAAGACCTAAACGCTTCGAGCAGCATGCATTTGATCTCGTGAAGGATCCCTCCCGTTGGAGCTAGAGCAAAAGAGTTTGATTCCAGAGCCATCTTGAGCAACATAGAGTCGGTTTGATCACCACATGTTGGATGCCCAACTCCTCTGCGGCTCGGACGCTAGCTCTCGCACCCTTCCACCTCTGAGTGAAAGGCGTCTAACAAATGAGCACGTCGGCCACCCCCGCCTTAATCACCTCGCCTCATTATCTCTAATAACAAAACCCCACTCGCCGCTTCCTGAAAAGGATCCATCCGAATTTATCTTGAGGAAATCGCTGGCCGATGCCACCTTCTTTGTCTGGAGGGCTGCTCGCTTTGCCTATTGCCGAAACTCGACAGACATCTTGGCCACCAAAGCCTAACACTCCATCCGGCCAGGCCTTTCTCCTTCCAAATCCGATTCCTCTCCGCCACCATTGCCACAATAAGATGATCGCCTTCATCGAACATCCTCCTTTAGCCCCAGGACACCGCAACACCTCCCACACCGGCCTTGCAAGATAAAATGCCCCTAACAGCTTCAAGATCCAGCTCTGCCATACTTGTTTTACATATTTACAATTGAAGAACAAGTGGCCACCATCCTCATTAAGTCTCCCACACACAACACAACGTGTGTCCAATTCCATTCCTCTTCTTTCCAAATTTCATTCTTATCGCAATTGAGTTATGAGCCAAGCGCCATAGGAAGACACGAACTTTTCCTAGGCATTTTTCCATATCCCCTTCCGTAAGTTTTCCTCCATTATATTACTTCATCGATGATTGGGCATCACCATTACTCGACTTCTGCAGCTCGCGTATGTATGCACTAACGAGAACAGGCCTTTGGGTGTCGTAATGCCAAGCGATCATGTCCTCCATATCAATATGCACAGGCATAGCCAAAATTAAGTTACCGTCCTGTTCAACAAAAGTTTGTTGTACTAGACCGGTGTCCCATTGGCCAGTTGTTGGGTCTATAAGATCATCAACTGCTCGCTTCGGCAATTGGCGGGGTGGGTCGTGGGATAAGGGCCTGGAGCAGCACTGGCCGGCACACAACACGACCACGGGACACGGCGCCACCGTGGACCTATGGGTTTCAACGCACGCCGGATCGATCTACTACTGAGGAACGGTGAGACCATCCACACTCGTTCTCCTTTATTTTCTTCTTCAAAACGGAATATCCTGTCCTAATCATCAAGATTCTTTCCTTCATTTCCAATTTCCCCGCACTCATGTTCCTTCATATCCTCCTCTATGGCCCACACTTAGATTTTTATTCCCACACACCCCCAGTGCCCACCACCTCCCAACCACCCACCCACCCCGCCCCCGATCCACATCTCCTCCTCCCACCGCCCTTCATCGCCGGGCGACAAGATCGGGCAGGGATCGGCACGCGCGCCGTTCAAGGCCACGGGCGATGGGAGGCGCCCAGGCCTCCCCGTCGAGCTCGGATGCCCTCCGTGCCCATGGAGGAACCGAGGCAACAGGCCCTCCAGCCAGTGGAGGAACCGAGGTCGTGGGATGCCGAGGTCGCCTCCCTCCCGATTAGACCTCGCCGGCCACGAGGAGTTGCTGACGCGATTGTGAGGTCGCGCGCGGGTCCCCGAGACGCCCGCGAGCAGGTCGCCCTCCTTCCCGTTCTTCTTCCTCGCCTGGATCCAGTGAGCCTCGGTCGTGCCGAACAGTGGAAGAGGAACAGGTCCTTCATACGGCGGACGCCCGCCTGCTCCTTCCTCCACGGCAACTCGCTCCTTCCGTCCTCGCTCCGCCCTCTCCTCTTTCTCGCTCGCCTCCCAGATCGCCGTGTCCGGCGGCCGGCCGGACATCTCCCGGTGGTTGGGATGGCGCGGAGACGACAAGCACTCGAGCAAAGACGGCCCACCCCGGATGAAGGAGTCCGCGTCTCGCGGATATGAAGGAGAAACGGGCGACGGATTTCCGCCGCCGCAGGAGACCGCTGGCGAGAGACGGATAAAGGCACGAGTGCGGGTGGTCTGAGCACGACAAAATACGGATTTGCGGTAAAGCAAGGTGCCATTGTAGAATTGTAGTACAAATCGGCAGTGGCGCTAGCAGCCAAGAAGCCCTTGTCGACGAATTGTCGTGTCCGCGTAATCAGCGGGACGCTGAAATTGTGAACTGACAGGCAACCTCGATCCTTGTTAACGGAACACTGGCGGTTTTTGGAACCACGCGTGCATGGATCGACGATCCAAGGTGACCCATCGCCTGTCGCCATCTCAACCTCAAACAGCTTTCTTCAGAGCTGAGGTTGATGTTTCAATACCGTCAACTCTAGCAGCAAGCCAGCAAATGGACCGTGGTTTTTTTTACAACAAAATAGACCGTGGTTGACTGCTTCAAGCTGTTGTGAGAGTAAAATACTATTGAGTGACTAGTGTTGATTAGTGGTTGATGTTAATTTTGTGTGAAAGAAACGTAGTGTAAATCAGGCGAACAAATACTCCCTATGTTGTTTTAGCAAGGCAAAGTTATGGTAGTTCGGCTGAGAGTAAAATACTGTGAAAGAAAGTTTAGTCTTAATCACATTTAAATTATTCCGTAACCCAAAAGACTTCCAGTGAAAAATCTAGTGGGACCATATCACGAATCACGGCATAAAGAATAGGATCTTCTCCCGTGCTTTCTTTGCCGAAAATATCTTCAGATAAATAGAAATCAGTCAAAAGACCTGCCGGATCAACAAGAACGTAAAGCAATTTAAGCACAAAAAGGCAACAAAGGCCAAAGGCTTCCTGAATACGTACTCTTTAACTAGTCAATTCGACAGCCGTTATGATCAACTTTTTTTGAAAAGGTTTATTATCAACTCTAGCGAACATTTTTTTATTCTGATGACAACAAGTTGAGGCAAGAAAGCTCTTCACCTCCCAAGCAAGGGAAGAAGATTCTCACAACCTGCAGCGCTATTTTCACACGCCAAGTCGCTGTGCGTAAGTAGACTGCTGTTACATCATGTTTTGTATCAGGTCATTCCATGGCTGCATAGTGTGTTTTTTTAAAAAAAGTTGCCTAGTGCGCCGGGATTTTTATATCGAGATTTTTTCCGTAGCTGACAATTTTTTTTCTATTTGAGCTCGTTTCTTAGGATTTTTTTTAAAAAAAGGCACGGATCAATTGATATGCATCTTTTTTTGGGAAGCTCGTACATGATAACCTTATCTTGTGGGATCGAAGCTTTAGCTAGTGGACGGTAGGATCGGTTCCTGTCCTCCAGAGGGGATAAGATGAGTTGAGTCGGGAAAATAAAAAAAAATGGGAGGGAAGTATCGGCAATGAAAAGGGGTCCTAGCTGCCATGAACCGTATGTTAAGGCACAAGATGGAGGAAAGCATCACCACAGGTTGCCTTCAGTTCCTCATTAACCCAGAGTGAGGGTGAGAAGAAAACACCAAAAAGAAAAAAAATTGCAGGCGGCCGGCAAGGGATATTGATGGAGGTTACGACGATGGGGTTCGTGCGCCCTGGGAGCGAGGTACGGCGACGGCAGGAAAGAAGCCACGCTTTTTCAGGGTGGCCCTCCCGTGACACAGTGCGTCGTGCTGCGCTGCGCTGCGCTGCGCTGCGCTGGGCGCGCGCGCCCCCGGCCGGCGAGGCGACGGCCACTTCGACGTGCCGGAAGGAAGCCGGGCCCGGCGGATGGATCGGTCGCGCGGCGCCCACCGTCCAAATCCTGTCCGGGATGGCGAGATCTGTCTCGTGCGTGTGCGGTGTGCCTCCGGCTCCGGCCAGCAAGGCGGCAACCCGCCGCTCCCCAACGCCCAAACATGCCTCTACCGCCACACGCTAGAGAGCCTACGCGTGATGAGTTGATGACACAAGGAAGCTGAACTGAAGTATGCAGAGATCCACATCCACTGCAGCCATGAACAGTTGCGGCCATGGATTGGACCACAACAATCCATAGCTAGACTGCTAGTGCGTGTCCGGGCTGAAGAACTTGTGAAAAACTCTTCATCATGCGCAGGGCCATCCTGGCGAAAACCGAGGCCCTGTACGAAACTCTAAAGTAGGCCTACTAATATAATTAGTTTGAACAATAAAATAACATATATTGTATAATGTATTATATAGCAACTTTATACATTACGAATCGTACCTATTTAATCATGATTACATAATTTTTACTTGAATAGCATCATTTTTCGGGTTCCTCAAAATGAAATTGTCAATAATAGACTTATACTCAATCGTTTGTGTTGTCAATAAGAGCTTTCTGAGCCTCAATATTATTTTCGGACTTTGTTGACCATCTATAGGATCATTGTTAACATTGCTATCAACTACAGGATCTTGATCATGAGTCCGATTATCTAAAATCTCTTGGGCTTCTTCTATTATAAATCTATTCACGGCTCATTTCTGAGATTGAGTTAAACCCTCTAATCTTTGTATTTTTTTTCTACGCTTTTGATAACCCGATTCATATTTTCTAGGCCGATTTGCAAAAGACATGGTTTGGATCTTGAAACACTAGACGTCTAGATCAATTGATGCAAATATACGTACAAAAGATGAATGGGACAAAAATTAAGGGTGATACGGATTCACATTAATGAACTTATCAACATACAAGAAGTCAAGAACTAGTCCATATGATCAATTGAATAAAACAAATACCTATTAACTCGTACAGATTGATTGCATTAGGGTAGCAGGCCAATCTTTATGACTTGAAGGAGCAGACGTCCTCTTTTGATGGCTTCAGACTTCAGTTTGAGCGATTGAGGCGAGAGTATGAAGATGAGGCGGCGGCGAACGAGATGAGGCGGCGGACGTCGCGGCCGTGGAAAAGAAGCCGGCAGTCTGCTTTGCTCCCGAGGGCAAACGTCATTTTTTTTAGAACCCCGAGTGCAAACTGCAAAGCAATAGGATTAATCTTTGGGCTAAAGACGCATCTCCAAGAGTTTGCCAAATTTTACTTGGTACAGATTTGTAAGAACTTCTAAAAAGATATGCCAAGTAAAAAGAGTTCATCTCCAACATTTATAATTCACTCACAAATCCAGATCTAATTTACATCGTGAACCCGAGAGAGAAACAAAATTATGTTTCTACCTTCCACCTTGAAAACTTAAATCAGAATCCTCGAGAAAAACAAAATTATTTTTATACTCTTCACCTCTTCTAATCCGAAAGGCGCGGATATATCGCCGGCGCATATGCGCTGTGGTAGTCGGTTTTTCCCAACTCGGATAAATGACAACGATGGGACCCAAGCTGTAGAGAAGGTTTTGCTTTTGCCAAAAAGTAATAAACCACAACTCGAGATGAATCATGGAGTTAATGAGCTGCGTTACAATTTGAGGCCCCAGAAAATTGGAGACCCTGTTCGGTTGAACAGGCTGCACGCTCACAGGGACGGTCCTGATCATGCGGTTTGGAGCTTCGCTAGACCTGATCCTCCAAGACTGGATGACCTTAAACCCCTCTCATTTGGTCCTCTTTCTAGGACGGAGAAAAATAGGATTCATAAGAGGAATCTCCTCTTTCAGGACGGACAGGTAAGCGGATAGACTGAATCGCAGAGGTTTAGCGTACTACGTGACAGCGATGTGCTGAGCGGGTACTGTATTTCGGACGTAGTAGTAGGAGCGTAGCGTAACTACCTTTTTTTTTAAAAAAAAATCATAACTTTTTTATATAAATTCGGATGGAGGGAAACTCTACACCAAAATTGTATATCTCAACGAAATCTACAGCTTTATAGTTCAAACTGTGCTCTACTGAAATCATTTTGATACTTAAATGATTGACAATATGTCAATTATTTGAGCATCAAAATGATTTTAAATGAAAAAGTTTAAACTACAAAGTTTAAATGCCGATGAAAGCTTTAACTTTCTTATAATTTTTATCCTCATCTAAATTCATATGAAAAGGTTATGATTTTTTAAAGATGGATTGACACCTACATCGACGGGGGTAATTGTTTAAAAGGCGTTATACTAGTTACGTAGGGGTGGATTCGGATGTCTGGATATCCGAATTATCCGAATTCGTATTCGATAAAAACACCAATATAGATATCCGTATTCGTATTCGTTTTTAATGAGCATGTTAAATGGATGTATTCGTACTCGATTTTCCATATTTTCTCTATCCGGTTCCATATTCGTATTCGACAAAAATGTGGACTATCCGACAATATTCGACACTATCCGTATTCGTGTAGAATAAAGTAGTGATAAAGCCGTCTAAAACTTATTTTGATGACTAATTAATAAGTACAAAATGATGTTAATTCAATATTGTTACCTAAAAATGATGTACATCATCTAAACTATTAAAAATATCCAATAAATAATTATGTTAGTCTAATATTACTAGTGATATACAATAATAAATTTTAATACGACCAATATTATATTATTTTTTAATGAATGAATTATATTTATTCAGTAGTAGTAACATATTTTTTTATACTCATCGATAAAACAAATCTATCTGTTTTGTATTCGTATTCGAATCTATTCGACAAGATTCGTATTCGTATTCAAATTTGAATTAAAATGTGGTAAATAGTGACATCCGGATCCGAATTCGAAGGTATCCGATCCGAATCTACGTCCGTTTGAACCTGGTTCCCTGCCGCTCTTTCATTTAACAGTAGCACTGTAGCCTAGGACAACTGATGCCGGATCTCCACTTGCGCTGCATATCGATCAGATCTTACGGCCCAGAATCATCATCACCCCCGCGCCGAGCGCTTCGACAAACGCTACGCAAGACACACACCAATGTGCTCGCTCGTTGTGGTATTCAGAGAGGACGATTTGATCTGTTCATGAACGTTTAGCACCTAGGGATCGTTTTCTTATGAAACGAACTCCACCAGCAGCAGCTGTCGTGTAACGTCGTGGTTCAGTTCTTCGTAGAGCAGATCACGCCGTGAGTCACAAGGCAATACATTTCGATAGATGCAAAGTTTGACGGGGCTTAAAATATTCTCTACAAAGAAAATGATTCTTGCTGCCGACCAATCAGCTCCCCCCGACCCCCGGCTGCGACGTTCTTCGCCTGATGCACGACAGCACGAGCCACCGGACCGCGATACTCCAAGCACCAGCCTGTCGACACGAGCTCGCTCGCTGGCGTCGCGGCCAAAGTGACGCTCCAATCGCTCTCGCTACACGCACACGGGCGCTTCTACGTGTCAACGTCCATGGGCGACGAGCTGACCGTGGAGGTGGAGCTCCACCCAGAGCCCCGGCTGGTGTACGTGATCAGGCAGGCCGCAGGCCACCACCACGCTTTCGGCCACGTCTTCCCATATTCTTGCTCCGTCGGCGTTTACCAGGCTTGCTGCGTTGATTTTCTGCCCGGAACAATGTAGAGTGGATATCAAGCTATGTGCAGTGGTCATCCGCTCATGCCAAAATCGAGCTGAATTGGGGATGCATAATCACGATTTTTGAACCGACTACCTGATACATAGCATTTGGCTTGGAGGTTAGCCGAGCATTTGATCATATCGCGTACTCCCTCCGTCCCAAAAAGAATGACGTTTTAGAATTCAAAATTTGTCCCAAAAAGAATGACGTTTTACTTAATTTGGAATGTGTGCATGTGCATGTGAGCATGCAACAATCAATTAGCACTAAATATGGCAAATAAATAGGGGCAATCATGGTCATTTCACCTCCTTAATAATCTGTCCTAAAATTTCTAGAATGACATTCTTTTTGGGACGGAGGGAGTACTAATATTTTTTTTAAAAAATTTTGCAGGAGCTCTGCCTTGTCATCTCTACTATAAAGAAACGAAAGAATTGAGTTCCTCAAGATTAGACCACTTGCCTCCTCACAGAGGCCCCACTTTTCATGTCCAGGATGATGAACCAAGAGGGGGAGATTGATTTGGTCATAGTTTCGCAGTGCAAATTGGTTCTCCCACCCCAAACTTTTCACCCAAACTTCTACCCACCGGACCCACCCTACCATCACATGTCAATGGCGTCCACGTCGCGTTTGAATTGTGTGCATGAAATCAAACGGGCCATTAGCATGCACATATTTTCCCTTTCTTTAATTAAAGGCTTCATTTAGTTTGCCATGTATTCACCGACGCCAATTGATTCCTTGCTTATCACACATCGTGGCGGGCTGTCATCACGCGCCTGTTATTTCCTTTATTTATTCTTTTATCAAGGAAAGATAAATTGATTGGCGTGATTGATGGCATGACTCAAAAGGAAAGACTAAGGAACTCAAAAGGAAAGAGATATTGATGTAAAAAGTAAAAGGAAAATTGATTGGTGTGACTGATGACTCATCAAGGAAAGGAAAAACAAGGACTAAGGAAAGAATTGTTGTGTCATTTTGCCAATGGTAGCCGCGTCATTCATAAATAGTTAGTAAGGAAAGGGAAAATAAGGAAACATCAAGTAAGAAAGACCCGCCCCCGTCAATCACGACTGTTGTTTCCTTTCTTCATTCTTTTTCAAACGCTTCGGAGGCAATCACGATCGTTGTTTCCTTTCTTCATTCTTTTTCAAGGCAAGAGAAATTGATTTGCGTGATTGATGGTATGACTAAAAAGAAAATACTCGGGAACTCAAAACGAAAGAGATATTGATGTACAAAGTAAAGGAAAATTGATTGGCGTGACTGATGACACATAAAGAAAAGGAAAAACAAAGAAAGAATCACTGTATGATTAGATGTACTAAGGAAAGAATTGCTGCGTCATTTTGTCAATGGTAGCCACGTCATTTATAAATAATTAGCAAGAAAGGGAAAACAAGGAAAGAATCACCGCGTGATGAGGTCAGCAACATTCAAATGCAATTAGATGGATGACATTTATATGTAAATGATGTTTTGAGTCCTTAAATATTTCCTTTTGAGTTCAATACTCTAAATCACGCTAATCAATACTTCTTCCTTTTTTTACACTCCGTGTTCCCTATAAAACTCAATTCTCTCCACGAGCCGCTAGCACCACCACCGCCTCCGGCCGACCCTCCTCCCGGTCTCCTTCTTCCGCTGGCCTCGCCTTCTTGCCGGTGGTGGCGAGCTCCTCCGTCGAGGATCGAGCACGCGGTAGGTGAGCTCCCCCACCGGGGTGCGGCAGCGCGGTCGGCCTTGGGGCGGGCTCCCCTGCCGGATCTGCGGACCCTCGTCCCCGCCTTGAAGGTGATGGCGGTGACGCCGCCTCCCCTATCTTTCAAAACCGCCTTGAAGGTGGTGGTAGTGATGCGGCACGGTGCGGAGACGACGTGGAGGCTAGCAGGGTGGATGGTCGATGGACACCAGCTTCCCTAATCTCCAGGTGTGAAGGATGAATTGATGCTTTTTATAATTAGATTTACTTTAATATCCTTTTATTTTCTACATTCATACTAATTAAACCTTTTATATAATTCTTTTTATATCACGTGTGTGCCGCACGTGCCTTCCACTAGTTTAATAAGGAGAAGAATCAAGTTTAGAAGTACATAGGTGATATTACAAAATAACCGAGGAACACCACAAACTCTAGGCAGGCTAACATGATAAAAACGACAAAGTGCCCGAGCCACCACCACAGGCAGCTAGTCTAAGCCGAACCTCCTCCTTGATGAAGGCCAGAACTTGCTGCGGCGACGAGCTTTTCCTATCAAACACACGTCAATTCCATTCCTTCCACAAATTCCAGGCAGTATAGATGAGAAGTGATGAGCCCTGGCGTCGCCTATCCTTTGGCATAGCCTTTGAAGATGAATTCCACCAGTCTTCCAAACCCTCACCAGGCCGCGGGGTTGTAACCAAATTTTCAGACCAGTGCGCCACCAACACCCAGACCTCACGCGCGAACACACAGTGCAAGCACAGTGAGCCGCGTCCTCCTGCTCTTGATCACACAGGGCACATATGGGATCGCAGTGAATATTTCTGATGATCAAATTATCCGCAGTAAAAATATTTTGTTGCACCAACAGCCAGGCGAAAAAACGATGTTTACCCTCCACTTTTGCTTTCCAGATTGCCTTAGAATTGAAGGAGCAGAAGGATCCCATGAACTGAAAGTTATAAACTGACTTTGCCGAGTATTGTCCATCAGCAGACCATCGCCACCGAATTGCATCTTCCCCATCAGTTAACTGTACTTCCTGCACCTTAGACCACAAGGTCATGAACTCAGCCATTTCTGTAGCACTCGTCATTCGCCACAGCCCCCTGGTCCATTTATCGTTCTGTAGTTCCTCATGCAGCGGCAAGTTTTTTCGCCAAGCTAGCTTGTACAAGTTTGGAGCAAGGTCCCGTGGCGCCTGACCGTCACACCATGAAGAGTCCCAAAACTTTGCCTTGATCCCATTACCCACTGTGACAACAGGTCGATACGAAGAGCTGACGGTCGAGTCAGTCAAGGCACATCCATTCCCACCCAAGGGTGATCTGGTTCAGTCCATTGGTACCTCAACCTTAAAGCCGTACTAAAAAGCTCCAAGTCAAGCACTCCTAGCGCCCCCCCATCCTTTGGCCATTGCACCAGCGAGCTGCCCCCATTTGCATCCCCTGTCCCCTTCCAGAGAAAACTCCTAATTTTATCTATTTTTTTGACAAGCCACTTCTTGGGCGCAAAAGCTGTGAGCATGTAAACCGGCATAGAAGACAGCACAACATTGAGCAATTTTAATTTGCTAGATTTATTGAGGAACCGCCCTTCCATGTGGGCAACATGTTAGCCATCTTATCAATCAACGGTTGGAAATCTTCTACTCAAAAAAAAAAATCAACGGTTGGAAATCCACTCTCCTCAATTGCCGGAAGTGCAGCGGCATTCCAAGATATCTGCATGGAAAAGACTGAATTGGGCACTCTCCTCATATGTTATCATTGTTTGGTCATTTCATTGCTGGATGTCCGGTTGCATTATCCTTCTAAGTAGTCAAAAGTTTACAATCACCAAGGAATGGTACAAATAAACTTTTTTGAAGTTTGGCTACAACAAACAGATTCGAAATTAATTGTGATCTCAAGTTTGTGTGGGAATCAGTGTTCAAGTTACCAGATCAAGAGAAAATATCGGAGATAGCCGTCAAGACTGACAGACTGATTTTCGGTCAAAATTTTGGCCCAGATATTTTAAATCGTTGAAGGTTCAGTAGACCCCTGAAAGACACCAAAAACAATTGATATACTCCGGTGGTTGATGTATTAAACTTGCTAGGTTGCAAAAACAAGGGTATTTGTTCCAGAAAGGAGAGTCCGTGGGCATGGTGCGGATCGCACCAGCGGTTCGTCGAACCTATCCATAAAAACAATCCTAATGGGCTCCTTCTCTGACCCACGAAGCCGCTTTGGTTCGACGGATCAGACTCCAGCGAACCAATGGATCGAGGGGTTCGACCCACCTTTGACGACACCGCAGCGCTGCAACGAAGCGGCCACCGAGCCGGGCCGCCACCTCACGGCGCTATGGCGGCAACCAAGGAGACGCGCGCGTCGTTCCACCGTGCTGTTGTGAATGAGTCGATACGATGCTGTAAGGATTGAGCAAATCGAGACGGCCTGGCGGCAATGTTATTCTCCGCCTCCGCTCGGTAGTCCGCTCTCGGGCGCGGCGGCGCTCATCTGGTGATCGCCGGGAGGCGTGCCTCACCACCGACCGATGAATCGTAGCCCTGACTAGCCTAGCTACGGGCCTACGGCGGTCGCCCCTGGTCTCACCACCAGTGGCACACGAGGATGGCCAGTAGAGCGCCGCCGGAGTCGCCGCTCTACCACCAGTCCCGGCGGCGCGACCGGGAGTTGCCGCTGAGGTGCTGCACGAGTGATCCTTGAAGCCGGCGGCGTCCGAGGTGACGAACAACGTCGTCGCGATGCAATGCAAGTGACCTTGAGATGAGGCCGTCCCGCCCGTCCATGTTTCTTGTCCCTTCACTGCTCCTCAACGTGTCTCTATTCTGCAGCTATCGTGGTGGGGACGCACCGTGACTTGTCTTGCGTGGAGGAAGGCTAGTTGTCTAGCTAGCTGCACGAAGCGCCGGATGTCCGCCGTCAACTAGCACTCGGCAGTGCTTGTCACCGCATGCGTTTGAACAACAAATGGATCGACCCGCATCGAACCATCGGATCACGAAGGCAGGCAGCTTATGAATACACCGTGCACCATAATTACTCGATTGGTTCGATGGGTCGATTGCGGTTCGCTCCATGGAGCAACCACGCCCATCTTACTCCGGTATGTCCAACTGTCCAAGAATGTTTAGCTCCAGGAGCAGTTGTCAATTGTCATGTTGTGATTCTTCCTAAAACATAACATATATCGGTAGTACAAGGGAAGATATACAAAATTTCGACAAATCCACAGTTTGAGGAGGGATTAAAAGGTTGGAATGAAGAAAGGTTCCGGACTATACAGCAACTCCAAGAGGATAGCTATCTTGACATGGTAAGTTAAAATGAAAAAGAAAAATCTTGCTAAAAACTGAATCCAACACTTCAGAATACCGCTATCTCGCTATCCCGCTAGCTATCGTGCCGTTGTTTCGCTAGCCATCTTTGATGAGCGCTGCTCGTTATCCTGCTGGCCTCGCCGCCTCCCGCGCCTCGGCTCCCACACACTAGCTGGAGCGTGCCGTTCGAGGTTCGCCTGACTCCAGAGCCCCCACCCACCGCGCCACGGTCTCCACCGCTGGCCGTGCCACCAGGCGGGCAAGCGGAGCTCCGCTGTGAGACGTGAGGCCGCGCCATGGATAGGGCGAACGGAGCTCCGCCAGCTGAACGTCATGGGTGGCGAAGCCATCGTAAGCGGCCATGGGTCGGGGCGGAAGCTCCATCGGTAGCCGCCGCGCCACCATCTGTGGAGGTCGAGGACCGCCGTGGGACCACATGCGGGCGGGTGAGCGGATCTCCGCCACGGCCGCGCCACCGGGCCGCGAGGGCGAGGTCCTCCACGTGAGCCGACGCCGGCGGCGAGTAGGCGGTGTGGATCCGCACCCCTCGACAATGCAAGGGGCCGCCATGGACGGGAGCGTATGAGCAGGAGCGAGATAAAGTTGTGGGGTCCACGCGTCATTGAGTTGGAGAGAGGAAAGGAGAGAGGAGTTGAATATGAAGAGCAAGATTTTGACTAGTCAGTTGGAGTGTAAGCAAATATAAAAGAGGAAAACTTAGCTAAATGGCTAGCTAAATAGAAATATATTGAGTAAAATTTAGCTAGACTCTTGGAGATGCTCTCAGGAGCCCACCATCACCTGTTGAGCGCCGAACTGGCATGTTGCGCTTACGTCAACAACGAGTTATTCAAATTTGAACAATCTTTCAAAAATAATTGAGCATACATGTCATGTGCACCTATGTGATATTACCTCCAAAGTAAAAAAATATCAATCTTTTTGGATTCATCATATCAATATTCTACACATACGGTGATTTCAAACACATTTTATTTTACTATAGTTAAATTATATAAAATTAAGTTTTATCAATTTTTACAATAAAAAAGTTTTTATCAATTTAATTGGGATAACAATGACTTTAGAAAGTATATGGACCTAAATGACACCTGAAGTCAAGTTTAGAGGGATAAATTTGCACTTTGAGAGTATATGAATCTAAATGACACCCGAGCCAAAGTTTAGAGAATCAAATGCATTTTGAGAGTATGGGGACCTAAGTGACACAAAGTTTAAGGACCACCAATGCATTTTACTCTTTTTCATTTTATATTCTCGTTTCCTTGTTTTAGTTTTATTCTCGTATAGAATTATGATCTTTCTATTTTTATATTTTCATGTTTTAAAAGTGTATGCATATTTTATAGTAAATATTTGTTCTTTCCTGTGTGATTTGTGAATATTTATTATAGGTACATATTTGTTCTTTCTTTGTGAATATTTGTTCACCCTCCGTGAATATTTGTTCCTCTATGAATATTTGTTCACCTTCGTGATGATTTTGTTCCCCATTGGTGAATATTTGTTCTCCCTCTATAATTATTTGTTCCTCCTCATGGAATATTTGTTCTCCTCCCCTTTGTAAATATTTGTTCTCCTTAGTAAATATTTGTTATGTGTATGTTAATATTTGTTCTCTAAATATTTATTTCCCTTAAAAAATATTAATATTTTTATTAAATTTCTTAAAAAATTTTATATCTGAAGATAATTAAGTGTGAGCTTGTTTCAAAGGTGTTGTCAAAAGAAACAAAGTGATGCAATCAGAATCCAATTTGGATGCTTCTTTTGTTATTTTTTAAATTTCGAACTGTATGCATGCGAGTATCCGAATTTGTTTCGCCAGTTCGTATAATTTGTTCGTTCTATATGATTATTTTGTTCTTTCAGTTTGTTGAATTTGTTCCACGTGAACATTTGAAAAATATGCAAATTTATTTTAACAAATGAAATAATTTTTTTGTCAAAGTGTAGTCAAGTGAGATCTTGTTGCGAAGATTTTATTGTTAGAAACTCAATGGTACAATTGGAATTTAATTTTGATGCTCGGAGTAAGATTTATAATTTTTTAATTCTCAAATAGATTTTGCACATGGATGACATTAGCAGGTTCGTCGTCACTTGCATGCATGCACCAGCTCACCACCCACAGAAGAAACAGTCTGGATATAAGGCTGGTCGCACTCGAGTACCTCCATACGGCACGACAAATGCTCCTGTCCCACTCGTCGTGGCGGTTTTGAGTGCCTCCATCCATCCGCCCTTGGATCAGATCACCAACTCCAAATGCCTGGTCCCATTCACCAGGGTTGGCGTGGTGTGATGGAAGAAGGCACTCGAGCGCTGAGAGAGCGCAGAAAAAGTAGGAGAGAGATGATAGCGTGGGGAGAGAGAAACGCTAGCTGTGACGCTTTTCTGTAGCAAACGGAATCATGCAGTTTGGTTTACAGACCTGCGGTGCAGCTGTTTCGTCTCTACACTAGCGTTCAGCACCTTTTAGCGTCGGATGCGACAACACCAGATTTATCGCCTTCGGTGATATATAATTGCCCCCGTGTTCGCATGTGTGCTCGACCGTGTTCGTGTCTGTGACGGCGCGTGGTGGTCTACTGTGTTTGGTGCTCCCAACCCGACGCTGCCCGCCTTCCACAGTGACATCAACAGGCCGAGCGACAACAAGACGCCCCTTGGCAAAATGCTCGCCGGCGGAGCAACGACGTAGCTAATTGGAAGTGCCTGATGCCACCGATGATGCCCCTCCCCTAGAAGCCGTGGGAGAGACCGTGCGCAGGCGCACCGGTAACCTCGTCCCCGCGCGGCTCGCTGGCACCGGCCCGTCGCGACGGGGAGGGGGGCTTCCGCACCGAGGACGCCCGCGGCGACGCCGATGTGAGCTCCACGGACCGTGCGCGCGACATCGAGCCACAGGGCGAAGTCGCAGCTGCGGCGCACGCAGTGGTCTAGGACTGGGTGCGAAGCTACATCAAAGACGCGAGGACATGCCACGACTGGTTGTGGGGTGGCCACACGTGGAGTCCGGGAATGTGGACGGAGCTCCACCATACCGGTGGAGGACCCCTCGCGGTGGCGGGACGCAAGGAATGGGGCGGGGTGGGTGGGGAGGAGTTGGAAGATATTCTCGTGAATATTCTTTTGAGTGGAAATTTAAAGGCTATTGTTATGTAGAATGTTATTTGAAGGGTGAAAATTTTTAAAAAAACCCTACAAATATTGTTTTAGAGGTGAATTTTAGAACCTCCTGCTGTGAATCTAAGATTTTGAAATTTAACCCTATGTTCGCACACCTTACCTAATATAACCTTCAGTTCACAAGTCTTTCTAAATATAACCCTCCGCATGCGAACTTCTTCGATTTGAGGATTTCGACCAATTTCAACATTTTGAACTTACTTTTACGCTTTTCCGCTTAAGTGAAAGGACAATTTTGCCGTTGTCTTATCCCAATCATTTCCTCCCTCCACCACTAGCATGTGGGACCCAGAGTTGTGGTCTTCTTCAACCTCAGGCTGGCTCCGAGCGGTGGCACGTCTGCTGTTGGCTCACTAGTGCCTCCCATGCCTGGCCCGCCGGCGTTGCCCCTAGTCGGCGGCCTGAGAAGAGGTCGGCCCGTCGGCCATGGCTGCGGCCTGACCGGATCTCAACCCCACCGGCCTAGCCCGGACGGCCACGCACCCACAAGCTTGAGTTCGTGGGTGGAGCACCAACCGCCAGGTAGCCGACGCCGACGCCTTCCCTCACCTCCCGCTCACTCATGCTGAGCGGAGGGGACGTTGTCGAGCCCCATGGGCAATCTTTGGAGAGACGCCGTCGCCCCCATTGGCGGCGTCGAGCATCCCGTCGAGGGCTGCGGCGGAGAGAGGGGCGCCGGACGGAGGTGGCCACGGAGGAGGAGGAGGACCTGACGGTGGAGGTTGAAATGCCGAAGCATTTGACGGGAGGAGAGGCACCAGAATGAGGGATAAGGGTGCAAAGGGGTAACCGTTAAGTGCACCTCCGAACATCTTTAGTTCAATTATTTGTATTATTTCTTCAATTATAACCAATTTGCACCCCTAGTGAGGGATAGAGGCAGGGGCAAATGAGTCCATTCACTTGATCTGAGAAGAAAAGGAAGAAGAAAATCCCCAAATCATCGAAAAAAATGGTAGAAAATCCTCAAATAGAAGAAGTTGTCGTGCACAGGGATTATATTTCGAAAGATTTACGAACTCAGCGTCATATGAAGTGAGGCGCGCGAACTAAGGTTAAATTTGTAAATATCTCGCTGTGAATCCGTCAGCCAGCCCAGGCGCAGAATGGCAAAATTCAGAACCGTCCACGCGCATCGCCGCCGCCGCATACGGCATACCCGTGCGGTTGTATCCCGTCGCAATGCTGCGCCTCCGAAACCATCTCCTCTCCGGCGTCCGTGCCGCCTTCTCTCCACCACCGCCTCCTCTCCACCACCGCTGCCGCCTCTCCTCCCGCCGGATTCGCCGCAAAGGAATACCTCGTGGCCACCTGCGGGCTCACCCCAGCGCAAGCGGTCAGGGCCTCAAGTACCCACCTCAAGTCTCCCGCCAACCCTGATGCCGTACTCTCCTTCCTCGCCGGCGTCGGCCTCGCCAAAGACGACATCGCCGCCGGAATCGCCAGGTACCCGCCGCTCCTCTGCTGTCAGGTGGACAGAACCCTAAGCCCCGTTTCTCCCAGATCCTCGGCATCGGGCTAACCCCTTCACAAATCTCCCGCCTCACTAGTATCGTACCCAACATCTTCGTTTCGCCATCCATGATTTCCCGCCTCCAGTTCTATCTCTCCTCCATGGGCTCCTTCGACCGGCTGCACATCGCCCTTAAGAGGAGTCCCTACCTCCTCACTCAGAACCTTGAGCAAGTGGTCAAGCCCAACATGGCGTTCCTGCTGCAGTGCGGCCTAACTGCCTCTGATTTCGCTAGATTATCACATATCTTAGTCTCGAAGCTAGAGCGTGTCAAGCAAATGGTGGCATGTGCTGAGGAGAAGCTTGGTGCGCCGCGTAATACAGGGATGTTTAAGAGAGCCATGTTGACTGTCGAATCCGTGGGCCCTGATTCCGTCGCCGCAAAATTGGATCTTGTGAAGGCGACTCTTGGATGCACGGAGGCAGAGCTGGCCCTTGCGGTGCACAAGGCACCACAAATTCTGGTCATATCACAAGGCAATCTGAGTCGCACACTGAAGTTCCTGAACGTGGATGCTGGGTTGAAGCTTCAGTACATCTTGCAAAGGTCACCGATTCTAGGCTATAGCTTGCAGAGGCGGCTGATGCCCCGGCATTATTTCATCAAATATTCTGAAGGCGAAGGGGCTTGTGAAGGAAAGCATCGACTTTTACAGTGTTGTTTGTTGTAGCGAGAAGACATTTGTCCAGAAGTTTATTGATCCTCACAGTAACACTATTCCAGGGCTTGCAGATGCTTATGCTACTGCCTGTGCTGGGAAAATACCTCACGATATAGAATTGTAAGATTTACAAGCAGAGATGTTGAAGTCCATCCTGCTCCCAGCATATGGATGTTATTATGTTAAGGCGTAGGTAATTGATTTCATCTACAGCGAGAATCACATTTCCCCTCTACTACTGTTGTCTTCCTGTGTTCTTTATGCATTTCTATGCCAGCTGGTTGTGAAATGGTTTGGTTAGTATGATTTCCTGAAACAATTTTGGCTGCTGGACTGCTGTACCATCTACTAGTCTAATTTGTCAATGAGTAACAAAGACACCTAGGCAAGTTGCTGTTGAAGCAGCCAGAGAATGAAAAGGTGATTAGATGGTAGTGGGGCTCTGTACTCTGAGCGACCTGTTGATGAACTATTGCATCTAGGTTCCACTAATGTGCATGACTGATGTGGTGATGTCCACCTTTGTGTGCTATAGTGAATTTACTTGCTTCAATACCTTTTTTGTGATCCATTTATTTTTGGTGAGGCATTCAATCATTTTCAGAGATTAAAATGTCATCCTAGACTATGTTCACTAATCGCTATGTGTTTTAGGTCTAGAAGTTGACTGTACTTAACCTTCCATATGATAATTTTTTGACTTATCAAATGTTCAATCTGAAGAGTAGTTTAGTTGCTTAAATTTTGCAAACGCTTTTGCAACCAGCCCTGTACAGCAGTTTGTTCTTTGTTGTGATTTTGCAGTTACCTACTGTCTTATTTGCCAGCTAATGATATCCGAGGATGCTGTTAGCTCATCTGTTAATTAGAAGGAAAAAAATGGCACCAGGTTCTGTACAAGTCAGTAGAATTCTAGGATATTCGTTCCAATGCTCCACTTGTGTCACCTGGAATTTCATTTGCTGTTTTGGTGGATACAGGTCTCAGTTTGGCATGACCTAGGGATGCCTTTTTATGTCAAACTTACGGCTTTGAGTTCTTGCTCGATGAAGTCTCTTTGTTCTGCTTCATAACATAAACTCAGTGTATCCTTAGAGCACTTGCTTTTTATGCCTCTTCTTTTAGTTTGCTTGATGATTCAAACTGAATGAAAGCGTACCTAAGACTTAATATTATCATCAGATGTCTTCTTTTATGTTTCTTCCAAAGGCTTGTATATTTTTTCTTTTATTGGGAACATTTTTTTCTGAAACCTAGCCTCAAACTCTCAGGTTGAGTGGTGATGTCTTTGCCTGAAAAAGTAAAAGCATAGATATATTATTGTACACAACCTACTTGGAACCTGTTTCCTGTCGGGCAATGAGAAAACTGCAGTGTTCACAAGGGGCAGAGGTGAGGCCGCCAACCAGCCCCTCCCCCACTCCTTGTAGTATGTGCACTTGTTTGGATTTAATTTGGCTTTCGAGTGATCTGCGTGGTGGTAAGACTTCTATGAATTTATAGCCTCACGTCCTTCCCCAGCGCACGCTCCTCCGATCAATGTGAGTTTCTGTAGCATGTATTGAGTTCTGTCAAGCCTCTGCGCTGCGTGTGTGTTGTCTGAGTTTATTGAGCTCTAAATTTGTTCAGCAGCAAATTCAAATGCTACTATTCTGGTTGTGTAACAATGTTTGTGAATTTCATATCGGTTTTTTTTCCTGATTAGAGCAGTACAGGATCAACACTTGTAGTCTTCCTAAACCACTGCTCTCCAATGGTTTACATGCCACAAACTGTTTCAGTTGCTTATTCTCCAGTAGAAGCTGATCATTAGCTTTTTGTGCCTCGATGCTGCTGGTTCTCTCATGGTTGTAGACAGTGCCACAGTTCTGTACAGAACTGAATTGTCAGGACGAGGAGAGCTATCAGCAAGGCAAATGCTTATGGCTAAGTTCCTGAGGAGCATTCAGAAGTTAGCTGATGATGTAAGTTATAAGTTAGCATTTTTTTAATCATTGAGAAAACTGAATTCCTTAGGCATGGACGTGTTCAACAGAACATAAACAGCAATGACATTGGGTTCAGGGCAAAGTCGTGCCAATGAACACCTAAAAACCTCAATGTTTTTTTCTATGAAAACATGGTCCGACCAGTTACCATCTCAACATGAGAGCACCTCTACTTACAGTACTAGGATCGTCATTGAGAAAACCATTACATACGCACAGTTAATCATTGAGAAAACTGAATTCTTGTATATTTATGTTATTTGGTGTAGCTGTGGTTGTCACCAATCAAGTAGTAGCACAAGTGGATGGCTCTGCTATGTTTGCTGCACTGCAGATCAAGTCCATTGGTGGAAACATCATGGCTCATGCCGACACAAGGTGCCGAGAAATGGGGACTTGGGAACGTATTTTTCTATCCGTTCTTTATTTCTATGCTACTAATGAAGGAGTTGAGAATTTTTATTCTTCGGCATCAGTAGGAATGGAAGGAAAATCGAACAGAAACACTTTTGATTTGCATTGGTGATAAAAAATTGAATTTTTATGTTTGTACTTGCTTTCACAAATAATTTTATTAAAGTTTTGTGTATTACTTTGCAAATATTTGGATGTCCGTAGCAACGCATGGGCACAACCCTAGTGGAGGTTAAAGATCCTTCTAAAATACCTTTAACAAGGTGTTATTTTAAGAGAAACCGGTTCGGAAATCAAAAATATCGTTTATGTTATCATAATGAAACAATCAAACATCTCTTCTTTAATTGTCAACATGCTAAGACAATTTGGGCTAATGGATTAACTCCACTAACATCAATAAGTCATATGTTTGGATATTGGTTGACAGGCATAACAAAGCATGGTAAAAACTTGATTTTTGTTGGGGCTGCAGCTCTTATGTGCACAATTTTGTGTACACGTAACCAAGTGGTTCGGGGGAAAACAAATTATCTTTTTTATGCAGACTATTTTCAGATGAGCGTACTGGATGCAGTTTTGGTCTCTATTACAGCGTGGGGATAGAAGACAGGTTGTCCGTTTGGCAAGTAAGACGCCGGAGGTCGTCATTTTGGATATATTTGCTAAGAATGGATGGAGAATCAATTATAGACTTTGCTTTTGATTCCTTCATATCGTTTGTGTACTCTTCTACTCCTCCGTTTCATATCTTAGTTTTGACTTTTCTAGATACATTTATTTTGCTATGTATCTAGACAAAAGTATATATCTAGGTGCATAGAAAAAATATCTAGAAAAGTCAAAACTACAAGTATTATGAAACTGAGGGAATATCTTTTAGTTGTAATCAGCTTATAAGCTAAGAATGCTGTAAAAATTTGACTATGTGCGCTCAGAGGTCGGAACGTTTTTCATTTTCTAAAAAAGCTATAGCATTTTTTTTGACAAGAAAAAAAAAAGCTATAGCATTCGTAACCGATCCTCCGTACGGACGAAGAGAGCAACAGTTCGTACTAATGGCACAAGCAACAGGGAAATCGGAGACCAGCAACATGGACTTGGAGGCCTTGATTTCTTAGAAGTTTTGCAACGGGCCATTGTTTCCACTTGGTCCGGCCCGCCCTATCTACCATTGATGCTGCGAAGGTCGGTCGGTCGAAGCTTCCAAGCCACCGGCGGGCTATCCGCGCCTACTTCTGGCCGGCGGCCCTCGCGGAGGACGACGCACCCCTGCGCCCGACGGCACCGAGCTCAATTTGTTTTGTCCGTGCCCAGCGGGCAAGAAAACGCCTTTTTTTCCGGCCGCTCCCAACAACTTCTGCCACGATTTTTTTATATTTTTTTCTACGAAAATAAATAGTCGGATTCAACATCGGTAGAAATAGCTTCGAACCCGCCGTTTGAAACGGCAACGGCGGTTGAGTTCGCCGTTGTCGGTAGCGCCGCTTGAAAAGTATGCACGCTAACCGCCACTTCAAATGGCGGTTGAAGCTCCCACGGTCCGCCGACAGCACCTACCGCCAAGCGACGGCGGCGAGCGGCCAATCACCGCTGAAATGGCGGTTGACTCGGGACCTATCCAGAATCAAACGGCAGAGGTCCTACACATCAAAGCGGGCCGGATGCCTATATAAGGGCCAGCACGCCGACGCCTGCCCTCCCTCCTCCTCTCTTCTTTTCCTCCCTTGGCCTTCTTCGTGTCCATCGTGTATGTCTCCAATATTTTCCTCGTATATTTAGTTTAAATATGGTAGAAATAGTTTAGAAATCTTAGAAATAGTTTAGAAAAATCTAGAAATACTTTGGAAATTATAGAAATCTATACTATAAGGAGCGAAGACAATTAAAAACTTTTCTCACCCAATTCGGGCCCGCCTTACCCCTCACGCCGGACCCACCCGTCAGGTTGCGTGATGACCAAAAAGGTGGAACGACTATAAAAATCGTAATTTGGGGAGCGTTTCACCCACCTCGTGTCTACCCACCCTCCATACCTGCCGGGCCCACCACCTGCCCTTTGACCGTGACACCGCGTAGGATCCGGGTGCGAGGCAGGCTCGGTGGCCGTGGGCGCAGCCAAGCTTTGGGCCAACGCCCACCGCCTCCTCTCCGCAATCCAACTCCATGGCCACTGGACTCGCCCTCGCCTTCCAGACATCCGAGAGCGCATCCCGCCGCCTCCGCCGTCGGATCCCGATGAACCACAATCCAAAGAGCTCCTGAGGTCCGCAAGGCCCTCGAGTCCTTCCGCAGATCCGGCTCCTCCTCCTCTCCACTCCCGAGCCACCCTCCTTCATTGACTTGCTCAAGAACCAGCGTGCCAATACGCTTTCGGGGTTTGCGCGACTTGGATTCCATCCGAGGGAGCCTCATAGGCCGCCTGGCCCGCCAGGGCAGCCTCACGACGCCTGCTTTTGACCCCGAAGTCGGCCATCTTGAACAAGGAGCAAGATAGAAAGCTGGGGAAGAAGAGGACAAGGATTCTGACACCACGCTTATGAGGGTCTACAGCTACAAGGATCTTGGGAAAAGGTTAGGGGACCTGCGGCCAGCGGGCGCGGTCAAGGACGGCAAGGAGTGGTTCTCGTTCCAAGAGCTACAGGCGGATCGCCAAGCTTGTGCAACTGGAGAAGCAGGAGGCTCAGCTTGGTGACAATTATTTCCGGAGCTGCTTCGCATCTCTCGCCAAACCAGCAAAAACGGTTCTGGGTCAGGGGTTACCCCTGTCAACAATAATGAGCCTTGGGACACAGATGACACCAGACTACACGCGACTGCCTCCGCAGGAGGAATTGGTGGAGAGGGTGAGATTTGCCCTTTCCTTTGCCATCTTTTTTCTTTTCCTGCTCTTGAAAGGATACGATAGCTTGTTTGAGGTCTTAGGATGTGTTGTACTAACTGCTAAGGCATGCTGTTTTCTCCAAGATTTCCACCGCACTATATGTCATCCGAGGAGAAGATGAAACTAGAGCTACATAGGGTGAGGGACGAGTTCAAGATGTCCGAGAATGACTGTGGTTCTGCACGAGTTCAAAGTAAATTTATTATTGTTTCCTTCTTGCACCATTTTCAAATTGATGGCTTTCTACTTGTGAAAAATGCAGCCACAACTATGTGAAAATAAGAATACCATGCACATTATTTCATTATTCACTAGATAATGCATTTTCATTGTTTTCATACATTTTTCTTCTTTGTGAGGTTGAATGATACAT
Source organism: Cenchrus purpureus (assembly GCA_022644695.1). NCBI lineage: Eukaryota > Viridiplantae > Streptophyta > Magnoliopsida > Poales > Poaceae > Cenchrus > Cenchrus purpureus. The sequence continues at coordinate 191,086 of CP053456.1, forward strand.
ACTGAAATAACTTGGTGGTGTGTTTATTGATGCTATGAAGTCAATTTATATTTAGTTTGGCTTGATTTGTTACTTATCTGATGCTTAGATTTGAAGCAAGCTTGTAACTAAACACCTTTGATATTTGTAATTCCCTTGTTCTGGGCCTCAGGTCACTGACTTGTCTATATTTTGTTCTTTGTGAAGTTGCCTAATAAATTCTGCAAGTTGGTTGGTATTTTTTTTTGCGGGTAAAGCTGGTTGGTAATAGATGCTTTGGGGAGGTTGGAGGTGGAGCAGGAGTGAAAGGAGGAGGCTCACCGTCGAGCCATCACCGCCGCATCTAGCCAACGCCACCGCAACCACCTGCGCGCCGCCGATGCCGATGCCGCCCCCCTGATCTGGTCAACACCACCGCAACCACTCACACGCAAGTTTCGGTGGGAGAGGGAGAGAGGGAGGTGGTGCGAGAGAGAGCGACAGGAGGTCCGTGGGGAGCTCCGGTGGGAGAAGCGAAGGGGATGAGCGGAGGAGGGGTGCTGTGAAGGAGGAGGAGACGGTGAACAAATATCTGGAGCGGCATGTGGGCAAAGAGGAACAGAGGAGGAGGCCGCCATGGCCCCGAAGACGAGGAACCATGGTGCCGCGACGCTGGGACTAGCGATCCCCAAGCTCTCTGCAACTTCACCTGCTAGCTGTTATCCCGCCGATGGCCGCGAGGATTAAGAGAGAGAACAGAGAAGGGATGAGAGAGACGGGCGCAAGAGACGATAGCCACAAGCTCGCCATGGTCCGTGGCAGGAAAGGGTCAAAGGGATAAGGTTTTTCTGAGGGTAAGGTGGTTTTTTCCCAGGTTCTCTCTTATGGCTTATCCCCGTATATGCATTGTAGTTCAAATTTCTTGTGTAAAAAAAGGTGTAGTTCAAATTTGTGATCATATCTTTTTAAAAAATATTTTTGTGAACAACGTAATTGGTTTCAAATAGCCACACAATAGTATAAATAAATACAATTGCAGTTGATCCTAAGCTACATGCAAAATATTAAACAGCTTACAGACGTCCTCCCTGTCTGTACATTAAGTTTGAGATTCTACAAACGGCAAGTCGTCTAAGGACTGTACATGCCTACAACCCGGCGATTCATCCCGTCTATAGAGCGTGAAATTTGTAGAAAGCCCCCCTCCTCCTCCCCACCGACGCCAAACCGACGCGCGACGACAGGCTGTAGGAGGGCGTCTTCACCGAGCATCGGCAGCCTGGATCCCGCGCGCGCCTGGATCTCACGCTCCTCCACCCCCTCCCCGCCAAAACCTCAATCGCATGCACGCATCTCTACACCGCCAAAAGCTTGTGTGCGCCTCTGCTTTCCCCTCTTCACCGCCTCCGCCATGGCCCCGTCACGCCGTGCCGCACCTCGGACTCGAGGAGGCCTCCATGGCCACGACGAGAAGGAGGCCGCCATGGCCCCACCCATGCGCGTCTGCGGGGAGCTTGCCCACCCTCCGCCTCGGCCACCGTGAGGAGAAGCGGCCCACCACGCCGCCATCGATCCGCCGTGCGCGAGGGAGGAGATGGTCGGGAGAGAGAGGGGCACACGCCCATGGCCTCGAGCTCGGAGGAGGCGTGCCGATCACGAGGCCATCGTGGGTTACTCCACCCGGCTTTGCGAGTCGCCCGGCGCCAGATGCTCGCCATGGATCCCACGGAGGAGGGGTCGGGGTCGGCGAGGAGGAGCACCACGGCGATGGAGGTGGGAGCGGAGCCCTCGATTTGATTGTTGTGAGCTCGATTCGATGCATGTGTTGGTTGATTTGGTGGCGGGAAGCTCAAATCAATGGCAGCAGAGCTTGAATCGATGGTGGTGAAGCTCCTTGTGGGGATGAGGAGCCCGTGTCCATGGGGCCCGTGGTCGTCTCTCTCCAGGGTGATTTCTTGGAAACTCTGGGAGGGATAGATGGAGAAAGCGGCGGTGGAGGGAAAAGGGAGATGCGACTGCCTGCTTGATTGGTGGATGTTGCAGTGTGCTCAGTGGAAGAAGAAAGAGAACTCAAGAAGAGAAGAGCCAAAGAAAGAAGAGACTAGAAGCGTGCGGAGAGATCGAGAGTGGGGAAAAGAAAGGAGGGTTGTTGTTGTGCTCAGCTGCTCTTGCTGTATAATTCTTTCTTATATTTCTTTTTTATTTCATATTGGTGAAGTTAGAACAGACATATGAGACTAAATAAGACCAATTTGCAAAACTGGTTAGTGTAATATGTTAGCTTTTTGAATATGTCTTCATGTCATTTGTACTAATGGTTTGAAAAATTAGACAACAACTTTGCAAATATATGGAGTGCTTACAAATGACAATCATAATCCAAGCTTTGCATAGGCACTTCGTAAAAATTAGATATGACAAAGCTATGGAAAAGAAAATTAGATTAAAAGTGTTGTAAATAAATAAAAAAATATATATAATATAGTTATCGTATTAACGGTTCTTAAAATTATTGTTATCATGCTTATATTATTTATGTTTGATATTGTTCAATCAAATAGCCACACATTGGTATACATAAATGTATTTGTAGTTGATCTTAAGCTCCATACAAAGCATTAAACAAACATGACAACCTCTCGTCTATGAGTTGTATGAGCTATCTGTACATATGTCTATATGCGCAGTTCGAGGTTCTGTAGACGACCTGCAGTCTAAGGGCTGTACATGCCCTAATAAGTGGAAAAAAGATTTGGTTTATTCTTTTCTTTTCTTTCTCTGGCGCACTCCCCATTCAACAACAATAGCAGTTGGGTCCATGCAATAGAAAAATTCAAGTTTATCTCATTCGATGATTCAAATTGGTATCTCTACAAGAATGGCTTATTTATATCATGAGTTGTCTTAACTCTGAACTACATTGGAATTTCTCTGTTCGGATGGTGTGCTTTTGCACCTATTGTACTACTAGAACCATCGCAAACACAAACGTTTGTGTTTGCCTCTTTGTCATACATTTTCAGCATTTTAAAGTTTATTTTACATTCTTTGGTTGTACTACATAAATCTTTGTCGAGATATATTTGTTTTGAAGATTCACTTGTAGTCTATTGGTCATAATTCAGAGAGCATCATGAGCACAACAAAGCTATTTATATTTAAATCTTTGTACACAATTCATTCTGTTGAAATGCATCAATTCATAATTCATTATGTCTTGGTTGTGATGGGTGTGAGTACTTGAGTCTTGAGATAACGAGTTAACATATGTGTGATTGAATAAAAAATTAAGTGATGTCACTTGACTAATATTTGATAGGTTATTTACATCGCAGTGTCTTACACGTGCGTGTCGTGCATCTGCCTTACTAGTACTTTAAAATTTCAAGAAATATTTTAGAAATTATAGAAATACTTTAGAAATTCCTAGAAATACTTTGGAAGTTGTAGAAATACTTTGGAAATTCCTTTTTTGGTAAAGCTACATGGCTGAATGATGGGCGCATGGCCGCCATGAGCGTCGTCGTCGAGCCGCTTACGGCACGGCGCTTGAGAGGCGTACCACGGATGATACCGACAAGGACCGGATGCGCGTGGCGTCGTCCCCGAACCCTCGCCTCGACCTCGTGCAACCCCTACCGAGGATCGGACCCACAACATCTTAGTAAGTTATTTTGCATTAATTCAAATTAAGTCACATTCGCTAAAGTTTCGTTGTACTAACAATCCGTCCGATCTTGACAGTACGACACAGCTCGAGATGTACCACCGGCCCAAAGACGTGGGCTCGACGATGGACCACATGACGCGTTGGACGAGATACTGACAGAGCTGCAAGATGGTGGCCCGAGCCGGCGGTTGATGCACGGTGAACTTCCGCGCGACAAGGGTTACCTCCTTCCCCGCCACCCTCCTCCTCCGGAAATTGCTCCTCCACCTCATCGTCGCTGTGCACCCTCGTCCTCGACACGTCCACCGTTCGCGCCCACTACGTCCGCTCGTACCTGCCACGGCCGAGTACTTTCTACGTACATATTTTTCTTCCTAGTTATATTTTGTAGAGACCACGGCATATTTTTTGTCCATGACCGACTTATATTTTTATAGAGAGACCACCGATACCTCACGGACTGCTGTGGCGTAGGAGCTTCACTGTGCCACCGGTGTTTGAGCCACCTACCGGATGACTACAACATCGGCGACACCACCACCGAGTTTCGGTTGACGACTTGTTGGGCGACACCGCCGACGAGATCGGTGGTACACAGCTGACAGGAGCCCCGCCTGTGACCCAGCCGACGCAGGAGCAATAGCGCGCGATGATGGAGGACTTCCACGACTCTCGCACGGCCGAGGGGCTGGCGGGCGGCGTCGGGAGGCGAGGCGCGGCGACAGAGGGGGCCCGCCTGGCTCGGCTACTCAGAGGCACGATCGGAGGGGGGCCCCTGTCGGCTCGGCTACTCCACAGTGCAGGACCGGAGGGCGTCCCTGCCGGGCTCGTGTGCTCCTTAGAGACACCGCCGAGCCGGGCTGGAGGACGCGATGGCCATCCATGAGACCCCCTTACGTACCCGACCCACCACACGAGGGCTGCACAGAGGGCGGTGTCAGCGGCGAAGAGGAAGGAGCACCAGGGCCCGCCACGACCGATGAAGCGCGGTCGTATTTAGATTTGTTTTTGGACACTTGTCGTGTATATTACTTTGTTTGTTCTAATTATTTTATGTATTTTCGATTCGCCTCGTTATTTCGCATTTATAGTATTGAGAAAAAACAAAAACGAAAAAATCCAAAAACAAAAAACCAAAAAGAAAAAAAAAACCAAAAACACCTACCGCCTTTTGAAGCGGCGGTAGGCTGCAAGAAACCGCCTTCGGCTTGGCGGTAGCACACCACCCGCCACCAACCCGGCCGCCGCCACCCAACCCGGTCTGCCGCCATGCAAACCTACGCCTTTTGCTGCGGCGGCAACCCAACCGCCTTTTCAACGGACCAATGTTGAATCCGACTATTTATTTTCGTAAAATCGAAGGAAAAAAATATACTCCCTCTGGTTCCCTATTAGAAATCGTTTTGGACAAGATTTGGGTCAAACATTGGGAATATAAATCATGAATAACTTTTAAGTCGTTGAGTTTGAAAATATGAAAATCATATAAATAGATTTGTCTTGAAAATTACTTTCATAAAAATATACATATATACTCCCTCCGTCCCGTAAAGAATGCAATCCTAGCGTTTGAAAAAAATCTCACAAAGAGTGCAATCCTAGAAAAAATAGATCTAATTACTTGCCTAATTAAGCAATCGATCCGACCGTGCATGCCAAACCATCGCATGTGGCTAAAAAATAGGGTACTAGAGTCTTTTCGCCGCCACCACTAACTGCCTTAGAAAACTGTAATCGCACTTATTATGGGACGGAGGAGTAACTTTCCAATAAAGATTTTTATGTAGCAGTGAGTTTTGATCGCGTCACCAACGGTGCACGCCGCTATCGGGCCGGGCGGCCTCGGTTTGACGGGGCGGCTAGCCTAGAGCCGGGACGCCACGTGGGACGCTGAGGCCGCTCCGGCGGTGGTGGCTACGGTGGAGGCGATCAGGCGATACGGTTCAAGGATGATGTCGAGCAATCTTTTTCGGTTTCTCTTCAATTCGAATGAATCCGTTAACAAACTTCCGTGGGATTGTGGGATGTGCAATCACATCATCTTCGGGTGTCACTCGCGTGCCGGCAACCCCTGTGGCCCTGTTACATTTCGGATACGAAACGTACGTGGTACGTGTACTAGAGCTGAGTATTTAGTATACTGTACGTTGGTTACCTGTCTCGATTGCTCATTTATGTACGTACACGACATTTTTTTGGACACGTTGGCAGACACTGTCAGCCTAAGCAATTTCTTGCGCTTAATTTGGAGTATCAAAATCAGCATCCCCCAGCTGGGACGAATTACGAACACGGTCGCGTATCCAGTTCAATTGTTCATTTAACAAAAAACGATACGAGACTAAGGGGCTGTTTGGGAGAGCTATGCTCCAAAATAATAGCTCCACTCCACTAAACTCCACTCCACCAACTCTACACCACTCCACTCCAACTTTTCATTCTGTTTGGGTATTCTTCAGCTCCACTCCACCTCTTAACTCCCTTCACTTCCACGCGGGCCCCATTTGTCAGGTTATCTTCAACCTTCTTCACACCAAAAATGCAGTTCTGCAGACTGGCGAGCATGCCCAAGCCGTGCTTTCGGTACCCATGGCCTCCCTACTCCGCGCACGCAACCCTCCCTCCTCCCGTGGGCGGCCGCCCCCCCCACGCCTACCCGCCGCCGCCTGCGCGTCCTCGCATCGCTGCATCCTCCTCCTTCATTTTCTTCCCCACTGATTGGCTGGTCAAATCCACATTGCGGCGTCGCCTCCCGGTTCCTCCTTCCGCCGCCATTAAGATCCATGTGGCCGCCTCCGGCTCGCCACCGCCTCGAGATACATGGGGCGGCGCAGCAGAGATGTCTCTGGCGGTGGGGTCAGCGGTCGGCGGCGGCATGCGGCTCCGGCCTGAACTTCGACGCCGCTGACGGCACAGCGTCGCGGCCCGACGCCATCGCCATGTCCGCGTCTTGCGCCATGATCGTCTCTTAACGGGACCCAAACGGCGAGGCATGGCGCGACCTCCCGCCCGACCTTGATCCGGCGGCGGCGCGACTGCCCGCCCAGATCCCGGTGGCGGCGCGGTCCCACTCGGCTGGCGGTACACCCACCTTGGCGGCGGCACGTGAGCGGCGCTTCCGGCTGAGCTCGGCTCCGCCCGACCGGGGAGTGGCGTGAGGCTTGGCCGGCGAGCTCGAGGCGGGCCGAGCCGGTGAAGCGAGCGGCCTGCACCTAGAGAGGCGGCTGACTTTTTCTTTTGGTTGAAAGGGTACGAGGAGTTGTGTAACCCTAACTCCACCGGCTCTCAAAATTGGTGGAGCACCTCTTGAGGAGCTCAAAAAAAATCTGGAGTGGAGCTAATATTTCTTGGAGTGGAGTGGAGCTGGTTTACCTGTTTGGATATTTTTTTATGGAGTGGAGCTATTTTTTTTTAGCAAAACTCTCCCAAACGGGCCCTAAAAATAATGAGCAGCCGTGCAGTGGACTTTGGTGCACGATTTGATTCGCGAGATTTAAAACTACAGTGATGCTGCTGTCATGCTGTGGCGCCCGTACGTGCCCCCTGTGCTGCTACTGTCAGTTTAGTTGCCAGAATTTTCACCAACAATCCGTTACATCAATCTTCTTTCAACTAATTTGGAGTATTAAATTTAGATTAATGACAAAACCCATTCCACGACCCCTATCTTAATTTTCGAGACGAATCTAACGAGCCTAATTATGTCATGATTAGACAATATCGTGCTACAGTAAATAATCTCTAATGACGAATTAATTAGACTTAATGGATTCGTCTCGCAATTTCCGTCCATTCGTGTAATTATTTTTGTAAATAATCTCGTTTAATACTCTAAGAGCTGCTAGCGCTTGGACGTCCGATCCGCGCTAGCATCGACATTCCCGGCCACACGATTCGAGTAAGGAAGCCGTACGTAGCCGTCGGATCGTTTTGCAAAGTATGTTGATGTTGCAAAGTATGTTGCGATCTCTTTTTTCATGTTGCGAACACTTTTTCCATGTTGCGAACCGTGATGCTTCCAACATTTAGCGAACGATGTTGCGAGCATGTTGCGAGCCATTACGAGCCATGTTGCGAGCATGTTGCGTGCAACATCCAAACATCGCCGAGCCTCCTCCTCCTCACCCATGTTGCGACCATGTTGACTATATTCCGACCATGTTATGCGACATCCAACATCGAGCTCTCCCTCCTCCTCCTCGACACAAATCCCAGCATCACATGTCTGCAACATCGAAACTCAACATCCGCAACATTAAAATTCAATGTTTGCAACATCTAACATCAGGGGCCCTCCTCACCTCCTCCTCGACGCAACACTCAACATCACATGTCTGCAATATCGAAACGCAACATCCGCAACATCGAAAATTAATGTTTGCAACATCAAAATTATTTAGATCTAATTTTGAAATATTCACATGGACCACTCGCAACATGTAAGAACACGGATGCAACATGTTCACACCGATTGCAACATGAAGACAAACGATTGCGTCATGAAGGCGACCGATTGCAACATGCCAAGAACACTAGTGCAACATCACATGAAACACTACGAAACATGTCGAGAATGCATGCGCAACATCGATTGGTAGTGATTGCGACATCTGTAGACAAACATTTGCAACATCCTAAAAAATTCAAGCTCTGGAGCATTAGAAACATCAACGTGAAAAGGATCATTTATCGCAACATCAATATACACTGATTGCAACATCTAAAGACAGCGATTGCAACACCCCGAGGGCGAGGCGAAGGCCTGTGTCCCGTGCTCACTCGTCGCCGCTGAGGAGAACGCGGCTCACCGGTCGGTGGGCGGAGCAGGGGAGGGGCCGGTGGCGTGGCTCGCCAACGAGTGGAGCAGGGGAGGGCTGCGCGCGCACGGGCCGCACGGCTCGTCGGCGTGTGGAGCACGGGCAGCGCGCGGCTTGGGCTCGGCGAGCTCCGCCGCCCTTGCCTTAGAGGAGTGGGTGCTCACACCACCGCCGAGCTCACCGCCCGCTCAAGGCTCCTCGAGCTCCTCGGCGTTGACCCGGCGCTTTGCTCGATCCGTGGCCGCGCCACCAGCGCTGCGCCCGCCGGATCGACGCCACGGCCTCTCCTCACGCCGCCACCCTTCTCCCAGCCGCCTCCTCTACCTCCCGAACTCCCCAACACCACCGCCCCTAACCACCGCCGCCCGCAACCCGCCCACCGCCGATCCGCCTACACGAGCCATCCCACCGAGGTGAGAATGGGAATCGGTCGCCGCCTCGACCTCTCTCTCCGTTCCCCACCTCCTCGCCGTGCCGGAAGGCTGCCGCCACCACTCGAGCCGCCTGCCTGCCTCGCTCCTGTTCCTGCGAGTCGAGGGAGGAAGAAGAAGGCAGTTTTGTCTTGAGCCCCCTCCCCCTTTTTCCTTTCTACACCGAGACCCTTCCACCCTCTCTCTCTAATTTGTTTTGCCCGTCCGGAAGCTCCGGACGCCCGGAGGGAAGCATTGCTGTACTCCTAATAGACCTTGAAAGGGGATCCAAAAGTTTGAGTTCGCGAACTAAACTGGCCCGTTCCTCTCGAAACAAAACTGACGCGTGATATGCTTACCGAACCACGCAGAAGCAGCTTCCACATGACACATCCTTTTGATCCTTTTCTCCGACTAGTAAAATGCGCGTGCGACACGCACGTGTTTTATATTCATATAACGCACATGTAGCACCGAACTGTTTATTAAATCGATGTAAATGGAAAAGCTATGTAATTTATCTCAACACATTATTAAAGCGTGTTTATAAGTGGGAGGGGTAGTCTAGAATCATTTAGTTGGTGGATTCAAACATCCCTAGCTAAATTTTTCTAGCTAAAAAAGAGGTACTAAAGTTTAGCTAGCTAAAATTTAGATGGGTGGATAGACAAAAGGCTTAAATATATACGAATTCAAAAAAGAAACCAAAACAAATTAAATTTTATGGTCAATGCACATCTGATATTTACAAGATGGTAAGCT